>RJWH01000720.1:525645-605191 GCA_004363575.1 Solenodon paradoxus | reverse complement strand
TTTTTTTTTTTTTTTTTTTTTTTTTTTTTTTTTTTTTTTTTTTTTTTTTTTTTTTTTTTTTTTTTTTTTTTTTTTTTTTTTTTTTTTTTTTTTTTTTTTTTTTTTTTTTTTTTTTTTTTTTTTTTTTTTTTTTTTTTTTTTTTTTTTTTTTTTTTTTTTTTTTTTTTTTTTTTTTTTTTTTTTTTTTTTGGCTTTAGTTAGTCTTTCTCTAATTGTCTTAAATATAGAGTTAGCTTGTTTATTTGCCATTTTTCTTGTTTCTTGAGTTGGGCCTGTTTGCAGTTAACTTCCTTCTTAGTACTGCTTTTGCTGAATCCTATAGATTCTGGTAGCTCATGTCTTCATTCTTATTTGTCTCTAAGTGTGTTTTTAAGTTCCTCTTTGATTTTATCTTTTACACAAGAGTCATCCAGAAGCACATAGTTTAGTCTCCAATTAATTTGCAGTCTTCCAGCTTTCTTTTTGTGGTTGATTTCTAGTTTTAAGTCATTGTATTTAAAGAAGATTCTTGGTATGATTTCAATCTTTATGAACTTGTTGAGACATGTTTTGTGTCCCAACATATATGATATATCCTTGAGAATTTTCATGCATATTTTGGAAGACAGTGAAATTTGTAGTCATTGGATGAAGTGTTGCATGTTTATCTATTAGACCTAACTGTTCCACATGGTCATTCAGAGCTGCTATTTTCCTGTTAATTTTCTTCCTGTTTGATCTGTCCATTGCTGTAAGTGGGGTGTTGAAGACTCCCACTATTATTGTGTTGCTGTTGATGTCTTTGTCGGTTCTAATAATATGTGATTATATTTAATTAATATACGTATATTATTACTTTAATGCTCCTTCATTTATTGCATATATATTAATAGTTATGTCTTCTTGCTGGATTGACCCTTTAATCATTTTATAATGTCCAACTTTGTCTTTTGTTATGCTTTTTAGTTGGAAGTCTGTGCATCGGATTGCTGTCCCTGTTTTTTTGTGTCTGCCATTCAACTGTAGAGTTGTCTTCCAACCATTTACTTAGAATTTTTGTTTATCTTTTGAAAGAGATGAGATTCCTGGATGCAAGGTTGGGTTATGCTTTTTAATCCATTCAGCTACTCTGTATTCTTTTACTGCTGCTTTCAGTTCATTCATGTTTAGGGTGATTAATGATATTTAGCTATTTATTGTTGTCATTTTGTAATTTGTCTTCTGCGTGTTGTTCTAAACAATACTCCTTTTTCTTACTGGGTTGGATGTAGTTATGTTTTGATTGGTTCCCTTTTTGTTTTCTTCTTTGCTTTTTCCATGGAGATGTATTTTGAGGTTACCCTGAAGTTAGTGTTAACAATTCAATGTTCATTTCCTATTTTTATTTGAAAGCAGATTAGTCTTAACACTCATTCTAACTATCCATAGTTTTGTTCTTTCTCTTCCTCCCCACTTTTTATATTTTCTGCTTTTCTGTGTTTAAGTGGGGTTTCTTTACACTTTATAGAGCATCCTTTAATATTTTTTGTAGAGCTGATTTTTTTTTTTTTGGTGATGTATTCCTGTAACTTTTGCTTATTGGAAAAGTTTTTTATCATTCCATAATATCTGAATGATAATCCTAGGTTGAAAGTACTTCTCTTTTAGTACCCTGGATATGTCATGCTATTCCCTTCTGGTCTGTAGAACTTCAGTTGAGAAATCTGCCAAAAATCTTGTGGGGACTCATTTGCATAACTCATTTTTCTCTGGCTCCTTGTAAGATTCTCTATCTTGTATTTGATATTTTGATGACAATGTGTCTAGGTGTTGGTCTGTTTGGCTTTCTTTTATTAGGAACTCTTTGAGCTTTCTGGGTTGAAAGCTTGCTTCATTCTTCAGGATAGGGAAATTCTCACCTATTATTTCTTCAAATACAGTTTCTGCCACTTCTCTCTATCCTCTCCTTTGATCCCTGTGATGCAAACATTGTTACGTTTGTTGGTATCCTATAGGGCCGAAACTTTCTTCATTTCTTTGCATTAAAAAAAACCTCCTGCTGGTTTGCTTGAGTGTTTTCTTCTGCCTTAACTACTAACTCACTGATCTTTTGGAGGCTTCTCCATCCTATTGTTGAGTCCCACTATTGTATTCCTTAGTTCAGCTATTATGTTCTTTATTTTTTGACCTCTTGCTTCATTTTTCCACGTTTTTTCTTCTATGTCTTTTTTTTTTTTTTATTTCTGTGAGTATATTTATCAGTGTTGCCATAAATTCATCCTCAAGTTGTTAGCATATATCAGTTCCATTCAGATTTTCTTGTGGAGTTTTAACTGCATTTAACATTTTATGCATATTTTTCTGTTTTTCTTTGTTCTGTTTAGCATTCTGTTTTTATTTCTGTTGGTCAGGTTTTCCTAAAGTGATGACCTTGTATAAGGTATCAACTTGCCTGGATCTTTGTTTGAACTTGGGGGTCCTTAAGTTGTGTGGTATCACCACCAGTTACATGTGTTGAAATTCTTATGCAGATACTGCGTTGTGACCTGATAGTTCAGCCTATATGACTGGAGTTTGGAGGATGCAGAGCTTTCCCCCCACCGTCACAGGTCTTAATGGTAAAGACCTATTTTACCGATTGTGACTAATCCTGCTCCAGTTCCACCTCCACCCACAGAATGGTGTTAATGGGTCGCTGTTTAAGTTTTCTCCCTTCTGGGAGACTCTTTGTTAAGCCTGGGAGCAGGATTTCTTGTAGTGTGGTCCTGTGGCTCCTGTGCAATATGGTGGGAGTGTGTGGGGGTTGGGGATACCCCTGGCTGCCTTCCATTTATTGTGGTGACCTATGCAGATTTTCATTAGGGGTTTCTGCTCAGCCCACTGGGGTGCTGGTCCTCTTTCTGCCTTCTGCCAAGACCCTCTCCTTCAGCTGAGAGTCCCTACTTCTACTGGGCGATCTCTCTGCTGCTGGAGCAACTCTCTGGGAAGTTCATTTCTTCCTGAGACTCCACCTCCTCTGCTGTAGTCCCTTTTTTCTCTGAGGCTGGGAATCCAGATTCCAAGATGTAGCTCTGAACCCTGATGCTTTCACCTACCCTTTATGGTAGTAAATGCTGTTGCCCCTAGCTTCTGATCCTGCTTTTCCATATCATTTGTGTCTGCAAAATAGGTGATTCTTATTCTGTGGGGAGGAGACAAGATTTGTCTCTTACCATGTCGACACCTTGGACTCTCTCCCATATGGTCCTTTTAATGTATTTTTTCAAAAAGGATATGTGCATACAGGACTGAAGGTGATTAGGCAAGTAGGCAGAAAGAGAGGGGAGTCTTTTACTGATTTTATTTATTTAATTGTTCATCTTAGTTATTCCCCTCGAGGCCCCAGATTGCAAACCTGGGTCTTTGGGATTTATGTGGACTGTGTCAGCGTGGAGTTAACCACTAAACCCCAGGGCATACCTGTAATGAGCTGCTTAATCTTATTAGTCTTTGTCTTAAAGCTTATTTTGTCTGCAATAAATACAGGTAACCCAGTTTTATTTTTGATTCCATTTGCATGGCATGCTTTTCCAATCCTTCACTTTTAGTTTGTGCATGTCTTTAAAGCTCAACTGAGTCTCTTGAAGGTAGCATATAGATAGGTTTTAAAAAATTCATCCAGTCACTGTTCTCGATTGGAGGATTTAGTACATTTACAGTTAAAGTAATTATTGATATGTACTTTTGCCATTTTCTTAATTGTTCTCTGGCTGTAATTCCCCTGCCACCGCTTTTGTGCTCCACCTTCCTTCTCTTCTTTTGTGGTTTGATGACTATTTAATTCTAGATTTCTTTCTCATTATCTTTTATATATCTATTGTTGACTTTTGTTTTATGGTTACCTTGAGTTTTACATAGATGATTAAAGATGTAAATTGTCTTAAGGTCTGCAACTCATTTAAACATATTCCGAAGTTCTATATTTTCACTCCACATCCAGATTTTATATTTCGGATGTCACATTTTACATTCTTGTGTATCTCTTAAGCAAAATTAACTATAACTAAATTAATTAGTTATTTTGTCTTTTAGCCTTTACTCTAGCTTCACAGATGATTAATAATATTTACCTTTGCCAGTGACATTTATACTTTCATATGTTTTCTTTATCTTTTTAAAAGTAAGGTGCAGGCAGTAATGAAGGCAAGCAGAAGCAGACAGGTAGGAAAAGACAGGAGGAGGAAACACTTTAATTCATTTAGTTGCTGTCATAGTTGTTTTTTTTCCCCGACCCTGGGACATGAACCCAGGTCTTTGAGATGTATGTGGACTGCACTCTTGACTGAAGGTGACTGACCTAATCACTACTTCACCACAGTGCACCCGTATGTTTTCTTATTACTAATTAGCATCTATTTTCAGTTTTAAGAAGTGCTGTTAATATTTTTTATAAGGCTAGTCTAGTGGTGATATACTTTAACTTTTGCTTGTCTCATGCTATTGTGATTGATAGTTTGGCCTGTTAGAGTATTATTTTTTAGACTTTTTTTCTTTTTCATTATATTGTAGGAACATTACATAATGTAGTTTAAAGGCATGTATCATTGTAAATGTCTGTGTGCATATATCACATTAAGTTGACTACAAATAGTTCAGTTTTATCCTTCACTCTGTAGTTGGTTCTCTCTGTGACCTGCCTACCTCCTGTCTTCAAAGACCAATTTTGTTTGATACAAAAAGTCTATGTTTTACTCAGTTTGGTTCATTTGTTTATTTGGGTTTTCTATATGTCACCTGTTAGTGAAAACACACAGTATTTTTATCTGTGTTTGACTTACTTCACTAGCCATTGTTCCATCTAGTGTATACATTTCTTTGAAATGCTCTAGTGTTATTTTTCAGCTCTTTGACTTCTATTTGATACTTTCTTATATTTTCTCTTTGTTGAGTTTCTCACTGTTCATTCATTCTTTTGAGTTCAGTGAAAATTTTTATGACCGTTACTTTGAATTCTTTTTCATATAGATTACTCGTTTCATTAAAGTTTTGTTTTGTTTTCACCCTAGGGCCTCGAGTCTGAAACCCAGGTCCTTGGACTTTACATGATCTACTCCTTAGCTACCTCAGCTACCCAAGACACAAAGGTGCACTTTCATTAAAGTTTTTTCATTTCTTTTATTTCGTTCTTTATTTTTGAACACATTAAACTCTGTTTCTCTTTTCTTGACACTCTTTGTCAGTCACTATGCGTTAACTAAAACAGCCACTTCTTCCTGTATTGAAGGAATGGCTTCATGTAGGAAATTAACCTTATTCAATCTTGTCTTAGCTCTTGATTATCTTTAAAATCTTAGGGATTATATAAAGAGTCTATTTTATTTTTTAAAAACTCTCAGTAGTTAAGGATGTGCCAGGACCTGTCAGTGTTATAAAGGGAAAATTCTCAAACAGTACCTAGGTTTAGGCTTATTGTAAGCAGATCCTCAGTTTAACAGTTTTCATTTTTAAGGAAAGATTCAGGTAGGAATGAATGCAAGCAGACAGGAAGAGAGAAGGAAGAAGAATTTTGAAATTTAAAACTTTGTTGTACATCTAGGTTGTTCTTCCCAGCCCAGGATATGAACCAGGATCCTTGGGATGTATGTGAAACATGCTTAATTGGAGACAGTTGACCAAACCACTACTCCACCAGGATGCATCCTTTTTTTTTTTGGAGGAGGGGGCAAGGTGCACACAGGAATGAAGGTGAAGCAGGCAGGTAGGAAGAGTGATGAGCAAGAAACATTTAGTTGTTCATATTGGCTGTTCCCTCCCAAGGTAGGTCTTCAACCTGGGTCCTTGGATGTATGTCAACTGTCTAGTGGCTTTATTTGCTAGGCCATCAAGGTGCACCAGCAGAAGCTTTTGAAGTATGAAAATATATAGTCCTATGGGACACTAGCATAAATCAAGTTGGCCACTAGGCCAGGTGCTCTGGCAATGTGCGCCCTTGATAGCAGTTGAATAAACTGGGATTCTAGCTGAGTTTAGGAGTTCCTTTCTGGGAGATACTGTGAACTGCAGTGAGGCAGAAAGAGAGTAGGAAGGTGGAATCCTCAGCCTATGTTCCTGAGAGCACCTCTGCAGGTATCTAGATATGTGCCAATTCTGAATCCTGTTCTTCAGGCAGAAGCTCCTACACAGCAAATAGGTCCTTTTTACAGATGAACTGAGAGTGGTGTTGCTTAGCTTACTGTGCAGTGTCCTGTGATGGTACCCATGGAACTGAGTATCACAGTTTCCCTCTGATTGTTACAGTTCCATGGGACTCAGGAATAGACCCCTCCTCTACCCCTGACCACCAGATACAAACAAGTAAGGAGCATCTCTGATAAGTGGTCACAAAAATTGGGACAGCAGACATAAAAATAGATTTCCCTGGTGTATGTAGTTTCCCCTCTGGAGATCTCAACAGGGAAACAGCATGAAGAGTGTTCTCTGAGTTCATTTGTCTCAAGGTACTTTTTGATTTTCACTCAGATTTCTTCCTTGACCCATTGGTTGTTCAGGAGCATATTGTTAAATCTCCTCTCATTTGTGGATTTTTCAGTTTTCTGTAATTCTGGTTTCATACTATTGTAGTTGGAAAAGATTGACATCATTTTGATCTTAAGATTTATTTTGTGGTCTAATGTATAATCTCTTCTAAAGAGTGTTCCATGTATGCTTGAGAAGAGTATGTGTTCTGTTGCTTTTGGGTATAATGTTCTGTAAATGTCTGTTTTATCCGGTCTAATGTATAGTTTAAGCCCATATGTCCTTATTGATTTTCAACTGGATGATTATGGAAATTGCTTCTCAGTCTCTGAGTAATATACACTGCACCCACCACCAGCATTTTAGTATTCTTTACTACCACCTCATTCCTTCTCTTCTTCCCTCCACCCCACCCCCTCAGCAGCCATCATCTTGTGGCCTGTAAATTTTGCAAGGGTTTATCTCTTTGATTTATTTCATTAGTCCCATGAGTGAAACCAGCCTGTATTTTGCTTTTTCTTTCTGATTTATTTCACTTAACATGATCTCCTCAGGTTCCATACAGATTGTTGGAAAGAGCACAATTCTGTCTTTTTTCAGTACCTGCATAAATTCCATTGAGTATATACACCACATTTTTATCCATTCATCTGACATTGGACACTTAGGTAGGTTCCAGTTCTTAGCTATTGTGAATATGACTGCAATAAACATGGCAGGGGTGAGGGTGCATAAATCTGTGATAATGTTTTCATATATTTTGGGTAAATACCCAGAAGTGTGATGGCAGGTCATATGGGATTTCCATATTCAACTTTTTGAGGGATTTCATACTGTTTTTCCATAGGGGTTGTATCATTTTTCATTCCACATCCTTACCAACATTTGTTGTTTCCAGATGTTTGGATAACAGCCAGTCTCTCAGGTATAAGTTGATATCTCATTGTTGTTTTAATTTGCATTTCCCTGATAGCCCATGAGTAGGAAGATTTTTTATGTGCCTGTTGGCCATCTGTATATCCTCTTCAGAAAATGTCTCTCCAATTCCTCTTCCCATTTTTTGACTGGATTGCCTGATTTTTTTTGGTTAGTAAGTTTTCTGCATTCTTTGTATATTTTAGATATTAAGCCCTTATTATAAATATGAAATGAAAATATCCTCAACCAGTTAGTAGATTACCTTTTGGTTTTGGTGATATTTTCTTTTATGTTGAAGAAACTTTTTAGTGGTTAGATGTAGTCCCAGTTGTTTGTTTTTCTTTTTCTTTCCCTTGATGCTGGAGTTGGTCCCCAAAGACCTCTCTCAGATTGATGTCATCAAATGTCTTTCCTGTGTTGTCTTCCAAGAATATTATGGTTTCTGGTCTTACGGCCAAGACTCTAGTCCATTTTGAGTTAACTTTTGTAAATGATAGAGTGCTCTAGCTTCATTCTTTTGCATGTGACTGTCCATTTTTCTGAGCACCATTTTTATTAAAGAGACTTCCCTTTTTCCATTGTATGCTGTTGGCTCCATTGTAATAGATTAACTGACTATAAGTGAGTGGGTCAGTGTATTGTGATTCATTTCTACTCCACTAATCTGTGCCTTGTTATTATTCCAGTACCATACAATTTCATCACTATTGCTTTGTAATATAGATCAGTGTCTTGGAGTGTAATCCTTCCAGATTCATTCTATTTTCTAGTAATTGCTTTGGCTCTTTGGGGTCTTTTGTTGTTTCATACATATTTTGAGTTTTTTTGTTTTATTTCCTATTTCATTAAATCTTTATATTGCTTTGGGTAAGATGATCGTTTTCATGATGTTGATCCTTCCCAGCCATGAGCAGGGAATGTCTTTCCATTTTCTTGTGTTCTCCTCTATTTCTTTGAAGAAGGACTTGTAATTTTCATTATACAGGTCTTTTATTTCCTTTGTTTAGTGTATGCCCGGGTATTTTATTCTTTTAACTTCTATTTTAAATGCTGTGATTTTTTTCATGATTTCATTTTCTTCTAGCATGTTGTTTGTATATAAAAATGCATTATTTTGTGTTCTGATTTTGTAGCAAGTCACTTTACTGCATTTGTTGGTTATTTCTAGTAGTTTAATAGTTTTTAGCATTTACAATATATTTAATCATGCCATTGCAAATAATGATAGTTTTACTAACTCTTTTCCAATTTGGATTCATTTTATTTCTTTTTCTTGTCTAATTGCTCTAAGACCTCCAGTACTATGTTAAATAGCAATGGTGAAAGTGGACAACCTTTTCTTCCTCCTTACATTAGAGGAAACACTTTCAATTTTTCACCATTGACTATGATGTTGGCTGCGGGTTTGTCATATATGGTGTTTATTATGATGAGGTATGTTTCTTCTATTCTGATTTTATGCAGGGTTTTTTCTTTATAATGGTTGGTAAATCTTGTCAAAAGATTGACAAGATATCGATATGATCATGTGGTTTTTCTCCTTGCTGTTGTTGATATAGTGTATTACATTGACAGATTTACATATGTTGTGCCATCTTTGCATCCCTGAGATAAATCCCACTTAGTTATGATGGATGATCCTTTTTGATACATTGTTGGGTTTAATTTGCTAATATTTTGTTGATAATTTTTGGATCTCTGTTTGTTAGAGATTTTGGTCTATAATTTTCTTTTCTTGGTGATGGCTCTATCAGCTTTTGGTATCAGTGTGATATTGCTTCATAGGAAGTGTTGTAAAGTGTTCCCTGTTTTTCAATATTTTGGAAGAGTTTGAGAAGAATTAATATTAATTCTCAAGTCTTTGGTGAAACTCATTAGAAAAGCCATCCAGTCCTGGGGTTTTATTTTTAGGGAGGCTTGATTATCTCTTCAATTTCTTTGCTTTGATTCTTCTGTTCAAGTTTTCATATTCTTCCAGGTTCAGTGTTGGTTGACTGTGCTTTCCTAGAAATCTTTCTGTGTTCTCAGGATCGTCTGTTTGTTTGGCATAGAGCTGTTCATAGTAGTCCTTTAAGATGTATTCTGTTTTTGTGGTGTCTGTTGCAACGTATTCCCTTTCATTTTTGATTCCAGTTATAAAAGTTTTCTCTCCTTTTTCCTTTGTGAGTCTAGCCAATGGTTTGTGTGCTTTATTTTTTTCAAAGAATCAACTTTTGGTGTCATTGATCATCAGGATTGTCTTTTTGTTTTTTTCTATTTTATTTCTGCTTGAAGTTCAATTATTTTATTTATTGATTTTTGGCGCTAGTTCTTTCTACAGTTATTTCAAATGTAGGGTTAGATTGTTTATTTGCCTTTTTTTTGTTTCTTTTGGTAGGCCCAGATTGCAATGAACTTCCCTCTTAGTATGCTTTTGCTGCATCCCATAGATTTTGGTAGCTCATGTCTTCATTTTCGTTTTTCTCTAAGTTTTCTCAAGTTCCTCTTTGATTCTCTTTTACCCAAGAGTCATCCAGAAGCATATAGTTTAGTCTCCAATTAATTTGCAGTCTTCCAGCTTTCTTTCTGTGGTTCATTTCTAGTTTTAAGCCATTGTGTTCAGAAGAGAGATACTTGGTATGATTTCAATCATTGTAAATTTGTTTAAGGCATGTTTTGTGTCCCAAAATATTATCTATTCTTATGAATGTTTCATTTGCATTTGAGAAGAAAGTATAACCTCTTGCATGAAGTCTTTGATATTTATCTATTAGACCAAACTGTTCCAAATGGCTTTTTTTAATACTTCTACTAATTTTTTATTTTTACACATTAAAATAAACTCATAGGTATATGTTCCCCATCCCTCATATACATCAGCACACCCTACCCTCCATCAAATCACCAGGTGTTTTTCATCATTGTCCAGTGGGCCCTGCCCCAATTTGCCACCCCCCTCCATCCCATTTCCTATTTGTAACCTCAGTTCTCTTGCAAGTGTCCAAGGGTTGGTTTTGTTTCCTTTGTTCCTTTGTTTTGAATATTCAGTTCCACATATGAGTGAGATCATGTATCTGTATTTCTTTTGACTTATTTCACTTAGCATAATCCCCTCTAGATCCATCCATGTTGAGTCATATGATAGGATTTCATCTCTTCTAAGGGCTGTTTAGTATTCCATTTTATATAGGTACCACATCTTTGGTGGCAGCCTGTGTAATTTTTCTTTGGGGGGGCGGTCTCCCACTCACACCACCAGGGCAGTGATCCTCTTTGCTGCTCCAAGACCCACTTCCCTTACTTCATGCTCAGGTCCCACTGCATGGGCTCTCTATTACCCTCAGAGCAACTCTTTGGAGCTCCAGTTCTTCCCATAGTTCTTCCCCCTGTGGCGCTCCCTGCCCCACAATCCTTGCTGTAGCTCTGAATGCCGACGCCTTTGCCTGCTTTCATGGTAGTGATTGCTACCACTGTGTCTGCAATGCTCTTCCACATCACGTGTGTCTGAAGAATAGGTGATTTCTATATGCTTTGTGGAGAGAAGATCCGATACATCCTACCAGCTCTCAATCTTGTCCGCCTTCCCACCTAGTTTTGTTTTTCTTTCCATTTTTATAGAACTTATTTTTCTAACCCTTTAGTTTCAGTCTGTGACTTTAAAACTGAAATGAATGTCTTATAAGAAGCATGTAAATTAAAAAAAAAAATCCATTCTGCCACTGTGTTTATTGATTGGAGAATTTAGTTACTTTACACTTAAAGTGATAACAATTATTGCTGTTTTATTTTCTGTATGTTTGCATTTCCTTTGTTCCTTCTCTTGCTCTTTTCCTTTTAATTTGATTATTTTCTATAGTTATGTGCTTACAGTCTTTATTTTTTGGGTCTATATTGTAGCTTTTTGTTGTGGTTACCCTGAAGCTCACATGAAACATCTTAGAGTTAAACTTGTCTGTTGTAAGTTGTATGTTTTAGAATAGCTAGTTTATATTTTTAAATATTTTGTGTGCCCTGGTGGCCTAGTAGCCTAGTACGCCTGGAGCAGCCCCACATCTCAAGACCCGGGGCCCTTGGGAACAATCAGTGTGAACAACTAAATAAAATAAAGTGCTTCCTCCTGCTCTCTTCCTGTCTGCCTATCTATTCTTCATTTCTGCTGTGTCTTTAAAAACTGTGTTTTTTTTTTAAACTACATGCAAGGAAGTTAATTTTTTTCTTGTAATGTACAGTTCTATGAGCTTTAATACATAAGTAGCTATGTGTAACCATCATCAGCACAGAGTACAGAGCAGTTCCACTATCCCCTACATTTCTCATGATGTCACTGTGGAGTAAAATCCCCTCTTAACCTTACGTTTTGGCATGTGATGACTTGTCCTCTAACCCTCTAGTTATGACTTCCCCAAAATATCTTATCAATTGATTCATATAGTACATGATGTTAGAATCTAGCTTCTTTCATTTAGCACAGTGCCTTTTAAGTTCATCCATATTGTTGAATATATTAGTTCTTCCCTTTTCATTGCTGCATATCTTTCCATTGAATGAATGGAACACAATTTGTTTATCCATTTACCCATTGTGGGACATTTGATTTATTTATAGCTTTTGATGATAATATACCTGTAATATGCATTCATATATGAGCTTTTGTGCAGACATAATTTTTTACCTCTCGGTAAATATCAGGAGTGGAATTGTTTGGTCACATGATAAGAGTATTATTTAACTTTTATAAGAATCAAAAAATATTTCCTCTGTAGATGAGTATTTTGTATATTCACTAGAAAAACATGAGAGATACAGTTGCCCTATAATCTCACCAACACTTGGTTTTGTCAGTTAAAAATTTAGACACTTTATTATATGTGTAGGTGTCAGTATAGTTTGTCTTTCCCTAATGACTAATGATGTTGAAATTTTTTTCTTGTGCTTATTTGACATTCATATATTTTTTGATGAAGTATCCATTTAAATTTTGCCTATTTCTTTTTCAATTTTAATGGGATTTTTAGAAATCATTTGATATTTATAGAACTTAGAAAAAAACGGAACAGGTTGCTCTATTATAGGAACTTCTATTTGTGCCCTCAGCACTCCCAAGAGATCACTCAGTTTTTGTTAATATCCTACAGAACTTTGGTACATTTGCTAAAATGAAGATGTTAATCTTAAATCACTGTTCACTCAATTCCAGACTTTATTTGGATTTCATTAGATTTTTTTTTTTTTCTGCTCCAAGGTCAAATTCAGGACACTTAAGTGTTATTTTTTTCCCCTTAGAGTTCTTCATATGTTTATCTTCTTGGAGAAGTTATGCCCAGAGCCATCTTACCTGGTCCAACTAGACTGACTGGTTTCTAGATCTGCACAGATGCCATTTTGGAATCTCTTTACCTTCATCCTGGGGATTCCTTTCCTCTCGTTCTTGGGTTGGCTCTCTCGTTTTCTGGATCTTGTGACTTTTTCTTTTATGGTTTACTATCTCATTGGTAAAACACCTCTTTTAGAGCCTCCAGGTAAAGGAGACATGGATAATGATTTTTTAATATAGACAGCTTATTCTAACCTCACAATTATTCAGTGTGTGATGGTTAATTTTATATATAAGCCTGGCTAGATTACTCAGTTGTTTAATCAAATATCAGGTATTTGAAGTGAAGTATTTTATGGATGTCACTAAGGTCTATAGCCAGTTGTCTTTAAGTAAAGATTACCCTTGATGATGTGGGCAGATCTCATGCTATCAGTGCTGGTCTTAGAGGAAAAAACTGAAGCTACCTGGAAAAGAAAAGTAGTCTACACCTCAAGATTTCCTTATCAATTTGAGTATGCCAGCCTGCCCTATAAATTTCAGACTTACTTTATGCCACAATTTTGTGAGTCAGTTTCTTAAAATAAATCCCTTGTCTATGTCTATATTTCTCCTTTTCTATTTCTCCAGAGAACTGTGCCTAACACAGCTGGTACAGAATTATAGACTAGACATTTTTCTCAAAAAGTTAAAGGCATAGATCCATTGGTTTCTAGCTTCCAGGGATGCTATTAAGAAATCTGATAGAATTCTGGTGGTTGAATATTTATATACAATTTATTCTTACTCTAAGAAATCTTGTTGAATCTTATCCTTACTGGTCTGAAATTGCATGTTCAGGTTCATTTTACCCATCTGTTGTGCTGGGTATTGAGAAGCCCTCTCAGTCTGGAAACCCAATATCCTTTAGTTGTGAGAAATGTTCCTGAAGTACTTGCTTGGTAGTTTCCTTACCTGTCATCTGTTTTATTTTTCTGGAAGTTCTATTACTTCAGATATTGTATCTAGTGTAACAGTCTTCAAAATTTCTCATTCCTTTCACCCCACCCCACCCCCCATTTTCAGACTCTTTGGGATAGTTCATCTTCTCTTCCAGTCACTTTCTCTTAGTTTCCAATTCCTGCCATCATGCTTATTGTTTCCCAAGAGCGCTTTTGTTTTCTGAATATTCAACATATAATGGCATCCTAATATTGTTTAATTGATGACATAATGTGTTCTCTGAGATCTAATGGTAGTTTTTGTTTTGAAGTTTACTGCTTACTCAGTCATGTGCAGTGCAATGACATTTAGTTCAACAATAGACTGCACTTTAAATGGTGGTCCCTAAATATAGTTTAGAGGGGTGGTCTGTGCATCCATCTAGGTTTGTCTAAGTATTTAGATGTTGGACAGGTTTTTTTCAGAATGCATCTTCATCATTAAGATGATGCATGACTCTAGTTCCTATTTCCTCCAGTGGCAGTTTTCTGTTTTCATATTTTAGTATCATTTTAGATAATTAGCTTAGATGCCTTGTGACCCTTGGTTAACTGAATATTAAAAGTGGGGACCAAATGCCGTGAGTACATGGTGGGACTTGTGGCTGAATTTCACTGTTCAGGTGCCTTGGTGAGCCAGGTGTTGGGGAATTTCTAATGTTGATATATTAAACTCTTTACCATTTGCAAGGCAACTATATAATTTGTGGGTCAGAATGGACTATTTTTTTGAGAGTAAAAGCATTTGTTATTATGCTTTAGTATCAAAAATTAAACTCAGATTATCCCAGTCAAATTAGAAGATGGTCCCCTATTTCCTGGTAGTGATATAGCGCAAAGATATATTGCAAAAATTCTGTGTTTGGCCTTGGGTTGAAAGTCTGCATTTAGGAGCTGAATGGAGGAAGATGCCTGGGGTATCATTATTCATCTTTCAATATGCAAACCTATAGCCCTAAACTGGAAGTTATACAAATGTTATTCAGCACTAGACTAGAAAATTATGAAATACTCACACAATGGAATGGTACCCAGCAATGAAAAGAAAATGAGCTTCTGCTATGCCAAACAAAATGGAAGAATCTGTGTTAAACAGCCCAAAACCAGAAGAGTATATACGCTATGCTTTCATTTATAAGAAGTTTCAGAACTGATAAAACTCATTTATGATAGAAGGCATAGTAATGGTTATCTTTGTGGCACTGATGGGGAGGGGACATGAAAGCACCTGTAGTTTAACTAGAAAATATTCTATATCTTGTTCCAGGTACAAGTACATATTCCAATTTAGAAATAATTAAACCATATAATTAATAGTTGTCCACTGTTAGTTATACCTCAACTATTTAAAAAGGGTACAAAGTGAGTTTTTCTGAGACAGGTAAGATGACTACAGATTGGCCAAGGGTGATGGTGTAGGGGTAGAGATTGCGATCATAGAACATTTCATGGCATCAAAATAGTATCTGAATTAGGTCTTAAAATATTGGTTCTTAAAATTTCTTAGGCAAAGGTCACTGTGAATTTGATATTATAGCCTTTCTCTTTCATACCCACCTTGTGTTTATTATTTCATGGCCCTATTAATATTCATCTTTGACCCTACTAGGCATTAATAGGTCCTGCACTCAGGACCCTTGGTTGTTGGATAAAGGCATAATTTACAAATAGAAGAGGGAAGAGTGGGATTCGGTAATCCCTGCAGTGAGGGACAGTATGTGTTCGCACATATGATTATTAGGGAGAGGCAAAGAATCCTCAGTCATCCACTTCTTTAGAAATTCTTGTTGCTAGCTCAACCCCAGGTAGATTCCCAGTCATACATCTGCAGGTAAAATTTCTACTTAGAGTAACCATGGTTCTAGGCTACATTTACAAAAGTTAACATCATATACATTTACCAGAATCAACTGATTTTCACTTGTCATTTTATAATGAGCATCTTTACTCATCAGAAATGTCTTTCTGCAGCTGTGGTCATTTTTCTTTCTAATGATTTTTCCCCCATTTTTGACTTTCGTAGCCTCCGAAATCTCTGCTGCTTGAAACATGCACCAGATGGTATAGATGCATTAATTGCCCAAAATAGTCATTGTTCCTCTCTGCTGAGTTCATTCATATGTGAGAAGTATTCTCATCCCTCTGACAATCAAGCTCGTCTAGTCATTTGCTTTGTAGGTTGTGAGCAGAATTACTGCAGGCTGCATTTAAGCAGAAGCTTTATGAGCTCCAGTTGCTTGGTTTCATTATCGCTTTTGTCCTGCCAAGTAAGTGGCATGTCCAAGGGAGGGGTTTCTCTGTATTACCTCTCCAGGGATTTTCGGGCTATTGTTACTACAGTATAACAGTGAAAATTGACTAAACAGAGTATTTGGAAAGTCTCTTAGATAAATTAAGCAGAATCTTTTATTGTGTCTATTCTGAGCCCAGATAATTTTCTATTTTCATCTGTCATGAAGAGTCAGTTCATTTAGGATTCCTAAATATCTAAAAATGAAGAGTATCAAGGTTGTTTTTAATTAATAAGAAAAAATGTAAAGACCATAAATAATCCCTTGAAATTAATGTATTACTACAATTGAGAACAAAATATTTTATTTCTCTCAAGAAAACTATAGTTTACAATAGTATTTACTAAATAAATTATATAATTCTCTTTTACAAGCAATAAACTAAATCACAAATATTTCAAAGACAATGTATGTACATGACATAAGGCCTTTTATAAATAGCTTTCCTTTTTGCATTTCACTAGTAAACAGTGAAAAAATCTTTATAGAAGCTAGATTTCTATAAAGTATATGCAGATCTAGTACACGGATCTTTATATGAAACCAATTTAAACTTTCAGTGACATGTACTATGATTATAATTTTGCAAAAAAGAGCAGAATTTATATTTTATTTAAACATTTTGCATGGATGAATTTTTAAAAATATATAAGCAGATTACATGTTGCTCATGTATAATCACTGGATGCATGCAAAATGAAACAATGCAGGTGTCAATAGGAAAATAACACTTCCAAGTCCAAAAAGGTGATTGGCAATGGTATAGAAAGCAGCTTAAATATAGTTCATGCAGTTCTTCACAGTTCAGCAAGCAACAGCGAATGATAGAACAGTGTGGTATTTTTCACATCACATCTGCTGATCAGCCTGTGGACCAAGGCTTTCCTGACATCTCGCCACCAAGTCCAGTTGATCATTACTTGGTGTGTAGTGGGGCTCATCCCTTGGGTAATTCTGGAGTGGAGCAACTTTTCACCCACAACCGTGGTCATGTCTCATCCATCAGGCGGTCACCATTTCACTTACTGCGGGGAAAGGGTAAAAACAAAGGAAACCAGTTATACGACTAAGTTTTGACATTGATTCATAACAGTTCCTCATTAGTGGGAACCCAAGTTTACTATTCCTCCTAACAATTTTCTGCCTAGAAAATGTGTAGATGGAAGTGGGGTGCAGGAGGCTGGGGACTCTTCTGCAATGATCAGCAGGGCTTACACTCCTCTGGTGGACCCGGGACATGTTAATCACATCAATATTTGTCAAGTCCCTACACCATCACAGTTTTGTGCTAAGCACATATCGTGGCATACCAAGTCTGAAGCCAAACAGAATAACTTGCATATGGTCTTGAACTCATGAATGTGGTGTTCATTTTCAAATACTATCCTTGTTGCTAGGGACAAAAATATGTCCGGTAAATATTTAACCTTAAAATGGTAGCCATTGAAGGTTGGAGGAAGCTTATTCAACCTGTGACAGTTGTACCAAGATAGATGTGGGGAAGCAGTACCACATTTGATCCTGAGAGAGACAGACACAATGAATTAACTCTAGTGATTTCCTAATTATTACAGTATAGGACATGATGCGAATTACTTCACTTTGTACCTTATTTGCTTTATCTGTAAAATAAGGATAATAAACCTTGTGTTACAGGGTAGTTGTAAGGGATAAACTTTTCTAAATGGGGAAATACATTGTATGTACATACACATATATACACACATATATACACACATTTATACACATACATACACACATACATATATACACACAGTTTATTATGTTACCTGATATATGCTAGGTTGGAGTTGGGATCAGAGAGATTGTATGGCTTTCATTTGGAGGCTAAAGGCTTGAATAAAAAGTGTAAAATGATTCTGAAAATATTTAAAAAAGAAATGATGTCAAAGAGGATTCTGCTTATAAAGCAGAGCATTTCATTACATAATTTGAGCCTATTGTGAATTATAATTTTTATTAATGTACTCGTTTCATTGTTTAGATTATTCCCTCTTCTTTGTGAGAGGTCTGTGCAGGCTTTCTATTCCTTCCTGATTGTCTTGTAGGCTTTATGCTAAAAAATATGTCCATGTCCTTGAGTTGTCCAGTTTATTGGTATATAACTGTTTATAGTCTCACAATGGTTCGTTATCTTAAACTGTTCATTATAACTTTTCACCTTTCATTTTTGATTCTAGTTGTTAAGAGTTTTCTCTTTTTTTTCTTAGGCCAGCCAAAGGTTTGTGAGTTTTATTTTTTTCAAGGAAATAGCTTTTGGTTTTATTGATCTTCTGATTTGTCTTTTTGATTTATTTTCTGCTTGAATTTTCTTTTTATTATTTCCTTCTGTTGACTTGTGACTTCAATTGTTTTTTTCGATGGAGGGTTAAATTGTTCATTATTTTTCTTGTTTTTTGAGATTCTGGTTTTCTATAAACTTCCCTCTTACTGCTTTTGCTGCATCCCATAAGTTCTGGTAGCATATGCCTTCATTCTCATTTATCTCCAAGTGCTTTTAAGTTTCTCCTTTGATTCACTTTTACTCAAGGATCATTCAGAAGTATGCTTTCTTTCAGCACTTTGAATATATCTTGCCATTTCCTTCTGTCCTGTAATATTTCAGGTAAAAAAATCCCTTGACAAGCTTATGGAGCTCAGTTGATTTTAACTCATTTTTCTCTAGCTGCTTTTAAAAGTCTCGTATTTTTGACATTTTAATAAAGATGTGTCTCAGTGTAGGTCTGTTAGGGTTTCTTTTGTTTGGAACTCTGAATTTCCTGGATCCTTCCTCAGGTTAGGGAAATTCTCTGCTTCTTCAAATATGATTTGGCTCCCCTTATCCAACTATGTGAATGTTACTTCTCCTTGTTATTCCGTAGGTCTTGTGTGCTATCTTCATTTTTTTTATTTAGTTCTTCTCTCTCTTTTCTGGTCTGCATTCCACTGCCCTATCGTCTAACTTGCTGATTCAATTAAAAGTTTCTTTCACCCTACCATTGTGCCCCTCTTCTGTGTTCATTTCAGCTATTGTATTACTTAAGTGCATAAGTTGTCTGGAACTGACTCATAATTTGTCTCTTTGGGGTAGTCATTTTCTTCCCCCATTGTTGTCCCAATTTCAGTGAGTATCATTAAAATGATTGCTTTAACATCTTCACTAGATAGTTTACTTCTGTTGTATTCCATTTTTTTCCTGGGGTTTTGTTTTGGTCTATCATTTTCATTTGTATTTTTCTGTCTTTTCATTGTTTGGCATTCTGTATTTCTATAGTTTAAGCTTCTATGATGTAAAGATCTTGTGTTAGGGTATTAAGATACATAGTATAGGCATGGGTGTTGGACTAGAATGCTGGGCTTCCTTTAGTTGCATGTTGTCAGCATTCGTTAGAAATACTGAAGCTCTAGAACCTGTCCTATATTTGGGCTGGAGAGTCAAGCCGACAGGCTTGGAGTTGGAGTAGGGATTGCAGGAGTTTCCCCAATAATCACAGACATGAACAACAAGGCACACACAAAAAAAAGAGATCCAGGAATCGTAGGCCCAGTTTCCAAGCAGAGCCCACAGGAGAGAGTTGGAAACTGATCTTAGCAGAGCACACTCCCCTGTGAAAATCCCTCAGTTTTCCAGAGGAAAGGCAGTCCCTGGGGCCTGGGGATGGAAGTTCAAGGAAGTAGCAAGCAGCTAGCAAAGTTGTTTATCAGTAGCATCCATCCAGTTTTCCTCTCTGAGAGAGCCAAGAATGGAATGCTCCCTAACAGGAGCACCAGTGCCACAGAGCTGGCTGCCTACCTTCCAGCAGCCTTTGGAAAGTTAGCTGTGAGCACCAATAGTTTGTCACAAGTGCACTAATTGTGGAGGGAGGGGGTGGGTGCTTCCTTTTTGAGGGTTTCCTGCAGTGTTAGCATCCAGTGCTTGCACCAGAGAGAAGCAATGCCTCAGTTCACAAGTAGACTATTCCTTTTTTCCACCCTACTCCCAAGGCTGTTGGTTCAGTGACTGAAAGCCAGTTGTAAAGTATCTAGGCACCTATTGAGGGGGCAGGCTCATTATCTGCAGACTGAGAGTCTGTATCACTGGGGTCTTCCTACAGCCCTGGAGTCATACAGCGAGAGATCAGCTTCTCCTACTTTGTATGAAGGTGTGTGTCCCTTCTCTTTGTGGAGATGCTTATCTCTGTTCCTTTTCAAAGATCATATTGCTAAATGAGCATATTTTGTTGTGTCTGTGGAAGAGTAGGTGAGCTCAAGAGCTTAAGAGTCCACTGAGTTTTCAGTTCTTTATGTATTCTAGATAGTATCCTTTCACTGGCTATGTAGTTTACAATTATCAATCTCTTATTGGATATGTGGTTTATAAATATTTTCTACCATTTAGTAGGTTACCTTTTTCTTCTGTTAGTTTCCATTGATGTGCAGAAGCTTTTTAGTTAGATGTAATCCCCATTGTGTATCTGTTTTTATTTTCTTTACTTTTGGAGTCAGTTCCAAAAATTTATTCCAAGACTGATGTTAAGGTGCTTACCATCTGTGTTTTCTTTTATGTTTCGTGGTTCACGTCAAATCCACTTTGAGTTAATTTCTGTGTATGGTATAAGGGAGTGGTCTAGTCTCATTCTTTCATAGGTGGCAGATCACAACACCAGTTATTAAAGA
Source organism: Solenodon paradoxus (assembly GCA_004363575.1). Lineage (NCBI taxonomy): Eukaryota > Metazoa > Chordata > Mammalia > Eulipotyphla > Solenodontidae > Solenodon > Solenodon paradoxus. The sequence continues at coordinate 584,600 of RJWH01000720.1, read as the reverse complement.
GATAATTCTTTCCCATTGTATAGTCTCATAATTTTTTGCAAATTAACCGTATGTACATGGGTTTATTTCTGTGCTTTCTATTCTGTTCCACTGATCTATGTGTTTATTTTTTTACAGCATTACCATATTGTTTTGATTGCTATTGCTTTGTAAGTCCTCAATATCATGAAAAAGTTAGGTTCTTGCAAATTATCACTTTAAGCAAAGTGACAGGAAGTAAATCCTCAAAGTTTTGTTCAACTTTGGCCAGGATTGCCTTTTTCCTACTAACACTTAATGACACAACGTTGAACAAATGATGTTATTCAAAGACCTGCTCCAGCTTGATACCAGGGAGCATGGTTTCCAGCTTCTTTTTATTTTCTCAAGATTACTTTAGCTATTCAGTGTCTTTTGTGGTTCCATACAAATTTTAAGATTGTTTATTCTATTTCTGTGAAAAAAGTATCATTAGAATTTTGAGAGAATGTTTTGAATCTGTAGGTTCCTTTGGGTAATATATATCTTTTAACTATATTAATTCCTCAAACTATGTGCATGGACTATATTTCCATTTCTTTGCTTCTTCTATTCCAACAGTGTCTTACAGTTTTCAGTATACAGGTCTTACATGTCCTTGGCGAAATTCATTCCTAGGTACTTTTAGTTTTGGTACTTTTTTTTTTTTTTTTTTTTTTAAAGGAAAGGTGCAGGCAGGGAGAGGTGGAAGAACCTTACTTATTTTTTAATTGTTCACATTGGTTGTTCCCCCTGGCTCTGGGTTTTGAACCTAGGATCTTGGGATGTAGGTGGGACTGCTCCCAGGGTGTAATGGACTGCTGGACATGCCCCTTTTGATGCATTTGTAAATGGGATTGTTTTGTTAATGTATCTTTAAAGTATTTTGTTATCTTCACATACAAGTGACCAAATTTTTGCATATTGTACACTGCAACTTTACTGAATACAGTTTAGTTTTGACTTTTTTTTGTGGAGTCTTAAATGTTAAATATAAAATCAAACCTTTACATAGAAGGTTACACATCTTCTTTTCCAATTTGGATGCACTTTCTTTTTCTTAATTGCCCTGGCAAGGACACTTCCAGTACTATATGTTGATTAAGGGTGGTGACCGTGAGCATCCTTGTCTTGTTCATAACTTTAGAAAGTTTGCACCTTTTCATTACTGATCTATGATATTAGTTGTGGGCTTCTCATATATGGCCTTATTACGTTGAGGTATGTTGCTGTCTACCCAGTTTGTTGACAGTTATCATGTGGTTGCTGAATTATGTCACTGCTTTTTCTGAACGTTGAGATATGATTATCTGTCATTTCTTAATATTATGTGGCATATTGATTAATTTGCAGATGTTGAATAAATCTTGATCTCTGGAATGAACCCCACGTGATCATGGTGTTTTGAGATTCTTTTATGTATTGTTGAATTTGGTATGGTTATATTTTGCTGAGTATTTTTGCATCTTTGTTCATCAGGGAGATTGGACTACAATTTTTTTGAGATGTCTTTTTTTGGACTGGGTCAGGGTATTGCTAGCCTTGTAAAATTAATTTGGAAGCATTCCTGCCTCTTGAATGTTTTGGTAGAGTTTGAGAAGGACAGATATTAAATATTCTTCCAATGCTGGACAGAATTCAGCAAAGTTGTTATCTGGTCCTGGACTTTGTTGGGAGCTTTTTGATTATTGGTTCAATCTTCTTATTAGTCATTGGTCTACTTAGATTTTCTATTTATGATTTGTTCTTGGAAAATTGTATGCGTCTAAGAATTTAAACATTGTTTTACCTAGGTTGTCCAATTGTTAAATAGTTTATAATAACCTCATAATTTTGTATTTCTGTGGCATCAATTATAATTTCTCTTTTCATTTCTGATTTTATATTTAAATTTTAAATTTAAAGTTTTATCCATTCAATCACTGTGAGTTAAACCTTCTTTTTCTTTCTTGGTAAGTCTAGCTAAGAACTTGTCATTTTGTTTCAAATCATCTCTTAATTTCATCAATCTTTTTTGTATTGTCCTTATAGTCTTTATGTCATTTATTTCCACTCTGATCTTTCTATTATCTCCTTTCTTCGACTACCTTTGGACTTTGCTGGTCTTTTTATAAGTACATTTATGTGTACAGTTAGATTGTTTGTTTGAGATTGTTGTTTCCTGTGGTAGACCTGTGGTTTTATAAATTTCCTTCCATCAATTTTGGTATGTTGTGTTACTATTTTAATTTTTTTTAAGATCGTAACTGTTTTGATTCTTTGTTGACCCAATGGATGTTGTTTAGGGTATCACATATTTGTGATTTTTGCAGTTTCTTCTTATGATTGATTTCTAGCTTTATACCATTGTGGTCATAAAAGATGCTTTATATAATTTCAGTTTTCTTAAATTTATTGAGACTTGTTTTGTGCCCCAACCTGTGATGTACCCTGGAGAATGTCCTAAGTGCACCTGAGAAGAATGGGTGGTCTGCTGCGTGTGGCATGTTTTGTCCATATTTAGTCCATCTGCTCTGATGTGTCATTTAATGCTGATGTTCTTTTACAGACTGTCCGGATGGCTTTCCTACTGATGTAAATGGGATATTAAAGTTCCCTACTATTATTATATTGCTGTTTATTTCTCTCATTTGATCTGTTAATATTGTTTATATACAAGTGCCTTTATATTGGGTGCATATATATTTGTAAATGTTATATCCTCTTGTTGGATTGACCCATTTGTCATTATGAAATACCCTTCTCTGTCTTTTGTTAGCTTTTTGTTTTTAAAGGAAAAGTGTAGGCAGGAAGCGAACGCAAGCAGAGGCAGGTAGGCATGCAGAGAGAGGAGGAAAATGATCGTTTAATTCTGTTTAGTTGTTCATCTTGGTTATTCTCACTGGCCCTGGAATTTAAACCTGGGGCCTTGGATGCATGTGGACGGTGTCCATCTGCTACTCTACCAGGGTGCGCCAAGACCTTTATTTTTTTTAAAGAAATGAAGGCAGGCAGGAAGGCAAATGGGAACAGAGAGGAGGAAGAAGCATTTTAACTTATTTGTTCATTTTGGTTGTTTCCCCTGGGCCCTGGGTCCTTGGCATTTACATGGTCTACACTTTAGCCAAGACTTATTGCCTAAGCCATCAGGGTGTGCCTCACAGCCTTTGTTTTGAAGTATATTTTGCTTTATACAAGTATAAAAAGCTAATTCTGGCATACCCTGTGAAACAGTGGTTAAGTCTGTCACCTCTAGCTGAATGCAGTCCACATAATTCCCAGGGACCTGAGTTTGTGTCCCAGAGATGGGGGTGGGGCAGGAACAACCAAGATGAACAGCCAAATACAGTGTTTGTTTCTTCCTGCCTGCCTGTCTCTGCTCACCTTTATTCTTGCCTGCACCTTTCCAAAAAAAACAAAACAAAACAAAACAAAACTAATTCAGCTTTCTTTCCATTTCTTTTCCCATCCCGCCAGTTTTAGCCTGTGTGTATTCTCTGAATCTGATGGGCATTATAGCATTATATAGTCATGTTTTTATCCATTCAGTCACTGAGTCTTGTGATTGAAGAACTTAATTCATTTACATTTAAAGTTGATTATTGATAGGTAGTGCTTATTGCCATTTTGCTAATTTTTTTTTTCCTTGCTGTTTCTGTAGTTCTACTTTATTCCTTTTTTCTTCCTCTGCTCACTTCCTTTATTTGAAGACTTTCTTTAGTGTTATGTTTAGCTTCATTTCTCATCCCTTTTGTGTTTCTAAGTTTTTTACTCTGTGGTTACTATGAGGTTCACATATAACATTTCCATAGACAGCAATCTATCATTCTTAAACTAAATTTTACTTCCTTTCCCCCATAGTTTTTGTTGTCATAATTTACATATTTTAATTTTAGGTACCAAGAATTATTGTAGTTTATTTTACTTTTTCTTTTAACCGTCATAGTAACTTTATAAGTGATTAATCAGCTACCATATTAATAAGCTATCAGCTTACTCTATACTTTACTAATGAGATTTTCTTTCATGTTTTCTTATTACTGCTTGATTCCATTTATTTCAGCCTAAAGAAGTCCCTTTAATATTTCCTTTAAAGCCAGTTTAGTGGGGATCAGCTCTTTAGTTTTTGCTTATCTGCAACACTGTCTTCCCCCAGTACTGAGTGATGAATCTGTTCAGTCAAGTATTCTTGGTTGGAAGTTTTTCTTTCAGCACTTTGAATATAGCATATGCCATTCCCTTCTGACCTGCAAAATCTGCTGACAGTCTTATTGGGGCATGGAGGGCGGGGGGGCTTCCCTCTTATGTAAGAAGCTGTTTTTCTCTTTAACTTCTGATGTTTCAATTATAAAGTATTTCGGTGTGAATGTCTTTGGTTTCTCTTACTTGGGACTCTGTGCTTCCTGGGCCTAGACCTTCTTGGACCTGTTTCCTTCCCTAGACTAGAGAAGTTTTCTGCCCCTTCCCGTCTTTCTTCTCCTCTGGGACTTCTACAATGTCAACATTGCTTCCTTGGTGTTGCTTCGTGTCCTAAGCTGTCTTCACTTTTTAAACTTTTTTCATTTTTCTGCTTGGGGTGAATTCTATTGCTCTATCTTCTAACTCACTAATCTGTATCTTTGCTTCATTCAGCCTGCTGTTGAATCCTTCTATTTTATTTTGCAGTTTAGTTGTTTTCTTCCTCAGCTCTGTGACTTCCATATGGTACTTTTTTACATTTTCTCTTTGCTGAAGTTCTCATTGTGCTCATCTATTCTTCCAAGTTGGTGAGCATCCTTATGAGCATTACTCTGAATTCTTTATCAAGTAGATTGCTTATCTCAATTTCATTCATTTCTGAAGGTTTATCTTATTAATTTTGGAACATACTCTTCTGTTTTCTTCATTTTACTTGCTTCTGTGTTGAGCAAATCTACTGCCTCTCCTAGTCTTGAAGGAGGAAAGCTTTGTGTAGGTGATAAATCTTGCCATTAACCCTGTCATTTACTTTTTGATCATCTCTTGAATACCTGTGATTGTCTAATGAACCTGACTTATCTTTGATAAGTCTCTGTTGAGATTGTGTCAAGGTCTGTCACTGTTCCAAAGGGGAAGGATCTGAGGATCCAATTTCAGGCTGATTAGAAGTCATACCCTTGTGTAGCAGCTTTTAAAGTATGCCAATTTAAACAATTCTGTGGGACCATACTGATAAAGCCTGCTGGTTTCTAGACTAGGTCATTTGGAGGTGTCCCCTTGGTGACCATGCAAGAACTGGCTTCACATGAGTGGCAAATGTAAAGCCTACCCCTCAGACTGAAGTTCCAAGATAGCTAAATAAGTCTGCAGATGAAGACTGGTGATGCGTTTCAGTCTACTCTCTGTGCCTTGCCCTACCAGTGGGTAGCTATTTCCTGAATTGTTTTAAGTCCTGTGGGACCCCCAAAATGTAAGACCCTCCGGTCACCAGGTCTTTGTGCTCAACGAACACCCCTATGTGGACTACTCACACCTGCTAGCTTTAGTTGGTTCACAGGGGGCACCCAGGGAAAGCCCACCAAGTTTAGCTAAGCTGTGGGTGACTGAGGATAGAGCACGTTGTTCAGCACCAGCAAGTTAGGCAAGGGCGCACAAATAAAATCCTGTACTGCCACCACCGCAGATAGAGTCCTAAATAGCTTTTGAACCTCTGATAGAAGCTTTAAGATGAACTAATGTGTCCTCTTCATGCATGGGTGAGGTTGTTTTTAAAATTGCTGCTTTATGCTGGGTCCCAAGGTAAATGAGATTAACCATGAGTCCTTTAAGAACAGACTCTCTGCTCCTGGTCTTGTATGTAAGCCCTGCTGTTTTTCAGAGCCAGATGTTTTGGCATCTCATATCTCTAGTTCAGGTTCCAAGAGTTGGGGTGCCTGATGTGGCTCACAAACCCCTGACTCCCCAGGGAGGAGTTTCCTATTTGTGAGTCACTGCCGATCCTGAATTGCTGTGCCAGGGTGGAGTTTTTGGTGAGATCAAGTCTTTACTTTTCTTACCCATTTCCATGTTGTCCCTCTGTCCTTTGTTGTGAAGGAGCCATTCAGCCAGTTTTCAGAGGGGATTGCTCCATACAGAGCTGTAGATCTAGTGTGTCCAAGGGAGGTGAGATCAGGGTCAGCCTAGGCTGCCATCTTCATAGCTATAATTTACTTGAGGGTTCAGGCTCAGGGTCCCATAGAAGGGGAGGGACTTTCCTTGTCTAGTGGCCAGCACACCTCCATTTGGGTTTCAAGTTGAAATTTGCCAAATGTTTGAGGAAAGTTACCAATTTTTCTCCAGGTCATCTTTGGTAGTAAGTTCTTTACTTCCTTCTTATATCAAGCCCATTCCCTTATGCAATTCCTGAAATCTGTTTTCCCCAACTCTGCTCCATTTCCTTATTTCTCTAGTGTGTGTGTGTGTGTGTGTGTGTGTGTGTGTGTGTGTGTGTGTGTGTGTGTTCTGGCTGATGCTCTTTCTGGTTGCTATGAGAGCATATCAACCTTTCCTGCCTCATTCCACTCATTTTAGTCTAAACTCACAGCATCATCAGAAATGCACATAAAGGCTTCACAGTGTCTCAGCTTAACACCATTGGCTAATCCTCAGCCTAGACCTTGGTTCTGGGTTCCCCCATGTCTGGATTCACCAGATTGCTTTCTCAGAGTCTCTGAATTTCAAACACAAACCAGACATCATTGGGCTCTGGGAATTTGTTTTATTTTGTGTTTTTACTTACATAAGACTCTATTTGCATTTTAATATATTCGTATCTACCTCATATTGAAGGTTCTTGACTGGGCACAATATTTAGGGAATAGATTAGAGTGAGGGAGTCCAAAAGTTTACCCTTTTCTTAGGAGGTGAAATGACTACATGCCAGGGCTGCAGAAATCAGGACACAGTGGTGTGAACAGAATGAAATCAAACCCCTTTGGGATTTTATAGCTAGAAGGGATCTGAGAGAAGAGTGGGTTTACATTTTCCACTTTACACTGGAAAGGACTTAGACTCAGATCACAAGTGAATGACTTTTTCAAGGACCAGGGATCCTGTAGGCTTTTCCTCAAGAAGCACTGAGGCAGAAAGTGGGACTTGGAACAAGCTTGAAGATTATGAACAATGACCTGTACATACTCCACGTGTTGTTAGCACATGGAGAACAAGGCTTCCTGCCAATCTGCAATGTCCCATTAAAGCACTCCACACCAATCAGCAGATAGATTACCGATGAGAGCAGACCCAGGAAAAAGGCTGGTAACTTATCTTACACGTCTCATGGGATGGATTTAGGATTATGGCTTCTCATTGCAAAACTGTTAGCACAGCAGCAATATTTTAACACATTTCCTTGCTTGATTGATTTGTTTTCCAAAGACCCACGGAAAGCCTGAGGGCAGCAATGATTTATACAGGCTGACAATTGTACAGCAGACTCTCCAGCACTCAAATGACTTCTGCTAATTGTAAATTCAAATGGTTATCTTATTATCTAATATACAGCCTTGGGGGTGCAACTGAATTCACTCCGACCCCTGCTTCTGCTACATTTGGAAGAGCGGGGATGAACAGGGTTCTAGTTTCATTTGAGGAGCTTTGTCTTCAAGATGAGGCCACTGGCTTCTCGCTCAGCTACACAGAAGGAAATCATGAGATGATCTTGGCCAGGGTCTAGAGAGGTAGAAACTAGAAGTTGTATCTCCATTGAGCCTTTCCCCTTTCAACATCTTCCTCAGTATCATTCTTCTTTACAAAAACACACAGTAGCTGTTATGGGCTGTGTTATGCACACCCCTCATTCATATGTTGAAATCCTAACCCCCAGTACCTTAGATGGTCACTACTAACCTTATTTAGATAAGATAGGGAAGTAATTAAGTTAAAGTAAAACCATTAGGGTGAGCCCTAATCTGGCATGATTGGTATCCTTGTAAAATGGGGGAATTTGGGCACAGAGGCAGACAGGGAAGATGATGAAAAGGGATGAAGGGTGAAGGTGACCATCTACAAATGTAGGACAGCGATTTGAGGCCTAGAACAGATCCTTCCCTCAAGGGCATCAAAGGAACCAACCCTACTGAAACTGGTCTTGAACTTCTGGCCTCTAGAATTGTGAGGCAATACATTTCTGTTGTTTAGGCTACTCAGTATGTGGTTGTTATGGCAACCCTAGGAAATGAATATAGTAGCCATTACTGAGATTTAGAAAGTTGTTTTTAAAAATAACTCTTATTTGACTTTTATTATATTTAGTCTTATCCCATATTGGGGGCTACTACAATAGTTCTGGCCAGTTGAGTGACTGTAAGAGACCACTCGTTAAGGATTGAAAGTGAGGAAAAGGCTTTTCCATCCCATATTTATTGATCCTTTACTAAAGTTGCTGCCTAAGCAGCAGAAAGAAGTATTTTCTGCATTGAATCCCCAAATTGCCAAGGGCCCTTTCAAAGAGGCTCAAGTGGAACTGGCCTTGATGGATGAGAAAGGCATGCTTGGGTGCTGGGGATGATGAGCACCTTCCTTTTTGTGCCTGATTATAACTATGGCCTCCAGCCCCACTTGAAAGGTGGTGGATGCTGGTCCTGTCAGAGGGAGCTGCCTGGGGTGTCTGAAAGATGTGTGCAGCAGGGAGAAACTTCTATAAAGTACATGAGGCGGAAGCAGTCCACTGAGAGGCACACTCACTCTTAATTAGGTTTCACTTCAAGGACTTCAATCATCCCTGTAGGTCAGAGCACTTCCTGCCAGCAGGTGGCACTAGGGTTTGCTGGAATCAGGAACACATTTGCAAGCCCAATGCAGAAACTTGAGTTGGTGGTAGGAGCCCTGTAGGGTTCACTTTAGCTCTACTTTACATTAAATGCACTGGAGTCTAACTGGCCAGACATTCTAGGAGCTGAAGGACTCTGTTCAAGGATCTCACCCTGAGGAATTTTATTTCTAACATGCAGTATGTTGATTGTCTGTTGATACATTTATTTACCTGTCACTTTGGGAGGAATCTAAAATAATGTGGGAACATCCACCTAATTTCACGGGAAATGAATGGGACCTGGGGCCATGCCTGGTTCAAGAGCAGGCCACAGAGCCCTGAAAAGGTGGCGCTGTGGTTGCAGAGTGTCCCCCTGGAACCTCAGAATGTGGCTGTATTTGGAAATATGATGTCTGCAGATGTAATTTGTTAAGATGAAGTCATACTGAATTAGGGTGGGCTCTAAATCCAATGACTGGTGTCCTCTAAGAAGAGGAGAGGACACAGAAAAAGAGCAGGGTGGTGGGGGGAAAGGTCATGTGAAGATGGCGGCAAAGGTTAGAATGTTTCAAGTCAAAGAACACCAAGGAATGTGTTGCTAAAAGCAGCAAAAAAAGATCCTCTCCTGGAGCATTCAGAAGAAGGACAGCTCTTCCAGCACCTTGATCTCAAGGCCTCCAGGACTGAGACAATACATTTCTGTTCTAGGGCCCGGGGCTGTGGCATTTTGTTGTGGCAGTCTGAAGAAATGAACAGGCAGAGACAAACAGAAGGGGTGCCAAGCCCTCAGGTCCCCTCCTCAGGCCGTTCATGACACTCAGTGGCCCTCTGCTTATTTAGTTTACCAGTACTTGCACATCTTCCCTTCTACCCTGTTTCCTCGTTCCCCTCAAACCTCTCACCAGGTGCATGAGTGGTTTACTCTCCCCTAAACTTCTTGAGTTTTCTAAACTTGTTTCAGGGCCTTGTGCACCCCATATTCACATTATTAGAGGCTGTTCTTCCTCAAATGCTCTTTTCCCAAAATAGTTGGAAAAGTCTCAGGAGACCTGTAAACACAGGCTTCCTATGACAAAAAGACGGAAATAGAAATCAGAAAGGGAAGCAATAAAAAGTCTGGGAGTAATGAGGGAACAGAGAGAAGCTAGTGTCAGGAGGCAAAGAGCAAAAAGGAAGGTAGCACCATGGAGGAACCCGGATGTCACAGGAGGCTGGTGAGCAGCGCTGACCTTGGCAAGGTGGAAATCAGCTGAGCTGAAGCTACTATCCACTGTAAAGCCAGGACATAAGAGAAGAAAATCTGCTACCACAGCCACACAAACTGTCACTCAGCTGCTAACTCTGGGCCTCATTTAATCAAAAGCCAGTATGCCTTTTGACTGTAACTCCAGTTCCCTAAGTTAATTCTAAACAGTTGTTTCAGACTGCTTAAAAAAAAATTCTGTCAGCCACCTCCTATGGTAGACTGACAGTTGCCTCATGAATTTAAAATTTAAGTTACTCTTGTTTCAGTAAGGAAATCACTTGTAGGTGTCATGGGTTCAGGCAGGGATCCATTTTTTTTTCCAGTTCTTCCACGTCTTAGAAATATTGTTTTGGTCAAGAATTGTTATTTTGGACACAGACTTTAGAGAGGGTTATACATTTCTGGAGAGAAACAAAGGGTCCTATTGCCCTTTCTGACATGGCTTCGTTTCTTGAACAATGTGATCATATGGTAGAAGGAAACAGCATTCTGGTTAAATGCCTTAGAAGGCAAAGGCAATGTTTGCCTTTTTTGTTCCTATTTTGCCTGCTAAAAGCTACCAAACACTGGAGCACCACCTTTGGTTGGTGGGGAATTGAGCTGGAATTAATAGAAAGGACAGAATGGTCACTGTTTCAAGTAAACACCCATTGCAGCAGCCAAAACTGGCTTCAACAAGGAGTCACTAAAGACATTTGATACTTCACATATAAGTCATTAACCTCAGTGCCAGTGGAGTCAAATTCAGAAAGGAGGTTTTTGTTGCCAAAAAGTTCCACTGAATTTCCTAATTCTTGAGGTGTTTTTCTTCTTTTTCCTCATACATATAGTGTAAGGTGCTAATCCAATCATTTTCATTTCTCTGCCACCTTTCCTTCCATCGGAGTATTATTAACTACCCTACAGACACATGAAATAATCAAGCTGTCCAGCAGCTGCATACCAAAGCACTAATCTCCAATACTGGCACTGCTCAAAAATGGCTTAACTGTTTCTTTTTGGCCCACAGCTCTTTTTACACTATAGACAGCCACTTTGCAGAAACAACATATTTAGATGAAAGTACGGAGGATGCTGATATGGAAAGTATAAAAGGAAAAGGCCATAATATAGGGACTAAATATTAGAAGCAACAAAGTCATTGTGTGGAAGCCATCTTTCAAAACTTCTCTATAAAAAAGGCAATCCTGTTATTTCCCACTTATCCACTCTTTCTCCCAGCTAGTCGTAAAAAGGACACACTTCACCTACAACTCTTTAGTTAGATGGTTTTCTTGCTTGTTCCTCTTTCTAATAACATCAAATTGCATACTATGTCAGGCAAAGCAGCTGCCTTAAGAACTGAAATAATAGCTGCTGCGACAGCCACTGATACCTTGCAATATCTGGGTCTATTCAGACACGGAATCCGGCTCCATTATGAAGACTGCATGATTGCTGTCCATGTAAAATCCACCGAGCCTGCTTGTATGCTGTATTCTTTTAAAGAGCCTAATTTGTGTCATCAACTCAAAATCCAATGGAAAATACATCTTTGGTCACTGGATACAAACATCATCTCAAAAAAAGAAAACTCCTTTGATTTGAATATTTGCAAACGAACCCAGAGAGCCTGAAACTCTACCCTGTGAAGGTGAATGGCCTTTGAAAGCATGCTGGGTGGCTGGGAACATGGAACTTGAACTAAATGCTTTTCTAAAAACAATGAACAATTACCTGCCTTTTAAGGCAATCAATCCTGTTAATTGCATGTCAAATTACAGGAAAAAGCAGGATAGCCAGTCTAATTTACATGCACATAATGTGGGTGGAGCCTCAAATGGGGTTTTCATATATTATCTGGTGTTCTTAAGGCCTGGGTTTAAATCTTAAGGATAGAAACAGCATTGTTATATGTAATAGTATACATTAGTATACAAAGTTACAGCATTTTCTCTATTGGTAGTTGTATCTTAAAGGAGCACAAACATTACAGGAGAAATCTGCTTAATCACAATACCATGTCACCGCAGAAGTCTTCAGTCGCCTTTCATGTAAGGCAGGCTTTGATTATTAGCGTTCTAATTAGGTCAAGAGGGAGGAGAGATAACATGGAGGCAAGATTGGCTTTTTCTTTTTGGATTTTTCCCCCATTCATTCAGTCATCATGTAGAGGCGAATGGAAATGCTGAAGGAGGAGGGCAATGAGCTGTATTTTTTCACGTCTGGAAAGGCATGTAAAATAAAAATCTTCAGCCCGAAAACGTCCTGAAATTTTAAGTTAATGGTGCAGAACTTTCTAGATGTGTTAACATAAAATTTAAGTTTAAATACTGCAAGGGTTTATGATGGAGGATGTGATGAAATAGCAAAATTTGGAGAAATAACTGCAGTTGCTCTGGAAAAAACTAATTCCTGTAACTCCTTGCGTTAGAATATGTCACAAATCATCAGTGTTGGAAAGGGTCTTAGGGGTGATTTAGTTTTGTTTTTTTTTTTTAATAGAAGAGAAAATAGAGACCCCCAAGGGTGATTAATTCAAGGTCAATGATTTAGAGACACAGAGATGGGCACAGGCTCCGGATACTGTGTCTCTCTAATTTACATCCTATTTGGTTCTGCAGCAGATGAAGGTACTCAAAGTATCAGGACAATTGTATGAGGGATCTTCCGTTGAATCTATGAGGTCAAACTATTTTCCTGCTGATGTTTCTTGCCTTTTCTATTTCTTCTCACGGGTGTACAGTGGAGTATAATCATGTGCTGTATCACAACATATAGATGCAGAAATAGCTATGAGAACCCAGACTCCTCTATGAAGCTACAAATGAGGGACTGAAGAAAGGAAAATAATGCCACTTTCTCTCAATACATTCATTTTTGTCCTATAAAAATTATTTTCATATGAATTTATTGAAATGAAACTTTTAGATGAATATTAAATTTCCCCCTAAAATATGAAATATATTTACAGATATAATCCATATTCATAAAAGGTTTGGGATCATTAATGACTTGTAAGAACTGTAGTACAGGCACTCGCTGGTGGAGCAGTGGTTTGGTCAACTGCCTCCGGCCAAAGTGCACATATATCCCAGGCAGCTGGGCTTGCATCCCAGGCTGGGGAGAACAGCCCCGATGTACAACTAAATAAATATAAATTAATAAAATGCTGCTGCTTCCTCTCCCTGCCTTCATTCCTACCACCTCCTTTCCTTTGAAAAAAAAAAAATGAAAAGTGGAATTTTACAGACTATTTTAAACATCACCGCCACTCAACCTAATTTATATGTACATATTGTGGGAGGGGCCTCAAACAGGGTTTCCATATATTATCTGGTGTGTTTAAGGCATGGGCTTAAATCTTAACTCCTTTTTGAATCAATTTCTCCATTTTCATGAGAGTTGTGATCCCCACAAGATGGATGTATGGAGAGTGGCAGGTGAGACTTGTATCACTCAGGATCAACTACAGTGAGAAGATGCTTCCTGGTTTCAAGTGTAGTTAGGAGAGTTTCTAGAACTGGATTTTCATTCTGGCTCTGCCACTTATGTATGCTGAGAATTGGTCAAGCTGAAGTCTGTTTCCTTACCTTTATGACTGGAGACACCATCTTCATGAATAAGCTTGTATAAGAACACTGGGGCAGCACTTGGCCCCTGGTATGTGCTCAGGCCATTATAATTATTGTTAAAAGCCCTGTGCGTTTGTAAATTGTTTCCCTTATACCACTCTTCTCCAGTGTTCACATGCCATATGGAAATTTAAAGCAAATCATGTTTATTAACCCAAATCTACCTTTGTATTCTCTTTCCTCTGTATTTTTCTTATCACATTACCTCTGGCAAATCAGTGAACTTTTCTGGGTCTGACTTGCAGATTGCGAAGACAGTTCAGCAATAAGAACTCTGGGCTAGTCTGCAGTGGTTCGAGTCACAGCTCTTATTGATTACATAACCTGGAACACATTGCATATTCCCCACGCACCTTCAATTATATCTGTAAAATGGAGCTGGTAATAACTACATCTGCTTCACCAGGTTGTGAAGATTAAGTCAATAATCCATATTAAGTATTTAGAACAGTGTCACACATATAGGAAACACTATACATCCTTCATAGTGTATTAATAGTTACAAATAAGATTAGGCTAGGTCAGTTTTTCCCAGGCTTGGTGAAACAAGTATCTATGGCATTGCTACCCTCTCCATAGCCTGACTTTCTCCCCTCTCCTTCCCTCTGCTCCAACATTGCTGAACCGCAACAAATGACTTGCTGGAGAGATCCACCAGGGGATTACATCAGCCAGCTAATCATCACTACCCTTGTCTCTTTCAGCTTGCAACTCCCAGGATTCCTTTGTCCTGGATTCTCAACACAACCAACAATGTATAATGTGGCTTCTGAGGCAAGTGTTATCCTCTTCTGAAATGCTTAGCTTTCAAAGTCAAACAAAGACATAAAACACCCAATAAATTCTGACACTAATAAAACCTCACAGCAGTATACTGATAAGTGATATTGATCCTGCCAAGGAGGAGCAAGCAAAATGATTACTAAGCCCACCTTTCTACAAAAGGAATACGAGATAACAGGTCAGGAACTGACAACCCGCAATGTCATTTAACTACCATGTAATACTACATCCCACTCTGGAGCATCACATGCCCCCAGCGGGGCAAATCTGGTTTTGTAAAGATATGCACAAGTGTTTTGAACCCTCAGCTCGTGAAGGTGAGATTTCACTTGGCCTTTGTGATTTCAGCTTTCCCGAATTTTTCTTCTGATAAAACCAAACTTACCATGGGACCAAAATATTCTATAACTTGTTTCCTATTTAATTTCTTATTTTCTTCATTGTGGCGAGGAGCCAGCTCTTTTGTAAGGTTTTTGCAATAGTCTACCCTTTTTTAAAAAAGTGGGAAGGAGCACGGCCCAGCAGAAAAGATTTGGTGGTGCAACCAGGATATGTGGGGATTGTGTTTATTGTGTTAAAAAAAATCCTTTCACAATGGCTGCTGGTTGGAGGCTGGTGCTGCTGTTTCATAGGTGTTGAGGGAAGTCTGTCTGAGGAGTAGATGTTTGGAATGAGACCTAAAGGAAGTGAGGGGGCAAGCACAGGGGAACTGAGAATGTGTCCAGGCAGGAGTAACAAAGGTCCTGAGGTAGAAACGTGCTGTGGGAGCAAAGTCCAAGAGGAGGCCAGCATGGCTGTAACAGTGTCAGCAAGCAGGACAGAGTGGGGCGGGGAGCAGATCAGAGAGGCGGAGTCTAATTTGTGCAGTGCCTCGAGCACTGCGGATTTCACTGAGAGGTGGGAGGACTCGAGGGCGTTGGGCTGAGGAGAGATGTCCGTGCTGACAGATGCTTGGCAGACTACTTGAGGAAATTATATGCTCCATCAGGAGAAGCATAACAGGGTGGTGTGGCGGAACAGCACATCATAAAGTAGCAAGAGGCACAGACCAAGTAGTGCCAAGTCTCTACATCAAGCTTTTACACAATATGAGTGACGGTGAGCTCCGGCTCAGGCTTGGTTAGCAAAACAAAGCAAAACATCTGAACCAACACTTTTTCCCTGTTTCACGTGATTTTGTACAGGAACACAAGGAAAGGTGAAATGCATTTGAGGGGTTATTTTGTTGGGAAACTACTAGTGTCCTCTTAACAGTTTAGCACATCAAAATTTCTTTCTAGACTTCATCGGACAATTCAGCTGTGCCCCTACAGACAACCTGACAGGCACTAATAGGGTCCATACACGATCACTCATGACCCTCCAAGCAGCCTGGTGAGGAAGGACAGGCCTTGAGTCACTCCTTTGGCAAATAAGGAAGCACAGCGGGAGACGGTCCTACCAAGATCACACAGCTAGTTAGTGACAACAGAGGATCAGATTCTTTGGCACTGAATTCAGGTTCTTCCTACAACCCAATTCTCTTCTTTTTAGATGACCAATTTAATGAGAGCAATTCCAAAATGGAGACGATTCACTTGCAAGGACAGACAGCTGAGACAAAGAAGACATTGCTTTGCTGGAGATAACGCTGTAAAAGCCCACTTTGCCTTGACATTAAGGAATTATTTTTTCCCTGGATATTCCTGTGTGTAATGTTCTTCATGAACTGTGGGAAAATATGGCTTGTGAAACGACGCACCATTTTTAGAAGTGACAGAGTGTACCGTTTCCTTTAAAATCCAAGCATAGCTGGTCTTACAGAACTAGTTTTTACGTAAGCCATGGCCCGGGTCCGTTTGCAAACCAGAAAGGAAGAGAAAGAAACTGAAAATTACTTACTAAATAGACATCAAGCACAGAGGCATTATCATCTTGCATTTCCAGTGCGTTTGGCTCTGAGGTCAAGTAGATGGTTCCTTCTTCCAAGGTAAATGTTGAACTGGAAGGTAATCCTTTACTGGAAAAATAAGGAAAAATAATGAGCAAAATCCAAGGATAATTCCTCCAAAGCTGAGGCTAAAGAGGCTGAAGTGGGAAAGCTTTGGGGGATGAAAAAAATTGGGGGGAGTCTGATGAAATACTATCATGTGTTTCCTTGAGTTTCAAGAATTTGGTTTTCCTACTAGTGTATTTTCCGTGTCTACTTCAGTATGTGAGATGCTGCTTCATATTCCTGTGAGGTGATTTGTGGGCCTCATGTCTTGAGAGCATTGTCGTGAATCTAGAGGCAAACTGGTCATCCTTGACTCTGAATAGTTGGTTCTCTATAACTTAAGTTTTCGCAGTATGTTGCTCATTTGTAAAGACAACTTCGTACATCATTAGCAGTGATGATTATTTTAATTTTGCTTTTAATTTTCTTTCTGGCATGAAAGGTTCTGTTACATCCATGGTTTGCAAACTTAAATGTGTGCTAGGATCCCCTAGAAGGACCCAATCTCCTGGGTCCCACCTCCCGAGTTTCTTATTCGGTTGGTCTGAAATCCATGAGATGCAATGAGTTTGTGTTTCTAATAAGCTCTCAGGTGACACTCGTGTCACTAGCCCAAGGACTTCCCTTTGAGTAACCATGAATGACAAAAACACAGAGCACGGTATTGGGTGCTGTGAGGATAGCTTAGATGCACCCTTAGTAACAACAATAACACAAGCCCAAGGAATGCAGGTAGACAGCCCTAGTAGAGTCATTTATGAAGGGAAATACCCTGTTTTGTCATATCATCACTGTGTTAACTTGTTCATTCTACTACTATTTACACTGGGAATTAGTGTAGGGGCTTGAGAATGAATACTCCTTCCCCCACCAAAATAGTTGTATTTTAACCTGTGGGACGTTGTCATGTGAAGGTTTTGCAGGAACACAACATCCACCAGAAAGTGGCAGACTGGGACATCGGTGTTGGAAGAGATGGGAGCAGGGGCTGTGGCTTTCTTGGGCAGCAGGCCCCGAGCAGAGCAGAAAACAGGCTTTCTCTCTCTCCTTCCCCACCATCAGGTCTGCCACCCTTTAGGGCTTAGCTCTGAGCTTACCCATTCTGAAAACTCCAGTCTAAAGTCATCCTCCGAGGTTCTCATTTGAGCCTCTCCATTGACCAGGAGACTGTCAGAGACATTATCATCCACTGTCCTTTCCTAGTCTGGGAATTACATAGAATTCTCCTTGTGTATGAATTTCTTCGTAATTGAAGATAGGTGAAGTAGTTAGAAAAGTGTGTCAAATTGTCAGCAAATCTGGTTCATTGATATTTTTCCTGATTTTAAAAGACAATGAAAATTGTAAAAATATAAATTAGTGGTAGGATTGATGGGTAAGTGGGTCTTCCAATGTAGAAATTAAGGGATTAAAGCCACTTCACTTTTGGTTTCATATATTTTCTCTTAAATTGTGGATACAGTGGCATGCTCTGGTGGCCTAGCAGTTTAGTTCACTGGAGGCGTAGTTCATGCACATCCCAAGTTTCCTGGTTCAAGACTTGGGGCCTGAGAAACAACCAGACGAATAACTAGATAAATAAATGGAGCGCGTCCTCCTCTCTGTCTTCCTATCTGTCTGTCTACAAGAACTTCATTCTGTCTATACCTTTCCTTTAAAAAAAAAAATCTGGACACAGTGAAAAAGAATCCTCTTGCTTTCAGAAACCTAAGAAGAAATTCTACAATATAAAATCAGAAATGGGTCCGATTGATTTTAAAGACAGGGTGAATGTGTCCTCTTTTATTGACATGTTGACTTTATATTGTAAACATTCACAGGTTTCTTGAGTTAAGTAAGTCATCAGCTTTCAAAGGCTGCTGCTTTTAGGGGCACAGTGTGAAAATTTAGTATTTCCCAGGTTATTTTTTAGATCAAAAACAAGGCTGCAGTGATGGATTTTTTTGACTTTTATCTTTCAACCATTAAGATAACTCACTACTCCTGTAGGTAGAAAGTGATCATGTCTGGTTAAACCTTATGAGAAAGATAAATTCTCTAATTATCGAGGCAAGAAATAGGTGGTAAGAAAATATGTAATTATTGTATGACTTTTGATTTTTATTCCTACTTTAATTTTGGTTCATATTTTAATTAAAATATCTCTAATGACTTCTGGGTTATTTGGCAAACATCATTTATTTGACATGACTCAAAACTAAGTTTTCCCTTGTCTGAGTTTTTGGTTATCATTTTTATTTCCCATCTAAGATTTATTTCCTATACCCCTGGTAGAGCAGTGGTTAGATCAGTTGATGCCAAAGGAGCTCAGTCTCATCCCCCTGGGTTAGTCCTGGGTCTGGGAGGGAAACAACCAGTGTGAACAACTAAATAAAAAAAAAAATGCTGCTTTCTTCTCTCTCTTCCTGCCTACTTGCCCTAATTCCTGCCTGCACGTTTCCTTTAAAAAAAAATTAAGGGTATAACTAAGAATACTTTGAAAGTGCTTAGAGTAAAACATAGCAAAAAGTAATTCTCCTCTTACTCTTGCCTTTTTGTGATCCCCAGAGTTCATTGTCTTAGAAGTACACCCATATTGCAAATATTTTTCTAATATTTATCTTTTGTTTTGGAAATCATGAGCGTATTACTAGCATATTTAAGAGAAAATTAAAATGGAAAAAATGAGCAATTTGAAAGGCAAATTTATATTTATCAATTATTTTAGATAAAATACAGTGGGATTATTTCATAGAAAAAGTGCCAATACCCCTATAGCTCAGATGGCTAAGACGTAGCCTATGAAAGCGTGGCAATGAGTTCAAGGCCCAAGGCTGCAAATAAAAAATGCCAGATTTCTTCGATATCGTATCAAAATCTGAGAAAATCTAAGACATTTAAAGAAAACTTTGAAACTGAAAGCATTTTTCATATGTATTAAAATATTCTTAGTCGAATACTCTGAACATCATTGTATTTGGGTGACAAAAATAAAGCTTATAGGGACTTGTATGTAAAGAAATCTTATAGCAAATAACTTTATTCAGAGCCCTTGCCTCTTTAATTTTTTGAATTAACATTTCTCAAAAAAAGATACACAAATGGCCAATCAGGACATGGAGATGCTCAATCCCATTAGTTATTAGGGGGGAAGTAAGTAAAAAAAAAAATCACAATGAGATACAGTTGTCCTGCTCTATCGCAGGATTATGCGGTACATGTCTACTTCACCAGTGAGCACCCACTTTTTTTATGTTGCTAAAATTACATAGGTTTGAGTGTAGAAAGTATTTACAAAAGTTTGGGAAAGGTTAATAAGAATGTGGGAAGAGTGTATAGGAGAATAGGGTTTATAAAGCCTTAAAATATATATAAATAATAAATTATAACGCCGCTACTTTGCGATTTTCAGCTATTGCAGGGGTCTCTAGGCCTACTCCTTTTAAATCCTACTCCTTTTAAGATACTGAACTCACTTCTCAACCTATGGGTGTTACATACTACCCACCACCTTGTTCTCTCTCCTTCCCTCCCACCTTCACACGCCCCTGGCAGTCATCATCTCAAGGTCATGATTCTAAACTTAACCTCTGGAGGACATAGTATTAGAAATAACAGAAGTTTGATGGAATAGATATTTTAGGTTACATACACTTAGAACAACTACCTGTTTTGAATAATTTTGTATATTTTCCAGTCATTCAGAAAACCTTTTCCTAATAGAGAAAAAGAACTAACAACATTAACGAGTCGTTCTGAGACCCAGCCCTGAGGTGACGCCATGGAGACCAGAAGCCTGGGGACCATCTACAGCGTCGCAGGCTCAGTGCTGGAGAGGCACACAGCCCCAGCAGGGGCTCTTCTCATGGAGCGTGTCCAGCCTAGAGTGTAAATTTGTCACTGCAGAAACCAAGATAGCTGAGACAAATGTGCTTATTAGGAACTAGACAACAATCATGGAAACCAACAAAAACACTAAGTAGGTGATACTTGATATGAGCAGGGGAGGTCTTTGTCCTCTGGAGCAAGTAACAAGGGCCAGACAGGTTCAAGGATGAGTAAGTATGCCAAATATGCTTTACAAAGCACCATATTTTTGTTCCTCAAAATACTGGGAATTACCATATGATCCAGTAACCCCATATCTGGGTATATACACAAAAGAATTGAAAGTGGAATCTGATATTTGTTACCCAGTGCTATGGGGAAATTCCTACCCTGAAGTTAGTTCCTAACTGCATTTGGAGAAGAGTCATAAAAGAGGCAATTAAAGTTCAATGAGATCATTGGACTGGTCTCTCATCAAGGTGACTGGAGTCACGGTGATGCCCCAGGAGGTGAACCCAGGTCCTTGGGATGTATGTGGAGAGGCACGCCCTGGGGCTGAGGCGTTAAGGATGAGTTGAGCCTGATTTGCAGTAAGATGCTCAGAAAACTGTTAATCTAGCCTGTTCTGTTCTTCCCTTGTATAAGCAGAGGAGCTGCCAATCCTCTCCAGTTGCTCTGTATACGTGGCAAACTTGTCTTAGCTGAGTGCAGTCCAGCAGGAGGAATGGTACATCCTCCTGCCTCCCTCCGGGACCAGACAGACATTAATGATTGTCTCGTGCCACACATTTACAAAAATGCTCCTTTCTGTTACCAGCGACAGTAGTTTGGCCTCACTGGAGAGCATTAGCCTGGCTGGACTGCTGAAAACAGTCCTCGATAACTTTGTAGCCTCGAACACTGATTTCCGTTTGCAGACCTCATAAGTGTTTCATAGCCCATTCTTAGGAAGGCATTTGCTCAGGGAACATATGGTGCAATCCAGGTTTTGTCTTTTAAAAGAAATCATCGCACTGTCTTAATTTTTAAAAATCAAAGTAATGACTGCATGATTACAGATGACTTCTGGTGAAAAGCGACAACTTTCTGTCCCCACCTGGTCATCGCCCGGCCCTCCTACCCTGGGGCAGAGCCTTTTATGATTTCTCTTTTTAAGCATGTCTGTCATTCTCTTTATCTTTTGATACAGCAGGGAATAAAAGATATTCTCCACCTAATGTAGCACCTGCTGATTCAAAATGAAGACCATTGACCCTCCTACTTCCAACCATCGCTATTTACACTTTGTTTGGTTTGTAACTGAATAATATACTTGAATAAAACCTTTCTAATTCCATTAACTGGACACCGTGTATCTTCTTATTTCCACATAGTATATCATCTTTGTCTCTGCTTTCCTCTCTCTTGTAGTTGATATACTTAAAATATTTTTAAACCTGTTGTTATGCTGATACTATTTGTTCTTTCTTGCAGCTAGATCCAAATTTTTCCTGCTTTACTCCATAGATTGGCTGTAAACATCGAGTTAGCATTGACTATTTACGTAATCAAAGTAATACTATATTAATGTGAATGCCTGGCCGACAATCACTTTGAGTTCCAAGTCACCATTGCTGGGCCACGCAAAGAAGAATATTCCCAACATTGAGGTTAAATGGAGCTTCTCTCTCTCTTGCTTAAATTCATCCACATTTTAGGCTGCTTCATGTTAGGTTTTTGTCCTAAGAAATGGACTGATTGCATGCTGGGTGGTGGCAGAGTATCTAAACTAAAGGTGAAACCTAGATATAAGCCATGTGTCTATTATAATGACCTTAAGCTCCCAGTTCCTCATCTGCAAATGGAGTGACATTCCCTTCCCAGCCCACATCAAAAGGCCACCAAGAGGACAAAATCAGATGATGCAAGTGAAAGGCTGGCCAAGGGCAGTGCCCTTCTGTATAAACACATGGGGCATCCCTGTGTCCTGGAAGGGGGTGGAGGTGGGGGTGGGATGAAGTCTGCTTGCACAGCAGATGCACCATAAGGCTGAGGACAGAATTCCTTTTTCTGCTATTCTAGGTTTAGCTACTGGAACATTAGCTGATAACAAATATAGCAGAGAAAACCCACTACAGCCTGGTCTCACTTAAAGGCTGCAAAAACTTGTTCAGCCCTAGAGACATGCTCAACTTGTGGGTAGGCTCTTTTCAGCAGTGCTCAGGAACTCTGCTGTGATGGTCAAACCAGCACCACGTGCCCCTCTCGGGAAGGCTCCTCTCTGGTCGGGGTGCCGTGGAGGGCGGAGGCTGCGGAATTCTGAAGCGCAGGCACTGAGCTTGCCTCCTGCAGCCTGGATAGAGACAGTCCAGGCAAGTCTCAAGCCCCCGCCAAAAAGAGCGCTCCATGCCAGCGCCTTGCTGCGAGCACAGGTGAGTGTGCAAGGTGCCCAGCGTGGACCCTGAGAGGTGGGAGCTCGTGGCCATGACACTGGTATCCAGACTGCTTCACCACACAACTTTCTCAATGCCCGCTGCTTTCAGAGTAGCCTGCTGCATTCGGCCTTTTCTCTGCAGTCACGGGCCCACGCTGCGCTTTGGTCTCTCCCGCATTTGCTATTTTTAGACGAGGAAACTGCCTGTTTCTAAGGAAGACAAGCAGAACACCAGGCTCCCTGTTATCCACTGACGGTGCTACCTGGGGCTCGTGCTGGGGTTTACCTTTCCTCTCCCCAGTGAGTGAGTGCCCCAGGCACAAGCCTAAAGCAGACCCAGCACAGCACTTTGAACCCGTAGGCAAAGAGGGATGCAGTTGGCTTGTAGCCAGTCTATTAGTTCTGGGGACAGGGAGCCAGGGCTGTTCTGGGAGCTGGCAGCCCCAGATCAGAGCAGAGCAATGAGGGAGGGACCTTCCTTTGAGGAGAGTGTGGGTGTGTGTGTGGGCGGCAGCTGGAGGGAGATAGCTTCAAAAAGAGATCCTTATTCAAGTTCAGGGACCTTTTTCACCATCTATCTCCAGGAGATTTATTTTTCTTTCCAACTCCCTCCCACATACATTTAAAGCCAGCAGCCATTATTGAATGTGATGTTTATACTATGATGACTGTATTACAGACGTTATTTCATTTAATCATTATACATAACCCTGCTAGGTTGGATCTCTTTATTTTGTACACATGACTTTTAAGACTAACTTGTCAAACCTCAGGTAATAAAAGGTGGCACCTAAAGTTCCACCCAGGCCTGACTTTGGAGCCGTGCCCGACACACACTGCCTCTAGCCATGCAGCCTCTGCAGAGAATTAGCTCTCTGCTGTCTTTCTGTGATTTCTGCCCAGCAACAATGGTTTAGTTATTATTTAAAAGATATACAGATGCATTTCTAAATAATTTCTATTACTGTATGCAAATCTTAATCTGATTTAATCAAGAGGAGCAGAAATAGAGATTAATGAACAAGAGAAACAATGATACCCCTCCACACCAAAATTAATTTGAGATGATCACAGGCAAAATGTGAAAGTGAAAACTCTCAAGTTTCTAGGAGGAAAATGTATCCATGACCCTGTCATGATTAGGAAGGCACAGGAGGGAACTTTCTGGTGTGATGGGAGTATTCTTTACTTTGGCCTAGGAGATGATTACTAGAGTAATAGTGTGCATATTTGTCAAAATTCATGCAACTATATACTTAAGCTTTGTGCATTTTACTATATATAAACTACATTTCAATAATAAACTGTCAGCATCAAAAAAGTATGTGTTTTTCTAAAGACTATACATCATCCATTCAAAAGTAGGAGCACCTACTTGGTTCCAGGTACTGTGCTAAAAGTGGGAAATATGTTGGTAAATAGTTCAGATGTGGTTGGGTCACTGATGTCAAAAAATTCTTTAAAAATTGTTAGAATGATGTAGTAAATGCTAAAAAGAAAATAACCATTATTACTATAGAATACAGAAGTACAAAAACAAAAACAAAAAAACCTCACCCATACAGAGCAACATAAACAAAATTAAACCTGGCACTCCTGGTGGAGTAGTGGTTGGTTCCACTGCCTCTGGTGAGCACAGTCCACACGTATCTCCCCGAGGACCTGGGTTCATGTCCCGGCCTTGTGGGAAGAGCCAATGTGAACAGCTAAAAATGAAAAGCAAAATGCTGCTTCCTCCACTCTCTTCCTGCCTCTCACCTTTCCTTAAGAAAAAAAAAATTTAAACTTGCAATTAAAGAATTTCTCTTGGGCTTCACCATGCTGAATAGTTTCTGCTCTCTTGGGAAATGCATTTTCCTGTTCCTTCCATATCTGGAAGAATCTAATACCAGAATTAGTTCCCTTCCCAGAATTCTTTTCCATGGAGGTGAGAGAATATAATATTTAAGTAGGTCACAGAGGTATGGCTTAAGGGAATGAAAAAAATTGTGTGAGCAATCCACAAAACTTCCCAAGTAAGTGGCATTCTTAGAAAACGAAGTTGGCAATACTCTAGGTAGAGGAAAAACACCACAAAAGCAACAGGAATTGGGGAGCTTTTAAAGAACAGAGGACCCATGGTCTCCATGGTTGTGAGGAGCCATATGGTGTATGGAAGAAGGAACTAGAAGAAGAAGCAGGGGAGTTGAGTTCTGGTACTAAGTTGGCAGTAAGCGGCTGTGTGCGCTGCATTTGAGTAAGCCATCTTCCTAGGCCCCAGCATCTTCCTCTGTAAAAATCACGACTTTGAATTTGATAAGGTCTTTCTACTTTCCAAAAGCTTTAATATTTAACCTAGTTGGCTCTCTTTCAATTTCCCCAGAAAGCTCAAGTTTGAGATCCGGATAGCATATCAGAAATACAATATGCTGAAAAGGAAATACCTTTTGCTGTGTAAGCTAATGGAACCAGTAAGAGCTTAAGATAAAAGTGAACAGGAAATAGTTCCCAACCTCAGCATCATTATCCCTCTACACCTCGATGACATAATTCTCATGGAGACTGGCTTGCTACCAGACACACTGCAGTTTCTTTACACTTGCTATTGGGACTGGGGATACATCTAGACAAAAAACCTTTATTCAGAGAGAGAGAGTGAGAGAGTTATTAGGTTGAATTGTGTCCCCTTACAATTCATGTGCCAAAGTTCTAGTCTCGGGACCTTGGAAAGTGACCTTCTTTGGAAATGGGGTTGTTAAGATGCAGCCAGCTAGATGAATTCATAGCGGAATAAAGTGGCCCGGATCCCATAGTACGGATGTCCCTATGAAAAGGGGACATTTGAAAGCAGGGAGAATGCCACGTGAAGATGAAGGCAGAGATGAGGGTAATACTTACACAAGTCAAGAACATGAAAGACTGACAGCAAACCAACATGGTGACCGCTGGGTGACAAACATGTAGACAGCTTCTCCCACAGAGCCCTCCCGAGCAAGCGACACAGTCAACATCTCAGGCTTCTAGCCCCAGAACTGAGATAACACATTTATAAGTCACCACTGTGTGGTCTTTTGCTAGGGCAGCCCTAGGAAACTAACTGAGGTGCCTACATGCTTAAAAGAAAACCCTGGCTTGGCAAATAGGCTGGTTCACTAATTTCATTCCTAAGGCTAAACGTAACACACATAACCTTAACCTTCAAGAAATTTAAATTTGGGGCTCCTCAAAAAAGTACCATCCCTCCTCTGTGCTAAATGCTACATTTCTGCCTTTGAAAAGTAAAGCTCTTCTTAAAAAAAAAAACCACACACACACACCAAATACTTGTTGTGGTTTTTTCACTTCCCAAGAATTGCTAAATGGTATTTATGCCTGAGTACTGGGGCCTCACTGCGAGGTGCAAAAAATGTTCAGGGTTGAAATGACCTCCCTCAGCATCTAAGTGTTACCATTTTGTCCAAATCCAAATTATTATCAAGTCTGCAAAATATGAAGGAAAAAATAATACAAGAACAGATGACAAGGCAGCTTTGTTATATCACAGATGTGTATTGTAATTGTAACAGTTCAGGGTTATTGGAAAAACATAAACAGAATTGATTTTCACTGTGCCTGCCAGCTTCAAAGAGGATACATAACCGTTTCTCAGACATGGCGAGGCCAACACCAAACACACCACAAGCTCTAACTTGAATAATCAGACAGCATCACAGAAACCTGGTCTCTGCTGCACAGGTCAGCACCCTGACCTGAGGCATCAGAAACATAAGCAGTTGAGAGAGACAGAAATTGAACAGAGACCCAGTGGGCAAAAAATGGTGGAGGGCCTCTCTGAGATGATCTGGGAGGGCAATAGTATTGGTGTGTCTGAGAAGACCTAGGCCTTATTCTGGTTTTCATATGCTCAACTTGAAACACGTCTGGCAGTGGCCATATCAGACACTAAAACCCACTAAGTGAAGCAGTGAAACTAGGCACTTCAGACTCAGAGGCCAGGTTACCTCTGACTTAGTAATTCTCAAACCTGAGTGAGCAACTGGAGTACCAACAAGCTCAGGAGTCTACATTCTTAACAACTTGTTCCTTCTTATGCAGGTGGTTCTAAAACCTATACTGTAAGAAATCCTGGCTACTACACGGAAAGAAAAATAGTGCATGATCTCATTTACATACGAAATCTCAAAAAGGTGAAATACATAGAAGCAGAGACTAGACTGGTGGTTACCAGAGGAGGGGAGGGCGGGAGGATGGGAGACATTGGTCAAAGGATAGAGTTGCAATTTTCTTGAAAAAGTCTAGCGATCTAAAGTGACTATAGTTACTAGGACTGTGTTGTATATCGGACATTTTCTGAGAGAAGATTTCAGGTGCTTTCACCACATACAGACAGGCACCTCTGTGAGGAGATGGGTATGTTAATTAGCTTGACTGTAGTAATCTTTTCACTATGTATGTATATACTGAAGTTTGCGTGGAACCGTAAATAGTCAAAACTATTCTCAGAAAAAATAACAGTGGAGGAGTCACACTCCCTGACTTCAAACTGTACTACAGAGCTACTGTCATCAAAACAGTATAGTATTGGAACAAAAACAGGCACAGAGACCAGTGGAACAAAATAGAGAGCCCAGAAATAAAGCCACACCTTTATGGACAGTCAATCTATGACAAAGATGTCCAGAGTACACAGTGGAGGCAGGAAAGTCTATTTAACAAATGGTGCTGGGAAAATTGGACAGACATCTGCAAAAAAAATTAAACTAGCTTACTCTTTGTTGCCACACGCAAAAATCAACCTAAAATGAAGCAAAGCCCTGGACATAAGATCCAAAACCATAAAATACATGTCAGATAATGTAGGAAAAATGTTCCATGACATTAACCTCGAAGGAGCCTTTAGGGGAAGGGATAGCAACAGCAAAAGAAACTAAAGGAAAATGAAACACCTGGCACTATATCAAACTAAAAACTAGAGTAAAAGAAACCACCACCACAAAAAGGCAACCCACTAAATTGGAGGGGACATTCACATGATATAGTCAGACAAGTGTTTAATCTCCAAAGTATATATAAGGGCTCAATACCTAAACAACAAAAAAGCAAATGACCCACTTAAAAACAAATGGGTAGAAAAATCTAACTAGAGAAGACACACAGATGATCTACAGATACATGAAAAATGCTCTACGTCAGTCATCATAAGAGAAATGCAAATAAAAAAATGAGATATCATACTTCATACCAGTGAGAATGGCCTATATGAAAAAGACACTTGAAACAACAAATGTTGGAGATAGAGTGGAGAAAAAGGAACTCCTCCTACACTACTGGTGAGAATGTAAATTAGTGCAACCTCTCTAGAAAAAACTGTAGACTCCTCAAAAAAAAAAAAAAAAAGGACAGATCTACCATTTGATCCAGCAATCCCACTTCTAGGCATATACCCAGAGGATACAAAATCTCTAATCAGAAGAATATGTGCTCCCCTATGTTTATAGTAGCACAATTCACAACAGCCAGAACACGGAAACAATCTAAATTGGACAGACATCATTCATCAATAGATGACTGGATAAAGAAGCAGTGATACACACACACACACACACACACACACACACACTCAATGGAATTCTATGCAACTGTTAAAAAAGATGAAATTGTGACCTTTGCCACAATCTGGATGGAATTGGAGGTGATCGTGCTAAGCAAAATAAGCCAGGGGGAAAAAAGTCCAGATGACTTCACTCATTTATAATGAATATTTATATAAATAATATAAATATATTTATATAAATATTATATAAATAAACAAAACAAACAAACAGATAAATCTCAACAAAATTCATAGGACCCTAAATCGTGGCTGATGAGAAGGGAAGGAAGGAGGGAAGAAGGTGGTGACAAAGGGCACTAGAACCCTGGTGGTGGGTGTGTTGTGAAGTACACACAGACTGAGGTGCAATTTCAGTATCCTAAAATGAATAGAGCAATGTAAACAAAAGAAAAAAGAAGATAAAAAAACGACTTCCCCATATCCAAAAGTCATGTGTCAAGTTGTCATAAATAAATACCAAACTGAAAGTTAAAAATGAATATTGGCTTAGAAGAATGATAAAACAGTTAGATGACAAGTCCACATGATATGGTCTGCTACCAAGGCCTAGAATGAGGAGAATGTTGGTCACCTACCGCCTGTGCCTCTGAATTTGGTGCCAGCTCTGCTCTGCTCTGCAGCTGATGCTCAGAGTGCCTGTGAGAAATGGCAGTGAGGGTCCATACCCTGGACCTGGCTGGTATTTAGGAGCTCTGAATATCACCGACTACATTGCGGTCAGGGATGTAATCATTTATCACGCGTCACCTCCAGTTAGAGTCTATCTTCCAGAAAGCACACATTAAGTCAACTAATAAATGATTAGACATGTTATAGAAATGTCAAAAAACTTGCTACCCATTATTTTACACAGTTCATATACCTGACATTCTGTTATGTACTAATATGTTTAGCAATCTGTAAATACAAATTTGTTAAAAAGCTGTCATTAAAGTGATACCGTTTCCCATTTACTTCGCCTAGTCCCGAGAAGTCTAAATTATCCATTTTTGGAGTCTGATTTAAATTCTAGTTACTGTGGATAATGCCTACCTTTCATATGTGTGTCTAAATCTCATTCATGTAAAACTTCTCATAGCTATTAATAAAAATGTGTTCAAGGTATCTACCATTAAGAGTCCTCCACAGCGTTTCCTTACATGAAGTTGCTGTATTACACTGAAGTGATTTAGCAGCGAACACTTGAAAGCTTTGCTTCTGCCTTCATCATTTTCCACTGTAATTATTGTCATGCAGCTGGGATGGAATCAGTCCATCTCTCTGAGCTTATTCTTTACCCAAATAATAGTGATAAAAATAATTTTCCTTATTTCTGACTAGGTTGATTTGAATTCTTTATAATTGATATATGGAAATGTCTACCATGCTCCTTGTCTTCAGAAGGTACCTATTAAATATCTTCTTTTCCACAGGAGCTGGGGGTGCCTGAATTTACCTTCCTCATTGTCTCCTTGTCTCTGGCAATGTAAGAGCATCCGTGAGGATTCAGTGAGGTGACTCAACGTGTCACTGTGCCTAGTAGATGTTAGCTGTTATTATTAGTATTATCATTGAAGATTATTATAGTAAAGACACAGACATTTTATAAACTTCAGAGATACAAAAGGAGTGGCATATCAAATATTTAACGACCAAAATTCTGGAGAAAAAACTGCACATACATGTATATGTACTAATATATATATATATATATATATATACATATGTGCATATAAGTTTATTATAAATTTTACTGAGAAAGTGTAGCATACAATTTACAAGTACAATTGAACCCTTGAACAAAAAAGGAATTGAATTTTGCATTTCCGCAATTATGTGAATTTTTTTCAACAGGTACAGCTGGCCGTCCAAAATTGCAAGTTCAGCATTCACAGATCCAACCAGATGAGGATGTTGGTTGGTTAAATCTGTGGATACAGAACCTAAGATAATGGAGGGCCAACTCAAGGAATTTGAGAGTCCTAGGATTTTGGTTTTCACTTAGGATCCTGAAATCAATCCCCTGTGGAAATCTGGGGGTGGCTGAATTAAAGCTTTGGGGGAGTGAAGAGTTATATTCAGATTTTCAACTGCATGGGTTTCTATGAACATAACCCCAGCATTGTTCAAGAATCAACTCTAATAATAACATATGGAAGCACCTTTCCTGTAACTTCCATATAACTGATTGACACAGAACTTCGGTTGATTTTTTATAGAACTTTTGCATCCATAGCCAACCTATGATTGCAATTGATGAGTATGTACTTCCAATGTGATGTTGGTTGATATTTCCCTTTATGATAAAAATGAAATAAAGACATTTGTCAAAACTTCACTTATTCATCAATGATATGAATTACTTCTCTGCTGAATGGTAAAAGTTTTCAAATACTGGAAAAATATTTCCTTAATTTTTGGTCTACTGGCAATGCAATGATTATAGACACAGCATGCTTTTAAGTTTAAAAATATCAACAAAACAGGTACACCCTTTTGGAGTAGTGGTTTGGTCAGTTGCTTCTGAAGTAGTGCAGGCCATGTAACTCCCAGTTCGAGTCCCGGGCCTGGAGGAAACGACCAGCGTGAACAGCTAAATAAAAATAAAATGCTTCTTCCTCCTCTCTCTTCCTGCCTGCCTGCCTACTCGCCTTTATTCCTGCCTGTACCTCTCCTTTAAAAAATAATAAACAAAACAGTAAATCTAGTTCTGATTTACAGCACTTGACAAGTTCTGTGGAATAAATACTTCTCTTTAATTACCAATGTGATGTCCCTGAATAAGGAGTTGAAAAGAAATGTATAGTAGCGTACTATAACAGTATTTTCATGATAGAGGCACACCTTTTATTTTTTATTGCACCCCGCTCAACTGTGTCTCAAAGATATTTGCTTTTTTACATCAGTAAAAATTTGACTCCCCAAAGCTTCATGATGGTTAGCATTGAAGTATGTTTTAACTAAGGTATCTACAATTTTTAAGACAGTGATATTGCACACTTACTTGACTAAAGTATAGTGTAAACACAATGCTTATATGCACTGGGAAATTAAAAATTCCATGTGACTCACTTTTTTGTAGTGATCTGGAACCCAGCCGACAATATCTCTAAGGTATGCCTGTTTAGATGAAGTATACATTAAAAATCCAGAAAGCCAATGAGAGTAGGTTGGTAATAAAATAAGGCAGAGATGATTTTTGAATACAACCTTTAGAAGATGACATTGAACTGTATTTCTAATAACAACTGTGCTAAAGAATGAGATAGAAAGCTTTAACAGTGGATTCTTATAAACTGGAAGGAGCAGGTCTGAGCCTGCTACTGCACAGAGGCAAACGATGCTTTTTATCACCATCTACTGAAGTTGCTGCTTCCATTGGAATCACATGGCTGTTAACTCGTCAGTGAACCATAGAGGCTGGTGGGACTCCAGAATAATTACAAGAGGCAGTCAAATCCATATAACCACATGTAATTTCTTAACTAACAGACATTAAAAATAAAATAACATGGACATTTTGACTTTCAAGAGTGAGGGCCTAATTCAGTTCTAGAAATTGAAAACTAAAAAAGTGTATGCCTTTATGTATGAAAGATAATATATATTAAAGGAATGAAATCCATAACATTTTAGTGAGCAAAAAGTTCCTCTATCTTGGTATTTATGACCTACTTTGTCTTACTAACACTTTTCCTCACATTGCGGGAAAGATGATCTCAGATAGCTCCCCTGGATGCAATACTGCTTATGTAGGACAATTTCCTACTAATTGCCAGGAACAACCAAACACCCATCATCACAGCTTAGGCCAGTCCTGTTACAAGTACGTAATGAATAAGCATCTCAAAGACTTGGCTTAGTGCCTGGTCTTGACAACCTATAATTAACCCTAGCTATAATTCTAGATGGCATAGAGTTTCAGTGAAAAACAATTTAAGGGAAAACAAATGTTCCTTTAAACAACTTTAGATTTCATCAGTCAATGATTTTAGAAAGTCAACATATAATATTTCAGAAAATTTTACTGGAAACGTCACTGGATTTAGAACTGAAGGGTCTAGATTCTGTTACGACTTCTCTGTTGTTGAGTAAGTAATGTCACCTTCAAGCGCCTTAATTTGATTTTTAAAGTGAAAGTGTTAGAATAAATAGAAGCCCAACAGTTTTGCTTTTCTTTTTTTAGAGAGAGGAGAAAGGAACATCTTTAGTTTTTATTTACTTGTTCACACTGGTGGTCTCCCCCTGGACCTGGGATTCGAACCCAGGAGTATGTGGTTTGCGCCTTTGCACCAGGGTGCATCTAACAGTTTTGTTTTTTTTTTTATTTTTAAAGGGAAGAGGCACATTATTTTTCATTTAGTTGTTCATCTAGCTTCCCCTGCCACAGGTCTTGAACTGGGAAGCTTGGGATGTATATGGACTGTGCTGCAGTGGACTAACCCACCAGACCAGCAGGGCATGTCTAAGTTTTTCTTTAAATGAGGAAATCAGTTTCCATAACCCCAAATTTTATATCCCATAATGAAATAAAAGCTCAACAAACAGCTCCTCACTCCTCTGAACAACCATTAAGGCCACATTGCAGACAATGTCATACTCCCCTTTGTTCCTCTGAACACTGTGATTCCTCGTTTCACATGTGTATTATTAATCTTCCCTACTGAAGTTGGTTTACTTGTAAGAACAAGGTTCTCTTTTTGGCTAGATCACAAAGCAATTGCGGGAGGTGGAGGATATGCTCAGGTACAAAAGATATCTGACAGGCACATCCTGGTAGCCGAGTGGTTCAAATGAGGTGCAGTCCACATACATCCAAAGGACACTGGTTCAAGACCCGGGGCTGGGGAAACAACCAAGATGAACAACTGAATGAAATAAAATAAAGTGCTTCCTCCTCCTCTCTTCCTGCCTGCCTCCCTACATTTGTCTGTACCCTATCTTTTTTTTTTTTTTTAAAGATATCTTATAATGTTGATGTGTTAGGGAAATGGGTGTGGTGGTTCAAGCTCCTGGCTGGTAATGCAGTTTTGCCTTGTTTTAACATTCTGAGTGTGTGGTCTTTTTTAAAAACACTGTTCATTAAAAAAAATTTGAAGTTCTAAGTATATTGTGCCTCAAAGAACAATAATCACCACCCCTACATATATAACAATAACTGTATAAGAATAGTACCAGCTGCCCCTTATTGAGGCACTGAATCTGTCACTTTAAATATATTGTCTCATGATTTTAGCAACCTATCAAGGTAGCTGTTATCAGTTTCATATATGAAGCAAATGAGGCTCGAAGAAGCAAGGAACTGTGCCCAAAGACCCAGGTTTGGCAGGCTAGCGAGTGTCAAAGCTCCCTTATGACATGCCACTACAAATTAATAACCTCCACCCCGCCACCCCAGCATGACCCAGCAAGACTGATGTGTCAGTTTTAAATGGGGGAAGAGAGCCATGGAAGAGCTTGGGGAGATTTGATGCCTGGGGATTTCACGACTAACATCTCTCATGAGACGCTGTTGGGAGAAGGGATAGGATGCCTATTTTGAAGTGACCAGTGTGACACTTTACCAAGCAAAGCATATCATTGACATGTGCTAAAGGATTCAACCCAGTGAGCATTGTCCAAGTTACTATTCAACCCAGTAAGGATTTCCATGCAACATAAAAAGTATCTTACCCGAATACACTGAAATGCATTTCGTCAGAAAAGCACAAAAAAAATCTGTAGATGTTATGTGTATTTTACACCTGAGTGAAAATACAACTAACTTTTATTAAGTAACTGTCAAAATAAACTTTCATCAAGCTACTAAACGTGATTTCAGATTTAAGCATCAAAACAATTCTATGATCATGGCAAACACTGGTATGGATGGGATGCAAGTAGAACACAGGGATTGCTGGGTACAGTGTAAGTTGAAAACTACACAAACACATGCAGATCTTAGGATCTAGCACTTCCAGTCCCATAGAAATCAGGTTGCTCAGTTGACCACTGATATACACAGACTCTCAATATTTCATTTAAAGCCTCAAGAGGTAGTTTTAGAACCGACCTCCAATCCTCACATTATAATGAAATACTATGGAAATACATAATTGGAGTGTAGGTTTTCATGATGTCACTTTCAAGAAGTGTACCCACTGATTGAAAATGAAATTCCGTATTGTATTTGGATTTTGCTAGTTTTCCTAATGCTCTTTTTCTGCTCCAGGATCCCATCAGGGTATCACAGTGCATCTAGTTATCATATCTCTTTGACTAGAAATGGTGGTTTTGTAGGCTTTCCTTGTTTCCTTTTTGAAGACCCTGACAATTTTGAGGAGTGCTTATTAGGTTATTTGCAGAATTGCCCACAATTTGGGTTTGGCTGATGCTTTTCTCATAGTTAGACAGGATTTATAGATTATTTGGAGGAAGATCCTAGAGGTAAGATATCATTCTCGCCACATCATATCAAAGGTATATACTATTGACAAGAATCATCATGGATGATGTTACCCTTGATTACCTGGCCAATGTGGCGTTTATCAGGTTTTCCCAGTGTAAAGTTACTTCCACCTTCCTTTCCAAATTGTACTCTTTGGAAGCCAGCCCATAATTAAGGGATGGGGATTTGAGCTCTACTTCTCTGAGGGTGGAATTAGCTACATAAATTATTTGGAATCATTCTGTGTGGGAAACTTACCTCTTCTCTCCTGTTTATTTATTTATTCAGTCATATATTAATATCAATGGGGAATCTTGCATATTTATTTATTCCTTAGGTTATAATTCAATACTGTAAAAATATTTAGAAAGAAATAGCCCTGTCAACTAATATGTAGTCATTGCTTTCAAGCTTGTCTAAGTTCACATAATCATTACAAAAACAATTACTTTTTTTAAAATTCTTTAGAACAGATAGCTGTATTTTGGATAGCTTATATATGGCTCCACTGAAGAACTAGGTTAGTTCATCAATGCTTAATAAATACAGAGTTCTAGTATAATTTTACAGTTAAAAGTTTGAAGACTGACCTCATTTACTTTATTATTCATTCACTGGACAAACTTTGTATGCTTCCTATGTGCTAGAAATTGGGTTTATTTCCTTAAGTCATTCCCAGCCCATGAATGGTATTAACTGAAGCTGAAAGGCTAAATTTTTCAGAATTAGGCTGTCCATCAGAGGTGCCAATGGCCAAGAAAAGTCTGCTAGAATATCAGCCTTTCCAGGGTGACTCCTTACCTCTCACCTTCATTTTGTATGTTCATACTTAATCACAGCTTCACAATCACTGGTTGGAACTAGTCTCAAGGTTGGAGGTCCAGGGGTAGTGTTGAGAATTAAGCATCCTCGAAGACCCAGGAAAGTTCTAGGTGTCCCCTGATCCTGGTAGATGAGCACAGTGCTCAGCACTTAGTATGTCTACAACATGTTTTAAGGGCTATCTTATAAAAAATATGACTGAGATTATATTCTAGACACTGTACTGGCTAGTCATATATTTTTCCCATCTTCTGGATATCATTCTCTTATTTGGAAAGGAGCTTGAGGCCCAGGAGGCTTAAGTCAGCTGGTGACTGGCAGAGTACGACTCTAATTCAGAAGATTCTTCCTAAGTTACCCTAAGTTACCTGTCCAATTGCAAATCATGGCTATATAATCTTACAGTTTCCTCAAAGGAAACATGTGGTGCCAAGTGTGGGCAGAGTCAGCCTCAGGTCTATTTAAGGCCACACTCTTCCTGGTTTGATTTCACTCCATTCATAGGAAGAGAAAAAAGGGCTTATACATTTGTAATGCCTTTCTCCTCCCTTGAGGCTGCATATTCATTGTGATCAACCACTCTTCTCTTGAGTTACTTAAGAGAAACTCAGAATTGCAGTTTATAAGACAAGCTTAGAGGCTTTCAAGTGAAAAATGCCCTGTAGTATTTTCTCTTCCATCTAGAACAGTCCTCTCTGATGATCATTCAGTTCCAGTGAGAGGCTTAGCATTTTCAAAGGTAGCCTGTTTCTTCTTTAATCACACAATTAAGCTCTTCCTTCTACAGAACAGTCATCTCTTTGTAACTTCCACCCATGGGTTTTGATGCTGCATCCCTGGGGAAGAGCTCTCAGCCTGTTTTCACACCAACCCCCTCAGCTTCCTGGGCTGTCTGGGTGTCAGGTCAGCTCCAGGTCAGGTACTACTTATGGTGAAGCAGACCTAGGGGAGAGCCTTCAAAGCAAGGCAACCACAGACCCAAGATGCCAATTCAAGTCCAGTGTATTAATACATGCCCCTGTTCTGAGATAACGGAGATCGCATGTTTACTCATGATGAATAAATATTAGCTCTTTACTTCCCTTAGGACCTTCACCTCCCTTAATGACACCGTCATTATCCCTTTGTAAACCCTTAAGAGACATTTCAGTCCACCGCGTTAGTGTAAAGTGCCTCTGTGGGTCAGGGTGGAACCACATACATTTCTCAACATCTATCAGCTTCTAAGTTCAAAACAAACAAGTCAAGGGAATCCTGGACATTCTTGGATATAAAAGCAGTCCTGAAGAAGAATGATGACTTACTGGCAAAAGAGAAGGAAGTTTAAAGACTGCCACTGGGGGAGAGAAAAGCTATTAATTTCATTTCCTTCTGATATGAATAGCAGGTGCTCAGATGCACTGAGCTGAAAAACAAGTGAGAAGGGGGGAAATGAGTAGCTCCACCAACTGCCAGGAACTTAGAAATAGGAGATACAGTTTTCTTTTTCCCTTGGGGATTAGACCTTGAGTTTTAATTGAATTTGGCTTGAAAAACTTGACACACTGAAAGCTACCGTAAGAGTAGGAAGAAAGCAGGTGGAAATTACCACCATCAAATACTGAGTGCCCACGTGGGAAGCGTGCAGTGTGAGGAGCTATTGTCTGAAGTGTCCTAGCTATGTGACTTAGCACAGGATATACCTGAAACACTGAGTGTTAGGTGGTGACTGCATGATGAATGTCCTGCTGCTCTCACAGGAAAGGTCCCTGAGCAGAAAAAGGGTTAGTCCCTGTAATACCTAAGCCAAAGTAAGTGATTATTTGAAGAAAGAGCAAAAGCATCTTCCTTCCAGAAATTAGGTCCTGTGTTTGGTTTAACAGGCTCTGCTTATTGCCATCTTAAAAGTGTTCATGTCAAGGTAAAAGGTGTTGCCATTTGTGGGGCCCACCATCTTGGTCAAATTTTCCAGCTTCTGCAAAAGAGGCGCCACATTTTAATTCTGCATGGGACCCTACAAATTATGCAGTCACTCCTGAATTGCGATGCTTCGGAAAGGTCCAGTGGTTAGGCTAATATGCTAAATCAAGTTTAAATGTCTTTTATCAATGCAGTAAGAGAATGTTTTTTTTTTTTCATAGTAAAAATGGGGTGGTAATTTAAGGTTGAGAAAGAGAACCATAAGTTTTGGAGACTGTGGTGATTAAGGTCAAGTTTTTAGCAAGCAGAATGTGGCCCGAGGTTGTATTATTTTGAATTATTTTAGCTGGAGGTGGAGACAATTTTGAATTGCCTTGAAGTAGTTCATACGGATGACATAATGGTGCTGTTGACAGCAAATGGTTCCCTCTCTCTGTTATTCACTGATAAGGAGAAGAAATGTCAATTGGATACTAGATTCAATTCCAGACACTAGAAATACAAAGTGAAATTAAATCAGTCCCAAACTTTTAATTCTTTTCAAAGGAAAAGTGCAGGCAGGAACCAAGGCAAGTAGGCAGGCAGTCAGGAAGAGAGAGGAGGAAGAAGCTTTTTATTTTATTTCCAATTTAGTTGCTCACACTGGTTGTTTTCCCCTAGACCCAGGACTCGAACTCAGGGGTATGTTGCCTGCATTATTCAGAGGCGATTGACCTAACTGTTGCTCCACCAGGGTGTACTGAGGTCCTAACTTTATATCAGGTGTCACAGAGAATGGTGACCTTGGCCAACGAACTTCTACATTATAATACCCTGAGCTCCTGATTCTCCTTGAAGGTGCTGAATGATTCCCTTCACATCAAAAACCCATATGAAATAAGTATTCAAGGCAAGTATTACACATCTATTTTTTTCGGTGGAAATTAACAATAAAAGCAATCTAATTTTTATGAGGCAGTCAGAGGCTGTGAACTTTAATCACTTGCTCAGGTAAAGAAATGCTTCGTGATTTGAGCAGAAGCTTACATCATCTTCAATCAGCTCATCATAAGCCAGAAGTATTTGAATTCATTTATCTGGTTCTCTGAATTCAGGAAAGATTGATTTTTCTATTTGTTTATAAAAATGATTACTTCTTTGGTGGTAGAAAAATATCCTGAAATCTTTACAATCTTTGTACAAAATCTTTAAAATTTGTCCAGAAATAAATGCTTATTTTTCATAAATCATAATTTTACATGAAAGGGTAATTGTAAAAATATATATTTAGTATGGTCCTAAATAATTAGAGAAAGAAGATGTGTATTTATGTTCAGGTAAAGATGATATAAACTCACATACTTCCATACTTGCTTCCTATCCTAAACCTCACATAATCCAGGGAAAAAGTCTGGAACCAGGCTGATTTACAGGACCCATAAAAAGTTCAGGACCCAGAGGTACAAGGTATCTTAGAAAGTGTGCGTGAGCATGTGTGTGTGTATGTGCGCGCGTGCATGCGTGTGTGTGTGTGTGTGTGTGTGTGTGTGTGTGTAG
Source organism: Solenodon paradoxus (assembly GCA_004363575.1). NCBI lineage: Eukaryota > Metazoa > Chordata > Mammalia > Eulipotyphla > Solenodontidae > Solenodon > Solenodon paradoxus. The sequence continues at coordinate 545,781 of RJWH01000720.1, read as the reverse complement.
GGGGACTGCTAAGTATGTTCACTTGTAAGTCTAATTAAGAAGTAGGTATTCAAGAAACCCTGAGTAGCAAAACAATGCTGAGAATAAAGAACAAAAATGAAATTGTCATGCTCCTGACTTCAAATATGATACAAAGCAACTGTGATCAAATATACATGGCATTGGAATACAAAGAGACATATAGATCAACGGAATAGAACTGAAGCCCAGAAGCAAATCCACACACATAGGAACAATTAACTTATGACAAAGGAGCCAAGGGTATTCAATGGGGCAGAGACAATCTCGTCAACAAATGGTGCTGGGAAAATGGGACAGCTACATGGGAAAGGTTGAAATAAGATTACTACCTAACCCTGACACAAAAATGAATTAAAAATGGATTAAACATCTAGATGTAAGGCCCCAAACCATAAAATACATAAGAGAAAACAAAGGTTAACCACTGCTTGACACTGACCTAAGGGATGTCTTTGGGAACTGGACTCCGATGTCAAAGAAAATAAAATCCATCATAAATAAATAGGATTTCATCAAATTGAAAGCTTCTGCACATTGAAAGAAACTGCTATAAAAACAAAAAGACTACTGAATGGGAGAAGATATTTGCATATTGTACATATGATAAGGGGTTAATATCCAAATTCATATAAAGAACTCATAAATCTCAACAGAAAAACAATCTAAATTAAAAATGGGCAGAAGAGCTTAATAGATACTCATCCAAATAAGATGTACAGATGGAAAACAGGCACATGAAAAGATCTTTTATTTCTCTTGCTATTAGGAAAATGCAAATCAAAATAATAATGAGATATCAACTCACACCTGTGAGAATGGCTATTATTCAAAAGTATGGAAACAAAGTGTTGGGAAGGATGCTGAGAAAAGGGGGCTCTTATACACTGTAAAGTGGTGCAAACATTATGGAAAGCAGTGTCGAGATTCCTAAAAAAAATTGGGAATCGAAATCTCATAGGATCTAGTTATCCAACTGCTGGGTATTTACGCTGAAAACACAATAGCATTCATATTCAGGTATAAATGCCCCCTCAGGCTCACTGAAACACTAGTAGCAATAGCCAAGAGCTGGAAATAACTTAAGTGCCCATCCATAGATGAGTGGTTAAAGATGTGGTATATACATACTACAGAATGCTAATCAGCTATCAGATAAAATGGGAGTCTGCCACTGGCAACAATATGGATGGAACAGGAAGGAATTATGCTTAGTGAGACAAGCCAGGAGAGACACAGATATCATATGATATCACTCAATGTGGTATACAGAGAAACCAAGCAGACAAAGTATATCAAACAAAAATAGACTTGTAACAAATGAATTAAATCAAACAACAAAAGACTTTTAGTCAATAGTGGTTGCAGGAAGAGAAGAGAGTAGGTGCCAGCAAATAGGGCAGAGGGAACAAGTGCATAGTGAAGGAAGGATTGATTATCATACACAGATGCTGATTTACAAAGATACACACCTTACACCTATCAAATGTCATGATGCAATGTTTCTTCACAAAAAATTAATTTTAAAAATAAAAAGAAGGTCTAAGGGACACAAGTTGGAATCAGATGGTATCTCTCTCTTGCTAGTCCTCATGGCTAAATGCTCAGAGTTCCACAGCCAAACCAAAAACCTGAGAACACTTCCTTGGCCAGAACTCCAGATGAGAATGCAGCCCGAGGACACTGAGCATTGACTCAGTTGTGTGGGACTGGTACCACATGGAAACATGAGACAGTAAGTGGAGGGAGAGAGGCAGGGAGGAAGAAAGGCGGAAAAAGTATTATTTATTTATTTAGTTGTTTATCTTCTTTTTGAATTTTCACCCCTAGCCTTGGGTAGTGAACCTGGGTCCTTGGGGGTCCACACTCCAGCTGTCTTAGCCGCCTGAGCCACAAGGGCTCACTTTGTGTGTCCACTTTAAAATAAGTGTCCACTTGTTTTAAATTACTAATTTTGTGGTTATTTGTTCCAATACTATAGGAACTAATACATGCCCTTAATATATAAATATCTGCGTGATAAAATAAAATGTTACTTTTAAAAAAAAGAAGGCAGATCATTCTCTCACACCCTACCTACCACCTGGCAATTGCATTTTCTTAATCCTGGCAAAAAAAAAAAAAAAGGAGATTTATTCTTGAGAAGGTGTAGAAGAGAGTGTTTCTGAATGGTGGTTTCTTGGCACAGTGGGGACTAAGGGACCTCATTGCAAATGAGAAGTTCAGTGGGTGTTAGCCTACTGCATTAAAAGACAGCCTTCCTCCCTCCCTCAGATCCCAGAACGCTGACAGTCAGCCTTTATCCTCCAGGTTGGAGAGATGAATAGATTCTCTCTTGGGAATCCACTTAACCCAGAAAGACAGTAAAAGTTAGTGCTATCAGAGGTTCCCCCAAATACACATCTTAGCCATATCATTCTACAGTGAAACCCACAGATGAGAAGCCTCAGGCACATGTTTTGAGTTTTTAGTCATCTTGTTTGTGTCCCACTTTTTGTTTGAAATGTTTTTATTGAGATGTTATATATACACCACAGAATTGATCCATTTATGGTTTTTGGTATTTCGGAGTTGCGCAACTATCACCACAAACAAATTTAGAACATTTCATCACTTCAAAAAAGTTAACTGTACTTGCTACCAGTCACCCTCTTTTTTCCCAACCGCCCAGCACTACTAGGTAACTCATAGATAACTACTAATCTATTTTCTGTCTCTATGTATTTGTAGTGGTACACTACATGAAGGATCATCAAAAATCAAAGGAAGAGATGGAAAAGACAGAGAAATGTTAATCAAAGGAAAAGTAAGATTATGCAGCTGAAAAAGAATGCTGAAACATGTAAATCTCAACTACCAATTATACCCTTAAATAGTTACTCTAAAATAAAATAATTTGATACCTTAAAGTCAAGAGGCCTTGGAAAAAATTTTTAAATTATACAAATGATTCAATAGCAGTGTTGTGTAAAACTTTGAGGAAATGTCACAAAAAGAGCAAAAAGATAGAGAGGAGGCAGAGAAGAAACAACAGAAACCTTAAAGATTAGTCCAACAGCTTCCAATTTTCAAGCAAGGAGGTACAAAAATACAGCAGAGAGAAAAAGTCATGGAAGTCATCAAGAAAATATCTTAAACCTAAAACAAAAAGGGAAAAAGAAAAAAAAGAGAATATTTCCTAGACCCAATGCACATGAATGTGTAGACTGGTATGAGTTCACTGAGTCTACTTCACAATGGATGAAAGAAAGACCCACGGAAGGCACTTTGTCAAAAAAGAGAGACGCTCTTCAAACTTTTAGAGAGGGAGGAAAATAGTGATGTGTACGGGTCAGGTAGATGAATTACTATTGTGCACTTCCCAAGTGCAACCTGAGGAGCTTGAAGACATGGAATAATGCCTTAAAAAACCTAAAGAAGGTGGCTCAGGCACTAAGCCTGTGGCTGGAGCATAATTAAGTCAAGCCCAAGGACCTGGGCTCATGACCTGGTGCTGGGGGAAACAACCAAGACAAATAAATAAATACATAAATAAATGTGCTTCCTTCTCTCCCTTTTCCCTTTCTTCCAAATGTTGCTTACTCCTCTCCTCCCTTCCTGCCTCTCTTTAAAAAAAAAACACCTGAAGGAAAATTATTTCCAAATTAAAATTCTCTACCCTGCCAAACTATTACTTATAGGTGAACTTAGTATAAAGTCATTTTCAGGAATCGATATCATAAAATATTTATTTCTTGTGCATCTTCTCAAAAAACTATCAAAAACCAAAACCAATAACACTGCAGGATATGCTCCATTAAAACAAAAGAACAAGCCAAGAAGAGGAAGAGATGAGAACTGTGAAGCAGGGGAATCAACCTTAGAGACTCCTTAGAGAAAAATGGAGGAAGTTCCCAGGATGATGGCTGAGTACCAGGCACAATGAACAGGCACATCAGGTCACAAGGCCTGGAGAGAAAACTTCAGGAGGGTGACAGTGACAGGGTCTGAGGCATCTGAACCAATTAGACATTGGAGAGGAGCTTGAGATTCAATTGGTTAAGAGGCACATGGACAGTCAAGTGAATAGAAGAGATCATCATTCATTTTGGAGAAAAATACAAGGAAGAAGTAATGAGACTTTACAACAGGGAGCAGTTGTGAATAGTATTATAATATGTAAGGTGAATAACAACTTAACCAAAATTATGATACAACTCTACTAGGAAAACGGGGGATGGAAAGGGTTAGTGTGTAAGTAGCGATGACCAAAGAATTGCTAAACGACCTCTTCCAGAGTAGGAACCAAAAATCCATGAAGCAGCAACATGAACATCAGAGACATGGAAGAAATAGTCAAAAAATTAGATAAAAACGGTGAAAGTGATGGCCTTTGGGAAGAGGAAGTGGGGCTGGGAGTTGATAGTGTTAATAATAGACTTGAAGAAATATTTTAAAGCATATATTTGATAAAAATAAAACCTAAAAACAACATGCAAGGAGTAGGAAGAAAATATTTAGTGCCATAGAAATATGTATAATATAAAGTGGCATTTACGCTGTGATTACAATCATATAATGAACCATACATATCTGAAAAGAGCTTGATTGGGGATTACAGGGTCATTGGAAATTTTATCAATGTGTGGGATTAAGAGTAACTATTCTTTTCCAAATTACCTATACTATAAAGTTCTTATGTAGCTCTCATAATCAGAATATGAATTCACAAAGCAGAAAAATTTATTCCTTATTATAGATTGAAGATTGGTTCAGAATTATTTGTTTTTCAAAACCAAGATTTTTCAAGTTATTAAGAAAGATACTAGGTGGCTTTTTTGCTTCTTTCAAGTCAATAATGGGAATATTATAAACCAACACTTCTAAAAGTTTTGAATTAATTGGAGATAATGATTATGCTCATTTTCTCCAGTCAGTGCTGTGAATCTCTGAATAGTCTTTGCAATGCAAAAATAACACATTGCTCCGTCATCAATTCTGAGGAAAATGAGAAAATATATTCCCAAATATCCAAAGTTAATACCATCTGAATGATGAAAAGCTAACCTTTAAAACTTCGTAGTTTGAGACATTTGCACTACAATTACTTTCATTTTAGTGTTTTAAAAATGAAACAAAACCAGCTCTGTGGTTCATTTCTTGAGACATATCACACAATATCCCAAAAAGAACATCGGATTTTAAACAATGAAAAATATTAATGTCTTTTCATTGCAAATGTAATATATGGTGAAAAATATCGGTAAATAGAAGAAAAAGGGCAAAAAGCTTGTTGAGTTATATAACTCAAAGCTACAAAGTCATAAATGGTGCTTGGATACCTTCAAACAAAAATGGATATGGCAAAGACATATTTCTTTGAGTAAGACTGGCAAACCTTTCTAGTTTCTGTAGGATTCTGTTTCAATCCCACTTCCACAGAGAAGGCTTTAAATTTTCAGGGTAAATGATCCTGCATGTGGTATTTTAACTGAAACAGTTTTACAGTGACTTAAGAAGTAGAAAATCTGTCTTATTAAAAAAGAAGCCTAGCTTTTCCTTCTGGATAATATTTTCCATTACTACTGGTTCCTACAAAACTGTTGCAGCTCTATGTCTTTGCTCAAAGATACCTACATTTTGAGTAGTGGGGTGGGGAACAATTGTCTCAAGGCAGGGAGATCGCTCTCAGCCTCCTGTGCAGCTAGTGATGGCCATGTGATCTACTTCTGGACATGAGCTGTTGCAGGAGTACAATGGGAAAGCTCTTCTACCTTCCCTACACGTTGGATGAAAGAACAGAGCTTTGTTATGAGAAACACCCTCCCTCTTCTCCCCTTTGTTCTTTTTCTTCCCTACATGAGTCTCTGGAGTGAGGACAAGATGTGTGGCGCTGTCGCAGCTACTTTGTGACCAGGGACAATAAATAAGAAAAGCTAAACAATAGAGGATGGCAGAGCAGAGAGATGGAATGAGCCTGGATTCATGAGAATGTCACTGGACAGCTTCACCCACTGTGGATTGCATACTTGTGAATTTTATATGAAGTCAATGTATCTTATATTTTAAGCTTGTGTTGCCCAGCCTCCAAAAGATACTAAAAGTTTCATGACATTCACAGTACTTGATAATATCTGAACAGTCACAGGGGAACATGGAGGAATAATAATAGACATCTTGGGGATTTTAGCTGCCCCAGGTGTCCCCTCTTACCATACTGATGACTGAGGGGATAAATATCTCTGCTTATCTTTTTGTGGTTTACCAGTATGCTTCATCATATAGGTTGCAAAGTCTAGTTTAAGCTCTCTTACCAATGAGTTTTATGTACTTGCACTGAAAGAGCTTCTGACACTGGGCTCGCTTCTACTTCTCAGTGCAAAGTGCTGAGAATTCATAAGATATTCATTCTCCAGCAACATATAAATCAAAAAACAGTGATCTAAGTCTAAATCACACCACCATATTCCACTGACTGGATTCGTCATTATTTGATGTGTTCTTTTTTTTGGTCTGTTATGGGGATACTTCCTAACTGACTAGTCAAATTTCATGAGATCCAAAAATAGGCATACTTTCAACAATGTATCTGAAAATATATTCATAATGACTGAAAGATTATAGATTTTACAGGCAAAAATTCATTAATATCTAGAAGTTCATTTTATGGGTCATGATTTTATGTCTTATTTTTAGCTACATAATGGCCTTGGTAATAATGAACTTTTCTTTCAGTCATGGATGCCTCTAAGTAAGTCCCTTTTACCAGTTCCATCAGTGTCTACCTTGAGGGCTGACAGGTGCACTCAGTAAAGTAACATCTGTTCTGTGCTTGGTAGGCTATATGGTATAGAACAGGCCTCCGATATGTTTTCTGGATTATTATAAACAAAATATGAAAGAATCAATTAACTATTGCCATAAATCATCTGTTTTCAAAAAATTATCTTCCATATTGATGTAGTAAAAGACTTTATGAACACGATTAGGTAAGTACTATAAAAATATGAAACCCTCAACATACCTCAAATTTCATGTAATTATTTCAATCTGAGGCCAGCTCTCAGATGACCTTCCTTCCTGTTTTGGCAAAGGTGCCATCTTCTAACTATGTCTGAGAACGGTGTGTTCTTCCACAAAACTACCCAGTTTCCTAGTTCTCCAGAGGTCACACTGAGAGGACTTTACGTGGGAGTGTCCCTTGTTTATTAGAATTGTTTCTAATGTTGCTGAGGTAAGAAAATAAAATTTCCATTTGTCCCCACCAGAGAATGATACATGGGACTGAATGACAAAGCAGAGTAAACTGGGGAGCTCTGCTATCTCACAGTGCCTGGGGTGATGAACTGAGGCAGATGCCTGCACCTGAAAAGTTAGATATAGTAATTTTATTGTTACAAACCTGGCTACCAGTAAGTGATCCAGACATATCTTCCAGGCATTATTACATTATTACTTTTTTTTTTTTTTTTTTAATAAAATAGCATTTCCTTTTTGTGGATTTCTTTTTAGTTGAGCCAAGTGTAAGAATCTCAAATGTTGTATCTGGATAATGAAAAGCATTCTCTGAAAACTGATTATGCCAAAGACAATGGGCAATACTATTAAGGCTATGCAGCTTTTGCCCTTTAGCACTGTTTGCTGCAGGCATCCCAGACAGCTCTAGGCAAGTCATCTTTCTTGATTCTGTTCTCCTAACTTACTTTGCAAAGATTTTTCATTGAACTGAATACCACTTGCTATTTATAGAAATATAATTTCTCAAGAGCAAAGATTTTCCATCTTTTCTATCCTCTCTAGGATCTTACATTATAGCCTGGGACTGGAAGGCCCTTTCCAAATGTTAGGGGATATTAAATAAAAGTCTGCGAGAATATATTAACAGATGTGCTAAGGATCCCAGTCTGAGGCACTGAGATGGGGCAATGTCTGGTTGTAGGCCTTAGATCTGAATGGAGGGCTGGTGGGCAGGCCTGGTGGGCAGGCCTGGTGGGCAGGCCTAGTGCACATCTGCTGTCTGAGGGTTGAGGAAGGTCTGTGAAAGCAAACAAACCGAATCAAGTCTTGCTTTTCAAAGGGTAGTCTAGTTCAGTGAGGCAGGCTAATCCCAAGAACTCATGTTTAATTTCTAGGACAGGAGACGCTGGATGTGGGGAGGGAGAAGGCAAAACAACTTTATACACTAAAAGCATAAAACATTTTCAGTTCAAGTAGCAATGCTTTGGGGCCCCTCTAAGAAATAAAGGGGCTCTCCACCATATGCCCTTTCATTTCCAAAGCTCTGTGATTTTTCAGAAGGCAAGTTTTGCCACTGGGATGGGCAAAGCATCAGGAGGCCTGGCAGAGAAAACTCGAAGAAGCAACAACTTGATTTATTTCACAAATTAGCTTCCCCTTGGCCTTGGAATGCCTGCCTTCTCTCCTGTCACAATCCAGAGAGGACTAACAAAATGGCCGGTAACAACTAACAAAATGACTGGTAATGGCAGCTTGAATGACTAGGGTACTAACCCAGATGCACTCATAAACAAATAAAAAGATAAACACCTTTCCCCAGACTAAGTGCTTAAGTACTCAGAAGCTCTCTTTCAGTTCCAGTCCAAAAACAATGACAAAAGAGAAACTATAACATGTTTTCTCCAAGTGGCCATAAGGAGGACATTTTAATTATAGCCAAATCCTGTGCTGAAAACACCAGTCTAGTTGTTCTTAAGTTCTTCTGTGACCCTCCAACCACTAATTTTTAATATGGCTGGCCAAGAAAATAATGAGGTCCTTTACACTATTAGGTATTTCATCTTTATTACTTTGTCCTTGAAAGCAAGCTATTAAATAATTACATTTTGGAGTAATGTTATTCTGACTTGCAATTTTTATCGCGGTTTCATGATTCTGTCATCTCACTTACCTAATTCTCCTGATAACCAGACTATCACCAGCTCAAAGCAAAAGGCTGGTTATGCAGATGTCTTTAGTTGGCCTGTGGGGGGCCAGGGCTGAGAGTTTCTCTGAAATTAGCATATCCCAGCAGTGGGTTTATGGGCTTCCAAGGTGAATTCTTTTCCTCAAAGGTCAACAACATCATGTAACTTATCAGAAGACAAAGCCCGCTACTCTGGAGGCAATTCCGCAGAGGAAAGAAGGATTACACAGGGGATATCAGGGATCAACTTTCTTCTTGTCTTGGAAATTGTTAGTGTCTATGTGAAGTAAATCAGAAGCACCAGCTCCAGAGGGTTGCTGGGTGGAGGAAGAAGTGTCCGGAATTGACAAAGTGAGCCTAGAAGTAAAGTTCACCCATCACGGATCTCAGGCCCTGGCAGTCACTACTACTTTCTATGTGATATCAGACTTAGAAGGCATAGCTCCTAATTCAAAAGGGTGGACCCAAAGGGAGCAGCTCCAAGACAGGCCTTGGCAGCTCAAGGCAGAGGAAGGGGCATGGACAAGCTCCAGCACTCCCTGTGAGGGCCCCGTGGGGCCCCTGGGGCAGGAGTGAGATGCCAACTTGCATTAGGCAAGTTGAACTAAAGGGCAGAACGTGCTACCAAGTGTTATGTGGATGAATCAAAATGGCAGAGGGAAATGCTCAGAACAGAGAGGGCAACTTGTAGGAGTCCATGTGACCACTGACCCCTAAGAAGAGGAGAGTCATGACGAAGCCCCCTGGGACCTGAAAGAGCATGACTTTGCCTGGCTACTGAGGTAAGGATCTCTGTAGACTCAGAGAGATCAAGATGAGCAGAAATGCATGCAGTTTGGGCAAAGATCAGAGGGGCTGGGAAGCAGGTTTGGGGCAGAATGGAATATTCTCCACAGGTAAGGGAGAGGAGGAGGGGGAGAGGGGGAGGGATGGGGGTGGACAGAGAGATACAGACAGGTTTCTAGTCCTGGAACAGAGGCAGAAAAGGACAAAAGAGGCTTTTTTTTTTTTTTTTTTTTAAAGTTAGGGTATACAAAATGGCTGGCCAACCTTTTAAAAAAATTTTCTTTGCAATATGACTTATCTATAAATTGAATCCATTAAAAATCTTGATGGAAAAGCACACAAATCTAGTAAAATCCAGGTGCAGACTATGTGATATAAACCTCTCCCTTTTTTGTTTTTGTTGGGGTTTGGAGGGGAAGCTAAACTAACAGGTATTATTATGAAGCTTCTATCAGGCTCCAATTTTCTTTGCAGGTGCCCCAGTGGTAACTGGAAAGAGATGTGACACCAATCTTAGATTCGTTTATAATCTCAGCATGCCTACAATGATCTTAATTCTTAAAACGAGATATTCTTCTCTTGGGAGGCAGTGTAACAAGGCAGGTTTCTGCTTCAGGATCCTGAGGACTGGCATTCTTCCCAAGCATGTATCATCTTGTGCTTGGTGACTTTATTTCCTGACACAGGGAGAAGTTAACTAGAACCTTCCTTCAGCATAAGAAGAATGACAGTGATACCATACCTGAAACCTGTGTTTGCTCCAAACTGAGTTATATTCAGTTGGTGAGCTGGGGTGGGGTGAGGTGCTGACTGTAAAGGAAACGAGTTTTGCGAAGGCGTGGGTGACAGAGATCCTGCCTCCAAACTCGTTTGCTGTTTTATCAGGTGGCATCATCTGGGGTTTTAGGCTTACAGATCTCTCTGTGGAATTCTTGACCTGAAGAATCTTTTCACTTATCCCACGTGCTTGGAATTGGCTCAGAGATTTCTACAAACATACACAACTTACATCTGCTCCAGTGCAGTAGCAGAGAAAGAACTAACGGCAAATCAGACAGATTTGTTGGCAAATGCCAGAGTCTCTCATTGCACAGACCATGAAAAAGAATTACAGCTACTTTACATACTGTTACACTGGTATGGCAATACAGTAGCTCTATGATTCTTTTTGTGAGAGTTGACATCGTTCTTGCACACACTGCTAGCTTTCTAAGACTCTGATCTTTGTAATTCTTTTTTTATCAAAGATCTTACATTGATCTAGTTTTTGCTCTGGGTACTGTGACAGTTATTTATATCCTGTTTCTACTCTCCTTTGCAATGCTGAGGCCAAGAGTTGGCAGATTACCCTCTGCAGCATCTCTGCCGGATTCTGCAAGTTTGGGGCACTGATGCAGAGGGGACCAAGGGGGAAGGACAGACATCTCTGGTTCTTCTCACTCATTTGTTTTTCTGCCTTTGGGCAGTATCTCTGGAGATGGCTGTGTCTCAGACACTGTTCCAGCTCTTTGGGTGACATCTCCCTCCATGGTCCTTGCTCCTAAGGTGGGGTGGGGCCCTCATTCAGGAGTGTAGGTTCTGGTGATGTGGCCAGGCTGCTGCTAGAGCGGCCTACTGTGTTGATTCAACCAGGGCTCCCAAATCTCTGTAGCTTTTACTTTTCTACCCCTTCCCCATCCCTTTTAAATTAAATTCTCTTAGAAATTCCACAGTTTGCTTCTTCCTTGATTGAACTCTGACTAATAAGTCCCCCTATGATGGCTTTTTGCCAAAACCAACTCCATCTTGCCCCCTACTGTGAAACTTACGGGAAAGCTGCAGGTGTCAGAGTCTGGAATCACTCAGTTAACTGGACAAATACCTTAATGGTGCTCACTATGTGCCAGGAGGTACTCTAAGTGCTTTCCAATTATTTCCTTTAATCTCTGTGACAATCCTTTGGGAGCAGTAGCATAATAATCCACACTTTATAATTGAGGAAACTGAGGCACATAATGTAAAGGAACTTGCCCAAATGTCAGACATCCAGAAGTGGCAGTTTCCTCAATTAGAATTCCTCAATTCCTCCTTAGCCATCAGCCTAATGTCCTGATGACTTATGATGATGTGTAAGAGAAAGGCCTGGTCCAGGTGATGGTAGTGGTTAGAAGGTCTCCTTTTAATTTATGCATCTCAGTTTCCTCACAATACTTCACATGCCTCAAGGGTGAGCAAACTATTAGAACTAGCAAACCCTGAGACTGGACTTAGGGTGATGTTGGTAAATGACATATTTGATGGGGAAAGTTTAGATCTATTGAAATACAGCAGGGCTTTCCATCTTTATGTGTAATCAGAACTTTAGCTTTGCTACCAACTGTGCAGGAAGTCATGAAAAAAATTAATATTCATACATATGACACATTTCCACAATATTAAATCAAATTTTTCTTAACTTTGAGGTCAGGCACACTTGCCTCTGTTTCTTACTGCTCAATTTACATGTACTTTAAAAGAACACATTTCATATTAGGAAAGGAAAATTCAAGTGTCAAAATTTCAGAATTTAAATCCCACTCTTTGGGAAGTGTGTGTCTATGACAGTTTCTCTTTATTGCTCTGAACTGCTTGCTTTAAATAACACAAGACTACAGTGAAACTTGAAAATATGTACTCCCAATCAAGTTAAATATACACTTTAAAAAAGATACTATTTTTTTCTTTGCTTCCTACTCAATTTTTGTAGTACACTTAAGAAAAAGAATGGCTAGCTATTAGAGTTCGGAAGTTACAAAGAACAATCTCTTATGAAAAGGAATAATTCTAAGAGACAGCACTTTCCCACTGCAGTATATAATTTAGGTGTAGAGACCCCAGGCACTAATCAACACTTTTCAAAGTTAAAGATTCTAAAAAGACTGACAGAATGACAGCCACCAGTGAAGTATTTGCAGCTTATTTTAGTACAAATATGTATGGGATATACAAAAATGGGAAGACAGACCATTTTGCCTTAACAGAAAAAAAAGATAAATACATAAAGAAAAAAGTCTAAGGTAAATGATAACATCAACATTCAACTTTTTTTTTAATTCTATCTGGATTAGGCTTTAAAATGTAGTGAGATGAGACTTAGAATACTGTCTGCTGCTCTAAGGAATACCAAGTGGGACTAGGAGGGTTCTAAAGTAAAGGATAAAACTAAAAGCAAAATATGACAATTTCTTATTAGTTTGCTGGTAAGGTTTTCCTGTTGGATAATTAGACTTGGGCATAGTGGGTGGTGGGCATGGCGGATCAGTGACTCCCAGGGGGTTCTCTGAACATTATCTTTAAAATTCTTTAGCACTTTTCATGGCGCTTTTCTTCATGATTTTCCCTAATGCGAAGATCAAAATTTGAGCTGAGTCTTTGATTTCTCTTATATATTAAGGCTAAAAGCAGAAATGCCCACAGGAGATGACCAGAGATGAAGGAGGCAGAGAATGGTCAAGTGGAGGGTCCATCCTTCTCTCCAGCTGGCAAATGTCAGGAGACAATGCAATGAAATGCTAGGGATTTTTCAGAGTCCGGGTATTTTAAGTGAAAGAGCTTGATTTAAAAAAATTTAATTTTACTGAAGGAACAATGCATCATAACATTATTTAAGTTAAAGATGTGCACCATTTAAAGTCAACATCTGTATAGGATATATTAAGTTTACCGCTAATAATCTAATTCTATCCATCGTATAACTGATCCCTTTTACCAATTTGTCCATGTCTTTTTCTCCTTCCACGCTGGTGATATTGCTTGTTTTTTAAGTGTTAGTTTATTTTCAAAACATTTGTGTTTCACCAAAACCCTTTTATCTGGGTTGCATCTGTTGGCAGGGGACCTGCCTGACTGCTTGAAGGTTGCAGGGTGTTGGCAGGACATTTCCCTTGTGTGTTCCAGGAGTGATTTCCTTATGTGCAGCCTGGTGCATGTCACAAGCCTTTCACTGATTCGGTCAGCACCTTCTCTCTGTCAAATCCCTCTCTGCTTAAAATGGTTTCTTATTCTTGCAACTGAATCCAGATGATAGCTAAATATAAGACATGAAATTGTAGCTTGGAGATATAATACCAAAGATTTATTTAAAATAATTTCATAACTTCATGCTCACTTCAGCAGCACATATAGTAAAGCTGGAACAATGCGGATAAGATTAGTATGGCCCACGTACAAGGATGACACACGTATTTGTGAAGTGTTCTGTATTTTTATATGGTGTCAGCTCATAAAAGACTATCCATAGAGAGTGGTAAAGTAGAGACAATTCACACAGTAACCACAAACTCCAAACCCAAAGAGATACAGAGATGGAAAAAAGAAACAGATAATTGATATAAAAAACTATCTAAAGGAAAAAGCAAACAAAAACAAATGTGAAAAGAGACAACAGAGGAAGAAAACAAAGGCTCAAATGACAGTGATAAAGCCCTACATATCAATTATTATCTTAACCAATAGACTGAACTCACCAATCAAAATACACACCATGGTCCATCAATATTATGCCTGCAAGAAACTCACAGCAGGTTCAAAGATAAACACAGTTTAAAGTGAAGGGCTATGGAAAAATACATCCAAACAATAGGGATGAAAGGAAACCACGAACCACAATACTAGAATCAGATAAGTAAACTTCCACCTAAAGAGGAAACCTGAGGCAATGATGGCCACTGCATTATGGTCAAGAGTGGTAATGCAGCAAGAAGAAATCACTGTCATTAATATATTTGCACCCAATATTGGACCATCTACATATGGCAAACAAAATCAGATAGAGCTAATAGGAGACACTGACAGTAACACAACAGTAGTAGGGGACTTCAATACCCATCTACATCAATAGATAGATCATACAGTGAGAAAATCAATAAAGAAATAAAGATTCTAAATAAAGCAATAGGCCATATTGCTGTACATATACCTATATATGTGCATATGTATATACATATACAGAGATATACAGTGTATATGTCATATACAGAGTGTTCTACCCCAATAAATGATTGTATATTCTTCTCAAGCACATGAAACATTATCAAGGATAGATCATATCCTGGGACACAAAACGGTCTCAGTAAATTTAGCAAAACTGAAATTATAAAATACACCTTCCCTGACCACAAAGGAGTGAAACTAAAAATGAATCAGGAGAACAAAACTGGAAAAACTACAAAGGTGTGGAGATTGAATAACACACTTCTGAATAACTCCTGGGTCACTCAGGAAATTAAAGGCAAAATTAAAAATTTTCTAGAAATATATGAAAACAAAGAAATGAACTATCAGAACATGGGGGATATGGTAAAAGTGATTTTAAAAAAATTTTATAGAAATACAAGTACACATCAAAAACCAAAAGACATCCCAAATTAAATATCTAGCCAAACACCCCTGAAGGAACTGGAAAAAGAACATTCAAAATAAAAAATCATTAGAAGGAAAGAAAAGTAAAAATTAGAACAGAAGCATGTCCTGGTGGAGCAGTGGTGAGGTCAATCACCTCTGAAGGAGCACAGGCCACGTACCCCTGGGTTCAAGTCTGGGCCCAGGGGGAAGCAACCAGTGTGAATAACTGCATAAAAAATAAAGATGTTTCTTCCTCCTCTCTCTTCCTGCTTACCTGCCTACTAACCATCATTCCTGCCTGCACCTTTCCTTTAGAAAAAGAATTAGAGCAGAAATAAATGAAATTAAAAACAAAAGACCTCCCCAAAACAACAGCAAGTTCTTTGAAAAAATAAAATTAATAGACAATTAGGCATTCTCGTGAAGGAAAAGAGAGAAAACTCTAATAACAAGAATCAGAAACGAGAGTTTAGATTACAACAAACATTGCAGAAATGCGAAGGCTAATTAGAGACTATTATGAACACCCATTCGTCAATCTTGAAAAAATGGACACATTTTAAAATCCTACAACCTTCCAAAACTGAAGCAAGGAGACAAAGATAATTTGAACAGACCAATTACAAGCACAAAAAGTGAGGTAGTAACCAAATCTCCCCAAAAAACAGGAGCCCAGGACTGGATGGGTTCACTACAAAAGTCTATCAAACATTCAAAGAAGAACTAATCACCATCCTCCTTAAACATTTTCACAAAATTGAAGAGGTTCAAGTGACTGGGGTGTGGATCACGGACCATGTAAAGGCCAAGGACCTGGGTTCTTGACCTGGGGCTGGACTAGAGGCAAAATAAATCAATAAGAATGTTTCTTTTCTTTCCTCCTTACTCTCCTCTTCTCTTTCTCCTTCCTTCCTAAAAAACAACAACTACCAATAAAGAAGATAAGGGGAAACTCCCAGATGTATTCTTTCAGTCTTACATTACTCTGATTTCAAGATCTGACAAAGATAGCACCAAAAAAGAAAATAATAGACCAGCATCACTGATGAATACAGATGCAAAAATCCTCAAGAAAATCTTGGTAAACTGAACTCAATGGCATATTAAAAAAATTATATCTCATGACCAGGTGGAATTTATTCCAGGGATGGTTCAACATATGCAAATGAAGCAATATATTACACCACATCAACAAAGGGAAAAGCAAAAATTAAGATCATATCAACAGATGTATAAAAAGCATTTGACAAGATTCAACAACCATTTATGATAAAAACTCTCACCAAAATGGGAATAGAAAATACATATCTCAACATAATAAAAGCCATATATGACACCTATAGCTAACATCATAATCAATGGTGAAAAACTGAAAGCTTTTCCCTTAAAATCTGGAACAAGACAAGGATTCCTACTACCATTACTATCATTATATATAACTCTTGAACTCTTCACCAGATCAATAAGGTAAAAAGAAAAAAAAAAGACACTAAAGGAATCTAAATTGGAAAAGAAGAAATGAAACTGTATTACTTGCACATGACATAATATTATACCCAGAAAATCTGAAAAACTTTATAAAAAATTGCTCAAAACAAATAAATGCAATCAAGTGCCAGGATATAAAATCAGTACCCCCCAAATCAGTAGTGTTTGTATAAGTAATGAGTAGAAGAAAAAGAAATGAAGAAAAGCCATTCACGATGGCACCAAAAAAGATAAAATACCCAAGAAGAAACTTTAAAGGAGGTGAAAGACAGCTACACTGAAAAGTATAAAACCTTAGCAAAAAAAAAAAAAAAAAAAAAAAAAAAAAAAAAAAAAAAAAAAAAAAAAAAAAAAAAAAAAAAAAAAAAAAAAAAAAAAAAAAAAAAAAAAAAAAGATATAAAGAGATAGAAGAATATTCTGTGCTCATGTACTAGAAGAATTAACGTTAAAAGGGCCATCTAACCTAATGCAATATAGAAAGTTAATGCAGTTCCCACCAAGGACATTTTTTAAGAAAATTAAGCAAACAATACTGAAGTTTGTATGCAAATACAAAAGGTCTCTAGTAGGAAAACTTATTTTCAGAAAATAGAACAGAGGAGGAATCACACTCCCTGACTTAAAAGTGTACTACTGAGCAACTGTCATGAAACAGTATGGTATTGGAACAAAAACTGACACACAGATCAGTGGAATAAAACTGAGAGCCCAGAAATAAAGTCACACCTGTATGAACAATTAATATATGACAAAAGGGTCAAAAGCATACAATGAAGGAAGGAAAGTCTATTGACCAAATAGTATTAAATAAGTGGACAGACACCTGCAAAAAATGAAATGAAATTACTCATTAGCACCATACACAAAAATTCACTTAAATTGGATCAAAATCCTGGGTATAAGACCCCAAACCACAAAAAAAAAAAGAAAGAAGAAGAAAATACATGAAAAACCTCTAAGACATCAATCTCAAAATGTTTTAGGGAAGTATTACCATGGTGAAAGAAGCTAAAGTAAAACTAAATTGGGAATACATCAAACTGAAGTTTCTGTAAGGAGGAGAAATCATCACTAAAACAGAAAAGGGAATCGGAGAAGATATTGCACAACATACATCAGACAAAAGTTTAACCTCTAAAATATGTAGAGTTCATATAACCCAACAAAATGGTAAATGATCCACTCAAGAAATGGGCAGAAGAACTGAATAAACACCCTTCTAGAGAAAGCACATAGATGGCCTACAGATACATGAAAAATGTTCTATATCACTTACTATCAGAGCAATGCAATAAATACCACACTATGAGATACTAACTCAAACTAGTGAGAATAGCCTCTACCAAGAAAAAAACCAGAAGTAACAAGTGTTGGGGAGGGAATGGAGAAAAAGGAACTCTCCCCTTTCACTATTGGGGGGAATATAAATTGGTGCATCCTCTTTGGAAAACAATGTGGAGATTCTTCAAAAATAAAAAGTGGATCTATACCATTCATTTCAACAATCCACTTCTAGGCATATACCTAGAGAACATAAAAACACCAAAAAAACAAAAAAACAAAACTGCATCCCTATGTTCAAAGCAGCTCAGTTCACAATAGCCAAGATGTGGAAAAAACCTAAATGCCTGTTAAATGAATGACTGGCTAAAGCAGCTGTGGTATATCTACTCAATGAAATTCTACACAGCTGTTCAAAGAGATGAATTTGTCCCTTTGCAACGACCTGGATAGAACTGGAGGGGATTCTGTTAAGCAAAATAAACAAGAAGCAAAAAGAGAAGTAGAGAATAATTTTACTCAGGTGTGCAATGTAAAGAAACTACTAAACCAATGAGTAGATGAATCTCAAATTTCACAGGATGCAAAATGGTTATCACAGGTGTGAGAGGGAGAGGGAAGGAAGGAGGAACAAGGGCGTGGTGGGTGTGGGGTACAACCCAGATAGATTGAGGTGTGATGTCAATATCCTACAATGAATATATTGATGTAAACAAAAGAAATAATAAAACTATTAAAAAATGAAACAATCCACTTCAAAAAAGGAAAGGAGATACAGCATAGGTAAGGATTTTTCTCCATCCAAATATCTTAAGATAAGCAGTATCAGCATAAATAAGATTCCCAAGAATTATACCACAGCCCTGGGAGCAAGCTGAGGTGGCTCTAAAGCTGGCAAAAAGAACTGGAGTCATTAGGAGTCAGTGCCAGACTGGCGGGGACCTTCTGCACACACAAGACATGAATGTCTCTGGCCAAGAGACTGGGTACTTCCTAACAACTGCCATTAGACAAACGCACAAATGCTTAAACACAAAACACTTCTATTTTGGGTTGAGATTTTCAGTAAATAACTTAATAGCACATCCAGTTATATGGCCTGATAATTAGAATAAAAGTAATGGGAAGAAATGACTGTGGCTTCATGTGAGAATTGCTTATGACTTTGCAAAGAAATCCCTGTGACTTTCCAGCCCTCTTTTTATATTTGAGTGTAAAAGAATAGTGTTCATCATAAAGACAGGAAAAGCTACTATTGGATTAATTTACATAATAAATGTGTCCATTCAAGGTACACATTATTTAGGTATAAAAAGTCACTTCAAATACTTTTTTGATGTATTAACCATACTTTTTTGATGTACTAACCAATATATATTTATTCATACATTAATAGGTTATGTCTACAATTTCATTTTTGTGTATCTGTTTGCTTAACAATCACTGAATTTCTAGGCTGGGTTCAGGTAACTGAAGAGCCTTTATAAAAAGTTTATTTATCTAGACTCAAGGTATGTAGCAAACACAGACAGGAACAAAATGGCAAATAACATCTTCCTAAAGATAGATTTAGAAATTCGAATCCAGGAAGTTGAGATGTTCCCTTTCTCTGCTAGCAGGACAGAGTTATACTTTGCTGACAGGCCACCATTCACAGGAATAGCCAGGAAAACAGGTATAGATCACCCAAACCAAGACCAATCAATCCACTCCAGGTTCTATTACAGCTTTTGCAATTCAAATCACCTGTATTCCAAGAAAAACTTAGAAAATTTCTGTGACATATTCACTGCCAGAAATGGAATCACTGCCACTGGGAAGCCAGAAACTCTACAAGCTTACGTCACATGTAGGACATGTCGATAAAGACTATTATTGGCTATTAGACCACAGAGACCTGCATTAAATCCATGTGGTGATCCATGTTCAAGTAGATTCCTTTCTGCTTCTGGAAGCTGGGTAATTTTTCTGGTTATAATATTGCAAATTACGTTTTCCTTGTCTGTATCATCTGGTTCATGATTTTCCATCTTGAACCTTATGCCCTCCCAGCAGTCGGTGTCTTCTCCCATTTTCCTCAGCCACACTGGGCTCAGAGCAACCATAGTTTGACTAGCCTGTGTGCAGCCATCTTTAACTGACCTCAAAATTTCTTAACCAAGGACATTAACCACATTACTTGTACAGTTCTGTTGAGTAGAATACTGTGGCTGCCTGTGCCATTTGTTCCACTTCTCTAGACCTAGACTGGCTGCCTTGCCAGTTACCACCTACCTAACTGTGAGGGAGAGGGAGAGGC
>RJWH01000720.1:213311-525545 GCA_004363575.1 Solenodon paradoxus | reverse complement strand
ATTTTGGTCAGCGGGTAGACCATATATATGACAGTGGTTCCACATTTCCTACAGCCTAGTGACATTCAGCCACTGAAACCTCTTAGCACTTGAAGCCGATATCTCATGTTGAGTCTCTTGATAGCAGCCTTCCCCTTGTGCTTTATTTAATCTTATGTTCTTTTGTTTATCATGGTACCCATGTGCACCAAATCCCCTGCAAATGTCACATTTGCACAGTGAAATCACTTAATGCATTTCTCAGAAAGCATTCTGGTTAAGTACTACATGACTAGAAGAAATTCTTCACTTGCATGGATTTGCTTTTGATTTTCGAGAGCTAGATTTCAAGAACTAGTTCAGTGTTTAACAGGTAACTATTGAGAATGGATACCCAGCAATCCTTGTCCCAGAAGGGCAATTATAAAACTGCAAATATAGAAATACATAGAATAAATAAAATGGCTAACCCCACCATGTTGTGATTTCTTTATAAAGACATCATTATCTATCACCAGAACCAATGGCCCTGAAGATTTTATTTAAAAGGGAAATATCTAATAACAAATGATATTTATATCAAGAAATTCCAGTAACCCATCCCAGTACTCACATTCATGCTTGAGAGTCACTCTATTTGCTTCCTATGGCTGCTGTAACAAATTGCTATAAACTTAGTGGCTTAAAGGAACACACAGGCATTATCTATAGTTTTTGTAGCCAGACAGCCTAAAATTTAAGGTGTTGAAGAGCTGTGTTCCCTTGTGAGGACATTGGGTCTACCTGGATAATTCAGCATACTCTTTCCATCTCCAGATCCTTAACCATACCTGCAAAGTCCTTCTTGCCATATAAAGTCACCTAAACTTAGTGATGGGAAAGAATACAAATGCATCATCTTACATTGTATTACACTGTACTAGTCACAGGTTCTGGTGAGTGGGGCAACTTGGGGAGAACATTCTTCTACTGTCTGTAGTCAATGAGATCACTCTACAAAAAGAGAGCACTTTTCAGCTATCAGTGTCACATTAACCAAGAATACTTGCTGAAAAAAATCCATTCATAAGATATGATCACAATAAAAATGATGAAAGATTTGTCTTCTTCCTTAGAACCAAGTATATGATTTCTATAGGACCTAATGATTAACTGAAGAAAAACCAGGAGGATTTTCCCTCAGAATCATTTCTTGCCACAGAGAATATCAAGCACGTCCTCTCTCTTACTTACAGGGCAGGTGACAGTCATGTCCTCGTTGTTAGGGACAGCATGTTCCCACGCAGAGACGCGGTCTGGCTGTATGTTGATGTGCTAACAGCCAGTTGGGTAATTTGATTGCACTATTACCTGTTCGAATAAAGCGTAGTCCTGTCGTGTGGATAATGTTCACTGACGTACAAGGAAGAAGATGAAATGGTGGTCGCCAAGGAAGCAGCTTCAAATAGAGATGGAGTGCTAGGTACCAGGTCTGGTCTGTGTCGGGATCCCAGTACTGGGTAATGAAAGCAACACACACACTTGTGAATCTCAGTCATAAATGCTGCTCTAGGAGTTATAATAATTTAAATGAATCAAGAGTATTCATTTAGACATTATCAGGCTGCAAATTAAATTATGAATTAAGTTGCTTCTTCGGAACTGCAGCAGACATGTAAAATAGTGTCTTGCAAACAGGTTAAACAGAAAGCAAATTGCATTAATTTACAAAATAGCTTATGGAAATAACATTATAACTGTTCTTTAAAAAACCTAATAAAGTGATTGACTATTTCAAAAAGATATAAAAGCCACTTGGAACTTAAGGAGATAATTTGATAGATTAAAAGGATGATTGGCAAGTGTACAAACAGTGAACTTGCTTTCTCCTCTCTGGGATCTGTGATTCTCATTTTAGGTCTAAGAACTCAGACTTTTTAAGAGGCAGGAAATAAATGCTTCACAGATCAACAGTCAGCTGTACTTTAACTTCATCTGGGCCCACACATATTGAATATTATCCATGGCTCTTCTTGACATTATATTTCAAGAGCAAGGCTGCCTTTTTAAAATGGGAAAGCCCTTATTTCTTCTTTAAAATATAGGAGTTTATGAAAATTTTTATGCACGCATCTGCATTCATCAGGAAAGTCAAATATTCAAGGCTGAGAAGTGACCTCTGCCTACTTTTCTATGTGGATTCTTTTACTGAGAATTAGATATGGTCCTTTAAAGTGATCCTATCCTAAACTTCGAACTAATATCCATTACTGGTGAACTTGTAAGAGATAGTATTTATTAAAAGTTCGGTCACACAGTACAGAGCTGGTTTACAAAGGGACATACAAGCTCTCAGAAAAAAACACTGTGGACATAAGGTGTGAATGAATCATGCCCTTAAAATCCTATAGTTGGGTTCATTCTGAATTTTTTTAACCCAGGGAGTTATTTTAGTACCGAGCTATAATTGACAGATAACATTATATCGGCTTTCAGGGGTATAACATGATTTGATACATTACAAAGAAATGATAGCCACATTACGTTTAGCTAGTATCTATCATTATACAAAGTTATACATTTTTTTTCTAGTGGTGAGAAACTTTCAATATACAATACTGTATCATTAACTATAGTTACCATGCTGTACTGTAGATTCTTTAAAAAATTTCCTCCAAATTAAACTAAAATAGATGGTACTGAATACAATATTACCTTAAGGTGTTTGAGGTATTCCTTGAAAGGTAGGATAAGCTCATAATTACATATTTTCAGGAAGCATATGAACAGAAAGTAACTCTAATAGGTACTATGACATGAGTGGTTTGGGTTTGGATTTTGCATTTGAAGGGGAATAGACGGTGAGGTGGAGGAAGCTATGGAGGGCAGAAAGGGCAAGCATGCAGGGCTGACTCCGGCAGAGGAGCCTGGGCACACATGAAAATGTCTACAATGGTGTAGACTCACTTCTGACTCGGGTCAAAGCAAAGAAGTGCCATGGGAGTAACAAAAATCATAAACACACAAGTAACCACAATTAGAAAGGCTTCAATTTAATATGACAGCAGCGTAGCCATTTTCAATATACTTGATCCCACCACCTTCTCATGACACACAGAGAAAATTACAAAAACTCTCAAAAAATGGGTCTGAAAAAGAACCTCAAGTCAGACAAAGTCTAGAGAACTGCCACTAACTATAAGGTAGATGGCACTGAACATGAGAATGGCTAACAGACTCAGGTCTTGAGTAAACCTAGCTTCCCTTCAAAAACCAGAGGCTGCCTGAGTGATTTAAAAATGAAAACCACTTCCTGAACATGTATAATGTTATAAACAAATGTTACTTCAATTTACAAGTTTTAAAGGAAAAAAAAAAAAAAGAAAAAACACTTTCTGTCCAGGCCACACATCATCTGAATCCTGATCCTCGCTTTCCCTTACAAACAGTTCTTTGAAGCAGAGAACTGTTTCTTCATATATCCTTCAGCTTTTTCCTAAAAACACTGTGAAAGAATTCTAGGATGATCTCCAGTGGTCTGAACCCTCATATAATACCTTTCAGTTGTGAGTGGAACCTTTGAAGGTGATGAGTTACTACTCCTTTGATAATTTCATCTAACATGGCAAATGAAATTCTACAGATGCAATTAGGCTACTAATCAGTTAGAACGAGATCAAGGGGAGGTTGTCAACGTGGGCATGGATTAATCACATGGGTCTAGAGGTCAGAAATGATGATGTCAGGAGATTCAAAGCATGAGAGAGTTGACTTGTGAAAAATTCTCAGTTTGAAGGAGGGAGTGCTATATGGTAAGGAATGAGGATGGTTTCTGTGGGCTGAGCAAGGCCCCTGTCATCAGATAGCAGAGACACGTTGTTTCAATCCTATGACTGCAAGAAACTGAATTCTGCCAACATGGATGGACTTAGACGTCTTTTCCAGTGCCTCCCACTGAGAACTCAACTGAGCTGACACCCTGATCCCAGCTTCTGAGACCCTGAGCAGTGAACCCATGTAAGCTGTGCTGACTTACAGAGCTGTGAGCTTCTAAGTGAGGGTTATTTTAAATTGCTAAATTTATGGTGATTTATTACATGGTGATAGATAACTACTGCAAACTGAACATACCAAGAATGCTACAAAACAAATGGCTAAAAACTAGAGGGAAATTTGGTGATGACTTGGTGCGCTGTGAAAGGGAAAATCCCCAAGTACAGAGCATTATGAAAAGGCCATACCTTGTAGCAAATTTTGGAGATGTAGAGAATTGCCAAGAGAAACTCATCTTTACAATAGTATGCTAACATTTTCAAAGAATATGCCCAACAGGTTTTTTTCTGACCTTCAGAGACCTTCCAGGTGAAGCACCTTTAAATTGGGGGATTTGAGAGAAATTAATTTGGAAATTAAGTTTGAGGAAGAATCTTTACATTTGAGGAAGCACTGCTTCCAGTAGCCCATCTGAAAGAGAGCACAAAGTGGCCACTACTTTCCATGCTTTCAGATTTTCTGGAAGCTTACTCCCTGCCCCCACCTCACAGAAAGATCAACAAACTCCTTAACTAAACTCGTTGCTTCAACTTAGAAGTCATATTGAACATATTATTTGAACCTAACCAACAAAATTTAAAAATAAGTTCATCTAATCTCCCAGACTGCAGACACTGCAGTTTTACATACACTGTAAGAAAACCAGGCAGTGGGTAGAGGAGAGGTGAAGGTAGGATGTTCAGGGAAAAGAGGAGCATGTCTGCCAGAAATTGGAGCCGTCAACTAAGAAGAGAAGCAAGTTTGATTCATAAAGCCTTTGGTCGAAATCGCTAAATCTCGGAAAAAGTTGGTTTAGGGCGTGATGAAAAAGCAAGAAATTCAACATGGCACATGCGGTAAGTGCCAAAGGCAATGGGAACAGGCCTCACACCCTATTCCAAAGACTCTGAGGGAAAGAAAACTCCAATAAGTTCTCAGATTTTCCATAAAAAAATAAATTTCCAACATATTGGGAAATTGGATTCTCAAAAATTATACTGATTAAAAAAACTAAATGTCACAGTCTTATAGGAGTAGAAGAGAACCACCAAATGATCAACTGAATAAAGTATTTGATAAAATTCAATACACATTCTTCTTTTTAGTTATTCCTTTTAAAATATATTTAATAATTTTTATTTATTTATTTTTGTTTACAACCTAGATGGAACTAGAGGGGATCATGTGATGTAAAAGAAGCCAGAAAGAGAAGTACAGGATAGTTTCATTCATATGTGGAATATAATGAAACAAAACAAATCCTAACAAAGTTCACAGGACATAAGACAGTGGTTACCAGCGGGGCGGGAAGGAAAAAAGAGGGATCAACATTTATTCTTGATAAAAACTTCCAGCAAACTGAGAGTAGAAAGGAACTTCCTCAACCTGACTATGGGTATCAAATAGGCAGACTTCTTTCTCAACAGCGAAACATTAGAAGCATTCCCTGTAAAATCAGGACGAGGCAAAGCTGCCCACAATCATCACTTCTGTTCATTATTGGACCAGAAGCCCTAGCCAGCAAGGAAGTAATAAAGATGTGAAACCTATGCAGCAGCAGCAAACAGATGAAAACTCAAATCTTAAAAAGACAGCAAAAATTATTTTGATGTCCAGATCTCTATATTCATGTGAAGAATAAATCAAACAAAAGGTAGGTATATACGACATGCAAGGAGAAATTATAAAATTTTTGTGAACTCATTGTCGTGCTATATATGTATACATGCATGTATGAGTGTATATATTTATATAATATATATGTATGCATAAATATACATATATATGTATAGATACGGTCTTGGAGTAAAAACACCAAAATGTTAGGATTTGTTGTTTTCAGGTAGAGGGATTATGGATATTTTTGTTTTGAATATTTTAGTTTCTTCTATTTTTTTTGATCATAAACTATATATTGCATTGTTTACATGCTTTTAAAATTTTACATTAACTGTAATATTCATTGATAGATGACATTTCTTGAGCACATATTTTCTACTTGAATTTACAGTACTATGTAATAAAATCATAAGCACTTTCTCTTTTTTTTTTTTAAAGTCATGTCTTTACCTTCTTCATCAAGGCTGCTGTAACTCTGCCCTTCTGTCAGCAAATCGCGCTTCTCATCTTTCCATTCCTGGCTAACTGAGGACACGATCTCCTGTGAGGTGGCCTTCAGGGCAGCGATGGAATTACACCGTTTCTTAGAAGGTGAGGCCTTCAAAGCTAGACCAGAAGGAAAGAGAGACAATGATATTTATTGGAGAACCACATTGATATTTTATCTATTAAATTTATATTTCAATTCATTACTTATTCACACTTTGGTCAGTATTTGAGGAGAATGCAGGAAGTCTTGTCTTACACATGAGGAATGGAGATGAAAGACTTGGGCAATTTTACTTGCCCCAAGTGATTTGACTTAAATCAGAATATCCTAGAATAAATTCCAGTTGACATTTTTCTCCAGATTTTGAAACATCTTATTTGAGGTGAAACTCAAATGTCTTGTTGCTAAATAAGTCTTTTTCCTCCTTCAGGCAATGTTTTTCTAGCATGGAGAAGAGGTTGGGTGGGTTGGTAAAAGCACTTGGTTAAGTACAGAGAATTCTCATGAGCCTCGTTTTATTAACTTGGGACTGGGAAGTTCTACACACGCCAATGTTTAATCTTATACGCATGTTGCCTGATTTAGCCACAATACTTCTAGCTGCTTTTTCCTTTCAGTGACTTTTCTCTGATATTTCCTGCCCTTTGGTTTTCTCTAGGTCATGTTTACGTCAGACGTATAATTCACTCCCAATCTCTGTCCAAACAGCATTCTACAACTTCAGGAGTGTGTTGGAAACCTGAACCACAGCACAGGCACCTCGCCATCAATCGCTCTGCCATTTTGCTCTGCCATGCCACTAGGGAGCTGCTTAAGCTGCAGCCTTACGTCCCCATTTATATTGACACATAACTGCAATGATTCTTCTTGGTCTACCATTGCTAGAGAATGTCCTTGGAGGTTGGGGGTGAGAGAAATTGAGGTCTGTTTATGCTTTCCATTGAACTTATTTTTGGCAGTGTCTCCTCTCCTTTGGAGATTTGCACACAGGGATAACCTTTATGAGGATGCATTAGAATAACTGCGTTGGGGTGTGAGACTCTCAGAGCAGAGATTACCTGCTCATCAGGGGCCTTCCCATGGGCAATTTACAAGAACTTAATTGGAGGAGGGCTTTGGGACACACAAACAAGTGAAGAATAGAAGGAAATTGCTTCACTTAAAGGAGAGGAAGGTTTATGTGTTTCATGAGTAGTCTTATTGGAATGTCATCATCATCATTATCATCATAAATAATAACATTTAAAAGGGGCTTTAAAGTGTAGAAGCCATATTCTTGGGGAGTAGGGAGAATGGAAAAGCTGTGACATGCTCAAGGTCATAGAACTA
Organism: Solenodon paradoxus; assembly: GCA_004363575.1. Lineage (NCBI taxonomy): Eukaryota > Metazoa > Chordata > Mammalia > Eulipotyphla > Solenodontidae > Solenodon > Solenodon paradoxus. The sequence goes on along the minus strand of RJWH01000720.1, from coordinate 518,116 downwards.
GAAAGCATGAAACCCCAGGAGTCTTTCCCCTTATGCTGTCTAATTGGTGGTTTCTTTCCTTGCTGTTTAGCATCCTAATTTTCTAGTTAAAGTGATGGGAAGGAGAGGTAAAACCAAAGCTTTTTCCTTTGAGGGGCAGAGATTTTGAAAGTTTAAAAAGTGATTTTAATGGTAACTAGTGGATCAAATAGGTCACATTCTCCTTAAATCCCATCTGAACAGCGGTCACACTTGCTTTGCAGGGGTGAATAATCACCTGCACATTGATAAACTCTCAACTGTCATTTTTCAATACAATATTTTCAAACTTCTAAGTCAGAGGATCTCAAATGTGGGCATCTGAGACCCTCTTTGTCAATCAGTCATGTTTTTAAACTATTTTCAGAATATCAAGAGCAATTCACTCTTTCACTTCAATTCTCTCAGGAGTGTAGTCTTCCAGGCCATGTGCCCTGTGATGTCAAACCGGATTGAAAAAAATTCAGAAGCAAACTTAAGAGTCCAGATGTCTTCTAGTGAGTCAAAATTAGGGTTTTGGAAATACACAAAATATTGTTACTATCTTACTAAACTAATTGTTTTGGAAATTTCTTTTTCATAATTACCTTTTATGTTACAAATTTTAAACTATATTAAAATCGACTTAGATTAACATGTGATGGTTTTTTGTTATCATTTAAGAATCAATGAGTTCAATTTTTTCTCAATATTAAAATTCTAATACATTAAAGATAGATATAAGCCATATAAATAAAAGCTCTTTGGGGTCCTTGATAGTTTCTAGAAGTGTAAGAAGGCTGACGTGCCCTGGTAGAATAGTGGTTGGGTATAGTCCACATACATCCTAAGGTCCCAGGTTTGCAGCCTGAGGCCAGCTGGAAAAACAAGATGAGCTATTAAATAAATAAAATGCTTCATCCTCATCTCGTTTTGTTTGCCTGCCTCTCTGCTTGCTTTGATTCCTTCCTGCACCTTTCCTTAAAAAAAAAAGTATAAGGAGGCTCCGAGACCAAAGGTTTGAAAATCGCTTTTTAAAGCATGGTTGTTACATCAATGCTAACTCCTTAAACTTAAAAACAGCCAGGATCAAAAGAATGTTGGCAGCACCAAGAAATAGAGAAAGATGCTCAGAGCTCTGTCTATACTTGTGGCATATAATGGAGTGAAGGTCAAAAGCCCTGAGAAAGAAATAACTCTTTGTTATCGACATCACATACAATGAAGAGCAGAGAGGACCCGGAAACCCATCCTGGCCAGGACCACAGAGCACCCAAAAAAAAGATTTTTACTTTTGTCTTCAGTGAAATGCTTCCTTAAAGGAATTATCTGAGCCTTATTCAGTAGATAAGGACTTGAATCTTGCAGATATTGAATATCTTAGAGACTTCCTTTGATTAAATAATGCCTAAAGATGGTTTTGATTGCCAGTTGTATTCTTTTTGCCACAGAAACTCCTGGATTTGTCTTTGGCTGAACCAAGTCTGGTAAGAGATGTCCTGTGTCCTCTGGCCCCATGTCCTGCCACTCAACTGTCTCTACACCTCACTGCTTTCCAGCTCACCTCTGAGTCAGTCCCAGAGCCTATCATGTTCATTCCTAACTCTGGGCCTTTGTATATGGGGTTTCTTCTACTTGAGATGCTCTTCTTGTCTTTTTCTAATGAGCACTGGCTCAAATTTTCAGGATTTAGCCTAAATAGTCTCCTTTCTGTAAAGTCCTCTTTTGGAAAAATTGGTCTTATTTATCTCTGTGAATCTATAATAGAATATGCAAAAATTCTACTAGCACCTGCTTTATTATATCATAAATCTATTACATGTTCTGCTTCTTGACCCAAAACAGACTATGGAATTACCGGAAAAATTAATTAAAAAATGCTTTTTACATATTAGTGCTTAGCATAATGCTAGACACAGGATGGATGATCAAGACTCTTAGGACATGATTTTAACCAAATTAATTTACTACTACATTCTGTTGAGTAAACTAAGTTTTAATATTTTAGATACATTATCTGGGTAGAGAATTTCAGTGATGTTTAAATATTGTGGTGACTAAAATTTCAAAACAGAATGAAAATCTTTGTAGGCATTATTATGTGACATAATTCTGGACTGGAATGTTAAAAAAACTAATTTGAAAAAAAGAAACTTGAAAGCCAGGTAGCAATTTTCTTGGAGATGAAGGAGGAGTTTCCACCCACAAAGAAAACATGTCTTTAGTCACTAAGGGTTTTACATTAATCACAGCTGATAAAGCTTAGTGAGATAAGCAGACATCATATGATTTGACTCTTATGTGGTATACAGAGAAATCATGCAAACAAATGAACTAAATCAAACAAAAATAAACTTTTAGTCAGTAAAATAAAATTAGTGACTGCAGGAAGGGAAGGGGAGGGCAGATAAGCTGGGTAAAGGGGATCAACCATATGGTGAAAAAGGAACTGAAATGGTGGTGGTGAACTTAATTATAAACAGATGTTGACTTACAATGAGTCACACACCTTAAATCTAGATAATGTTAGGATGTACTGTTCCTTCAATAAAATTAAAAAACTTGAAGTGTCAACTTGACTAATTACATTGCTAACATTTGAAATGCTGGTATTAATGAAAATTTCTTTCATTCAGTTATTAATGAAATAATAATTGAGCGCCAACAATGTACAGGAAATGTGCTAGGCGCTGGGAATATATGCATGAGAGCACCAAACAGTCTCCACTTTTAAACAACTCAAAGTCTAATGGGGGAAACAGAGTGCAGCTCATTACATCGTACAGTAAGTACCGTGGAGCAGCACCTAAGCTGAGGCCTGAAGGAGACCAGGGAAAGCATGGAAAGAATGTTGCAGCAAAGGGGCCTGAATCTGTGGCAGTGGAGGGACAATCTGGAAGATGTGGGGTGAGTGCAAGGAGTTCAGGGCCACGGGAGCATATTGGATAGGGTGGCACATGGAATGTGGTGGGGGAGAAGTCACAGGGGACGGACAGAGGCCTCATCACAAAAGGACTCAGAACACAAGTGAGGGAATTTGTGCACAAGGGAATCCATGGAAGTCTTAATTTTTTCTTTTAGCGTGGAGGCATTTTAACAGGAAATTAGCTAGAACAGATTAGTATTCTCTTTTATTTTTTAAAGGAAGAGTACAGGCAGGAATGAAGGTGAGCAGAGGCGGGCAGAAAGAGAGAGGAGGAAGAAGCATTTTATTTTTATTTAGTTGTTCACCCTGGTTGTTTACCCCAACCCCTACCCCAGAAAATGAACTGGGATCCTCAGAATGGATGTGGACTGCACTGGCCGAAGGCAGTTAACTGAACGGTTACTCTGCTACTCCACCAAGGCGTGCCCAGATTAGTTTTTTAAACAGATCCTTCTGGCTGCAGTGTGCAGAGACTGGATTGGATGGTGATAGGACTGGAAAAATGACAGGGTGAGGTTCACAACATAACTTTATGCACAACCCCCCCCCAAAAAAAAAAAAAAAAACTCAACAACTAACAATACAAGCTAATAAAGTGGCTGAATTAGGAGAGGCACCCTGAAAGGGGATAGACTCCCAACACTTCAGCTATTTCAGAGTGAGAAGAAGCAGCGGTCAGTGACTACATGTGGGAAGTAGGAAAAGGAAGGAGTCGAAGGACGAGGTCAGCATTTCTGTTCTGGGTGACTGGGTGGGTTGCGGTGGTCTTCAGTGAGCTGTGGACTCTGGAAAAGAGGCTGGTTCTGGGATGCAGGTGCAGTCAAATTCAACTCTGAGCCCACCATGCTTGTGGACACTCAAGTAGACAGGTTGGATAGGCAATGGTGTTTGTTGAAGGTATGGGAGTGATTCATAAATACAGGTGGCAACTTAAGTCTTGGAAGATTAGGAAATCAGCCAGATAGGGCTGCCCCAGGGGAAGAAACTGCATGGAAGCCTAGACCTTGAATCCTCACACAGAAGGTCAGGGTGGAGATGAACAGCTGCCAAAGGATGCCGAGGAGTAACATGAGAAGCTGGCAGGGAACTAGGAGAGATCTTGATAATGAAGGAAAAGTGAAGAGAATATTGCAGAGAATTGATGCTACTGGTCTCAAATACTATGGTTTTAAGAAAAGACTGAAAATTTATTTACTAGTTTGAGCAATGTTGAGACATTGAAAAGAAGGTCAAAAGTCAACTGGAGGACCCTGAAGTGTGACAGGAAGTAAGGAAGTGAGATAGCAAGTAGATCTAAATCTGAAATATTCTGACTGCAAAAGAGGAGAAAGATATACCAGGAACTGGAGAAAGATGTAGAGTTGAGGATTGTTTTTAAATCATAAAAGAACAGCATGAAGGCAGAGGCATGGAACAAGAGAGAGAATGAATGGTTAAAGCTACCCTGAAGTGGAGGTAATCTTGATAGTGATCTGTTCTGAGGTTAAGAAGAAGATGGGACACAGCACACATCATGGCATCATTTATTCTTTCAACAAATATGTTAAAGTGCACCACCCAAGTTCTGACACACTGTGCTAGGTGATGGGGATACAGAAGTCAGCTTATATTCAAATTAAGGCATTGAACAAGATACATAAGAAACTCTGTAAGATAAATAAGCAACATCTACATTATGTTAAATAGAGATAAATGGTAAAGAAAAAAAAGCAAAGCAGGGAAAGTAGATGGGCATTACTTTTGCCACAATGGTAGGACTATAAGCATTATCATTAGTATCCATGCAAGAAGCAAAAGTGGTAAAGTATTTGAATGTGCCTAGAAATCAAAAAGACTGAATTCAGTAAGTGGTACTGAGACAGTAGCTAATTATTTGGGGAGAAAACCAAGTTTGGATCTACTACCCTTCATATCTCAAAGTAAATACCACAGAGATAAAAGAAAAAAATTAACATAAAAATCAATCTATAAAAAAAATCAAAGAAAATATGGGCGAATCGCTATTTGATTCCTCAGTGGTAAAGTCTTTTGCAAACATACAAATGATTAACAGAAGAAAACAATTCCATTTACAATAGCATTAAAAAAATACATAGGGATGAATTTAACGAAAGTGCAAGATTTCTACACTGAAACCTACAAAATGTTACTGAAAGAAAATAAGGAAGCCCATTACAGATGTTGATATACAATGATGCACACCTTATACCAAAATAAAATACTAAATAAATATATGTTTTAGGATGCCTTAAATAATTTCACCAAGAATTTCTGATATGTTTCAACACTGATCTACAATTATTTTTTGTTAGTAAGTGTAAAATATTAAGTTAGCGAGTAAAACAGATATTAAGGTACTGACAAAAATTAATAATGTCATAAGATAAAAATAAGATACTCTAGAATGGAAAACTTAATATTGTTTTAATGGTAACACACCTGAAAATGAACTACAGGCTCAACACAACCACTACCCAAATGTCAGCTGTCATTTTTTCTTTTGTTTTTTTTTGTAGATATTGACAAAATCCATATAGAAATGCAAGGAACCTAGAACAGCTAAAATGATTTTGCAAAACGAAAACAACAGCTGGAATACTCATACTTTCCAATTTCAAAACTTACACCATTAAAATAATACAGTTCTGGTGTAAGTATAGGCATATAGACCAATGAACCAGAATAGAGAGTCTAGAAATAAATCCTAACATTTGTGGACAATTGATTTTCAACAAAGTTACCAGGTTAATTCAACAGAGAAAAGAATAAAGTTTTTCCACAAATAGTACTGGGACAATTGAGTATCCATAGATAAAAGAAGAGATTTGGAACCTATCTAATACGGTATACTGAAAAATTAAATAAAAATGAATCACACACCTAAAAGTAAGAGCCCAAACTACAAAAATTATAGTAGATAATATGGGAAGAAATTTTGGGTTAAGAAATGGTTTTTAAAACCACAATAAAATGACAAGTGACAAAAGAAAAAACTGGACTCCATCAAAATAAAAACTGTGCATCAAAGTACACTATAAAAAAACATGAAAAAGAGAGTGCAAAGAATGGAAGAAAATGTTTGAAGATTATATAAGAGAAATATGTGTCCACAATATATAAAAAGCTCTTACAACTATTCAAAAAGAGACAATCCAATTAAACACAGGTAAAGAGGTGTACGCTTTGTGGTTCAGGTGACTAAGGTACAGTTCATATAAAGTTCAGGAACCTGGGACCAGCGGTAAAAATCAAATAAACCAGCAAATAAAAACAAAAGAATTTTAAGAGACTTTTTTTCTAATGAAGATATATGTGGCTGATAATGAACATTTCAAGACATTCAACAGCATTAGGCGTTTGAGAAATGCAAATTCAAAACCACAATGAGATATCAATTCAGACTCACTAGGTTGTCTAAAACAAAAAAAGACAGACAATAACATAAGTTGGTGAAAGAGAAGTTGGATACCTCACACACTGCTGATGGGATGAAAAGTCGTGCCATTACTTTGGAAAAGAGTTTGGCAATTCCTCAAAATATAAGACAGAGAGTTACTTCTGACTTAGCAATTCCACTCCTAGGCATACTCCCCAGAGAAATAAGGAAAGAAATCCACACAAAACTTTGTGCATGAATGTTCATATTAGTATTATTCATAATAGTCAAAAATGAAACAACCCAAATATAACTCAACTAATGAACGCGAGCACACAATGCGGAATGCCTTACAGTGGAATATTTATTATTCAGCAATACAAAAAGAATAAAAATACTAATGCATGCTACAAGATGGCTAAACCTTGAAAACATTACGTTAAGTGAAAAAAGGTAAACATAAAAGGCCACATACAGTATGATTCCACTGATTAAAAATATCTGGAGTAGGCAAATCCATAGAGACAGAAAATAAATTAGAACTTGCTGGGGGCTAGGAAGGAATGGGCAATGACTGCTAATTGGTACAGGATTTCTTTTAGGATAACAAAAATGTTCTATAATTAGGTAGTGGCAATGGTTGCATAATTTTGTGAATATCAAAGAACTGCATACTTTAAAAGAGTGAATTTCATGGTATGCAAATCATATTTCAATAAATATACAAAACTTAGAAATCAAATGGGGAAAAGTCAATAGATTTGACTATCTGAAAAGCAAAATATTTGTTACATGGAAAAAAATGAAAAAACTATACAAATTATGAAAATATGCAACATAAACAATATTTGTTAAATTGAAGGTGTGTTGACAGTACCACTAGTTTCTATTATTCTAAGGAAGAAAAACCTACCAAAATGGGGAGCCTCATGGAGAAGCTGCCCTCAACTGGGATAACAAGGGCTACACATTCTGTAAACCTACCAGGGGCCAGAAGGAATCTTGACAAAGGGTGAGGGTGCGGGGAAAATGTCCTTAAAAATCTGAACCACAGTTGGTATTCACATAGGCTTGCAGCCTGAATAAATACTTTTTATGGTTCAACTTAAGCAAGAAAAACAATTTAATTTATAATAGTCTCAGTTTGACGTTAATTTTAAGATACCACTGTGATAGTTGAATGTGAAGCAAATGTTTTTCTTAGAATGAAATAGTCAAAAAGGGATTAATATCATTAAAATACAGACTTCATATAAATCATTTGGAAATATCATAAACATCTAACATAAACAGGCAAATATTATAAAATTCAATTCTCAAAGGAATTACAAATGGCTAATAAACATAAAAACGATTGACCCACTACTCAAGAAATGAAAAGTAAGATAATCAGATAACATTTTATTTATCAGAGTAGCATAATTTAGAGAGAATAACTCTAGCTAGAGGGTGAAAAAATACAGACTTTTGTGGGAGTCCACATAATATTTATATCCTGTTACATGTATTTTAACTCCCTAGTGTTCCTTCTTGGACTCTATTCTAAAGAAATAATCCTAAATTTAGATACAACAGTTATTTGATATAATGTTCACAAAAATGAGTCAAAAACAGAAAATGGACAATATTAATGCTCAATACTGAAAGAATGGTTATAAGATTATGGATAATGAGATAATTTTAATATATAGAGACATTAAATGATATCTTTGTAGGATACACAATGATATATGAAACTGCATGTTACAGTATTATGTGAAAATAAAACAAATACCATTACGCTATCAGACTCATAAAAAAGCACAGAAAGACACAAAGTACAGAAATAAAGACTGGTAAGAAGTACATGAAATATTATTAATGGATATCTCTGGTTGTAGAATTTTAAGTAATTTTCATTGTTTTTTTTTTGCACCTTCTGATATTTTTTAGAAAATTTAACTTGAAAGTGTTTTACTCTCACAAACATTAACTCAAAATGGTTTAAACACTTGGATATAAGACCTGAAAATATAAACTCCTAGAAATAACATAGGGAAACACCTCCTTGATATTGGTCTTTGCAACAATTATTTAAAATTTGACACCAATAGCATAAGCAACAAAAGCAAAAATAAACAAGTGGGACTGCATCAAACTAAAAAGCTTCTGTACAGCAAAATAAGCAATCAGTAAAATGAAGAAGCAACCTGCAGAATGGGAGAAAATATTTGCCAACCATGTATCAGATAAGGGGTTACTATCCAAAACATATAAGGAATACATACAATTCAACATTAAAGAAATAATCCAATTTAAACATGGACATTTTTCCAAAGAAGTCACACAAATGGGTACATGAAAAGATACTTACACAATATCTCTAACAGGGAAAGGCAAATCAAAACCACAATGAAATATCACCTCACATCTGGTAATTATTACCAAGAAGAAAAGAAATAACATGAATGGGTGAAGATGTAGAGAAATGGGAATACTTGTGCTGTTGGTGCGACTGTAAATTGGTCAGCGTGGAAAACAGTATGGAAGCACTTCTGAGTATATATTAGAAGGAAATGAAATTACCATCTTGAAGAGACAGCTGTAACTCCAGTTCCACTGTAGCATTATTCACAATAGCTAAGACAAAGACACAGTCTCAATGTCCATGGACAGATGAATGGAAAAAGAAAATGTGTCTGCATGTGTGTGCACACAAACACTGTAATATTTTTCAGTCGTTAAGAAGTAGGAAATCCCGCCATTGTCAACAACATGGATGGACCTTGAGGGTGTTGCTAGGGGGGCAGGTAGAGAAATGGAGAGATGTTGGGCAAAGGGTAAAAACTTCTAGTTTCAAGATTAATAAGTTCTGGGACTCTAACATATACCACAGTGATTATAGCTAATAATACTTTTAACAACTGAGAGTTGTTAAGAGTAGATTATTTTTTAATTCAATTTTTTTATTGATATCCTATTGGTTTATAGTGTAAGTCTCAGTATAGTTTCAGACCTTGTTAAATGTCCATCTTATTGTCCCTACTACCAGTTCTAGTGCCACTCACCACAATCAAACTGAGTCCCTATCCCTGCTTCTCTTCTCCTCAGATAACCACCGTTTTGATTTCAGCATCTAAGGGCTATTTTTGTAGTTTGCTTCCTTTGTTTCTTTAGATTATTTATATATGAGTGAAATCATTCAGTAATTTTTCCCTTTGACTTATATTGCTAGGCATAGTCACCTCAAATTCCATCCGTGCTACATAGCTGAGTAGTATTTCTGGATTTAAATCTTCTCTGCACACACACACACGCACTTGTAATTAGGTGAAGTGATGAATCTGTTAAGTGTGATAACCATTTTGCAGTACATATATGTATCAAATCATCATGTTGTAAAACTTATATATCGATAAAGCTGAACAAATAGAGAGCCTTAAAACAGACATTGTTTTATTTTCACTAACAGAAAACTCCAATATATAAGAAAAATTTATTTTATATAAATACAAAATATGAACTTTTGAAGTTTTTGTGTGGCTAAATTGACATGCCTTGGGTTATGAAATTAGACCACAAAATAGCTAAATGATAAAATGACAATATGTAATACTGGGGTTATTTTATCCTTTTTAGATGATTTACAAACTTACTATATAAGCTAATACATACTGGCATCACTAATGGCTCAGGTGTTAAGTTTGCAGCTGGGGCATAGTTCTCATGAAGCCCAAGAACTGGGTTCAGACTCAGGGTGAGGAGGAACAACCAAAACAAACAAATAATGCTACTTCCTCTTTCTTTCTTTCTCCCCTCCTTGCCTACTTGCCTTCATCCCAGCCTGCTTCCTTCCTCTTAAAAGAAAAAAGGTAATACATATCCATTGTAGAAAAATTAATAAATATCCATGTAAAGAAAAGTAAAACCCCATATAATATGATTCAGAGCAATTACTATTAGCTTTCAGTTTGCTGGCTCTTCTTTTCATAGTTCCTCAAAGTTCAAAGTTAGGATACTGATCTGAGGTATTTCTTTTTTTCAATGCAATAAAATTTCCTGAGTACTACCTTCCCATTATGCTAGAGCTTTCTAGTATAAGTGATTTTGTTTTCATTCATTTTTAAGTTTTTGCAAATTTTCCTTGTTTTCTTCTTTTAACCATTGGTTGCTTAGGAGTATATTATTAAATTTCACATATATGCAACTTAACCAGTTTGCACTATTTATTCATTCCATAATGTTTGAAAAAGATATTTTATATGATTTCAATCTTTCAAAGTTTATTGAGACTAATTTTATGACTTTACAATATATACTATCTTAGAGAATGTCCCATGAGAAAAACTAGTTAACAGTTTCATATACCACATTAGACTTAATTGTGCATTTAGGAATGCAGACCAATAACTATATGTGAGTAAAGCTATATCTATAAAGACTAAGTGTACCTTTAATACATCACTTTTATTGATTATATATTATTTATAGTTTGATTATATCATAATATATTTAACGAATCTATTACAGGGTTGGGCATTTAGTTAGTTTCTAAATTTTTCCACTATAAAGTAAGACTCTAGTGATTATGGCATCAATAAATCACTGGCTGGGATACTTAACTATAATTAAGTGATTTCTGTCCTAGGGAGGTAACAGTCCAAACTTTTGCAATAAAAACCTTAAAAAGATATACAAAGAATGAAGTCACTTGTTAAATGTAAAGAATTTTCATAAGAAGCTTACCTTGAATTTTCTTGAAAACTCTGGAACTCATAAACTTCAGAAATCTGTCTGCATAAAAGCTTGGTCTATGAACTGAAACAGTGTCCTGAAAAGACAAATCAAGTATCTCAGTCACTTCATTCAAAGCTAGAAGAAAGAGCTATGCAAATGGTTCTCTTAGCCAATGACCTAAACCAGAGGGTAAGATGTTGAGAGCTGGAAGTGAGCAATGTCCTGTGTCCTATGTCCCGTGGGGCTGTGGAGAGGAGGGCATAAGATTCCACTTGAGCAAAACTTCAAGTATTCAAGTATTCAGGGAGCCTGAGAAGACAGTAAAAAACAGTATGAAAGACTGCTTTATAAATTAAAGCAGCTGTTTCTTATTGTCTTGTATATCACAAGTGGCTTTTAAGTTCTTTTGTTGTTGTTGTTTACATACAGATAACTATTGCGTGTTTCATCTGGAATGACAGATAACACTTTCAGTCATTAACAAAGATTGGAGACACAATCAAAACAACCCTAACCTAAGAGTGACATCTAGGTTGGGGGGAAAAAAAAAACAAGCGTGCTGGTTTCATCTCCAGGTAACAAGATGTGTAGACACTGGAAAGATTCCTAGGGGACATGGCTGACTGATGACCCCTGTTAAGCTGAATTATCTACTAATTAGCCAGATTTGAACTGAATTAAAAAGGTTAACCCAATTCTCTCATGCGTGGCAGGAGTCTTTGACTAAAGAACATTTTTATTACAAATCCAGCATAGGAGACTGATGAAGGAGTTAACACTATACAACTTAGCCAGGAATCATTTATTTACAATCTAAGACATACATTTCTAGAATAGCAAATTTGCTTATTTGGGACTATATTTTGATTCAGGTTTCTGGATTCCAGTTCTAAAAATTTATGTTTAGATACTATAGTATCTGCACTGGGTTTGGGTTTGGAAGGACGGAGACACACACACACATACCCCTGCTTTTGATGTTTGTTCTAATTTTTAAAAGCTATGTGACCTTGGGAAAGGCAGTTTATTGGTGCCTCAGTTTTTCTCTGTGAAACAGGGTGCTGTGTGAGCCACAAGGGAATTCTATAATCTATAACCAGCGCGCTATGAAGAACACGGCATGGAGGGACCCTCTGGCAAAGTTGCCGTGGTCTTGTGATAGACTATTAAGGGCTGCTGCAGATGCTGTCGTGGGACATTTCACTCTGGTTTGACTTGCACTTGCTCCAGCATTCTGACAGCTCCTATCTGAAGTGGACACATGTTTGCAGCAGTCATTTAGATATAGAGCAGTGATGAGGGACAGCAAACAGAATAAAAAACAAGTTAAAGAATAATAAACACAGAAAGAAAGAGGGCAACAGGACACACTAACTCCTCACTACAGGAGAGAGAGAGTTACTTTAGAATTCACTCCTACTGCGGGAGGTGGCCAGGAAGGGGGATGAAAGCTGGGTTGAAGAACAAGAAGGCAAGCACAGAAAAGTAAAGTGTCCAAACTAAGCATTCTAACCACACTCTTGCATAAAATAATGCAAAAAATTGATGAGGGACAATACAAAATATGTAAATGCGCAGAATGTCAGCTCGCCCTCCTTAAACTGCAAGGGTATGGAGATTAGATAAAGGCCTTCCTTAACAACACCCTAGCAACCACGATGCAAGCAAGCCAGCTGAGGAAGTGGAAAACTCCATTCCCTCGGTTAGGTTATCTAAGACCCCTCCTGAGCTTAGCGAGGTGGAGCTTCACTGCCCACAGAGATCTCTCTGTTTCTATGCTTCTCCTAATACTCTTGCCAAGTGGTTACTGAGCATCTCCTTGCATTCTTTCTGGACTGATTTTATGCCTCAGGGGTCACTGGTGCCCTGAGTCTACTTGCATCAGAAGGATGAAAGATGATGAAGACTCAACCCTTGTTTACTGAGAGAAGTTATGTACTGTGGCTGTCTTTGGTATGAAGAGACACTGTTTAAAGAAGAGGCACATTTTGTAAACAAACAAAAAGCAGTCTTATTATTTATAATTTCACAAACATAATCAGCACAGAGTCTTTTAAAAATAAACCCCAAACCAGAAGATATGTTTTAACCAGAGTAACCAGACAAAGGTAGGGGCTCCATAGAAGCATCTGATTTGGATCAGAAATTTCATCTTGTAACAGAATTAAAGTTATCTTTCTCAGAAAACAGAAGGCATTTACTCTCTAGTCCTTTCATATTCAAGGCAGCAAGCAGTTTCTAGTTTTTTCAACTGGAAGGAAAAAATAAACTGATCATTTTGACCTTTTCATAGCAACTATTTTTAATCCTAATAAGCCTAATTCTTTGGACAAGTGCATGAACCTGCTGCTTTAAAAGTGCATTCAGATGGAGGTCATTCCAGATCTTTAATGCTGAAAGGCTGTTACCAGCTTTCTACAGAACTGAGCAAGTGGACGATCTTTTCCAAGAAAGGGGAATGTGTCTATAATTTATCCTTTTTCAAATAAAAGCATCTGCTAACATCTTTAAAAGAAATATATGACCAAATCTTTCACCAATACAGTCTTTGAAAGTGTCACTTCAAGTTATTAACTGAGGGAGGCTGAGGCCAGTAAACGTTATGTTAGCAGCAGGAAGTCCACATCCATTATTTATGTGTGTGTGTGTGTGTGTGAAAGGGTGGGGAGGGGAAAGGGAGAGAGACTATACCTTGATAATCTTTTTATTCTATTATGCCAATTCTGGGTCTAAAGACATTCTCTTATCAATCAGTCTTAGTCATATATAAATCCACAACAACTTAAAAGCTTTCAATGTCTATGTCTTTATTATGTGTTAGAACACTAACATGTATTGTTTATATAATCTTCATATCAGCCCGATGGCAATAGCAGGTATTATGGACTGTTATGATGCCCCTTGTAGAGATGGACAATCAGGCTAAGAGAGGTCAAATAAAAAGCATATATGGGGACATGTTGCTAGTACTATAGTACAGCAGTGCAGAGGGGTTAGACTCAGGCTGTCCACCAGCAAAGTCAAGCTCAAACCCATCAGTAGCTTGGTCGTGTGAGAACTTGATTTCAACTGTCCTACTAATCTCCCAGAGCCTACAAAAAGAAAGTCTTTTTTTCTTCTCTTCATGTCACAATTGAGTTCTTCAGATTTCACACAGAAACAAGACATCATTTTATTCTCTTGCTCTCTACCTAGTCACCAGGCTGGATGTCAATAGTTTCAAGTTTAAGTTGTTTTTGTCCTTAGATCTGAACCAACCTGCTAGCCTAAGACTAAGTTTAAAAAGACCTTTGTTCCCACTCCTCTTCAAGCCTGATGACATGGCTTCCTATGCATGCTATCAAGTCTCTGAGATATCAGAAATATATACAGTTTAATAAGGATTATGGTAAGTCACTTACCCCATCATAAACAAGAGCTTTCCAGGAATGCTCTAACTTCTTCATTAGCCTACAAGTAAACCGACAGAAAATCAAAATGAGAATACAAAATCACTCCAGGGTGAGTTTGCAGAACATTTTGTTGATGTATTTTGAAATGATAAAAGGCTACTTCTCAAAATTTCTTACCTATATGATTGCAGAATATCAATAATGCCCATAAATAAAAGTAGTTTTTCTCCCTTATGACTTTTAGCTGGAATGCCTCCCATTCTGTTAAGAGAGAAAGATCGAAAATACTTCAGAATAGGAAATTAAAGGCCATTTCTAACATAGGGAAATCTTTAAAAACTCAAGACCATCTCTCCCTATGCCACTTTTCTTCTTTTTGTCTTCAGTTAACATCTTCTGGGAATCTAGAATGTTCTACTTCCCCAAAAGGAGAATACCATAGCTGTCAACACCAAAAAGTTGAACGGGTAGAATGCAATTAAAAATTATTCCTATTTTAAAACCATAAGCTTTAAAGCATTTAAAAATATTGCTTCTTAAAAATTAAACACTGTGAGATTTTAAAATAAAATACATAAAAGTACAAAAGTATATAAGATTTCATTCCCAGCATGCAAAGATAACCACTATTAACATTTGGTATGTATGTGGATGTTTGTGCTTAGTATTCAATGAAAGAGATTATTTATCATGTTTTATAACCTGAATTTCTTACTTGCAAAATGATGAACATTTTCTCATATTCAGCACTTATCTGTTTTTTAATGACTGTAGTATTTCATCACACTGAGATGGAATAACCTGTTCAATTATTGGACAATTACATGGCTTTCCAAGCAAGGATTAAATATGCTAAATAGATATGAATTTCCTTTAAACAAGTGCCTGTGATTTAGTAATTGTTGGGGAATACTGGGGAGCAGGTTTTTAAGGTCAAGAAAAAGGATTTCTTTCTTTCTGTTTCCTTGCTCAGCTATTACACATGTGTGACAGTCAATCGTTTCAATAATTATCTTTGGATGTAATTTCTTCCCTTAGTGAATATGCACTTTAGATATGCAAAATAATCCTGCAGTTACTATCACATCTGGCTGAGACCACATCTGCCAGGGTACAGAGAGCGATCAATAGAAACCTCTTGTGCAGAGAGGAAGCGCTAAATTGCACATGTATTCTTAAATACATGATTATTCACATTCAAAGTACACTCCCCCTGTTGTGGTGAATGTTTTCAATACGTGGTAAATGGGGGTGAAAACATTTTCAGGTATTGTTAAAAAGAAGAGCTGTTTGAGAAAAGAAACCATGTGGATGAAAGAATGATAATAACTGCAAGAATGACCAATCATCTAGTTTCCATAAATGACTAAAAATGAAGGATGGCTGGATTTTTTTTTTACACAGGAGAAACGATTTCCAAAGAGCCACCATGAGGGAAATATGATTGCACTTAATTATCCAGTGACGTAGGTGGCCACAATCAAGTGGGCAGGTGGGACACTTACGTGTCTGGGTTTTCTGTAATGGTCCCATCTCCAGGTTTCCCTGGACCCTGGATGGATTCCATTGCTGTTGAGTAGAGGACCTTCTGCATCGCAGGCCGCTTAGCATCAGGCACATTTTGTGAGGTCTCCTCTTCTTTTTCTTTGAGGGAATGGTCCAAGATGTGGATGCCCAGCAAAAGGCTATAGTCCATGATCTTGAAGCTTTCTAGTACCTGAGGAAGAGAAACCAGGAGGGCCCGTCAACTCACATGGCTAAGTCTCATCTTATCACGCAACAAACAGAGTGCTGTAGTTATGCAGACACACAATTCCTGTTTCTCTCCCATGGGGTGACTGATAAAAAATTAAAATAAAAACATCTGAGAATATTATTAGGCTATGGGGAGTAAGGATTATCAAAATGTCTCTAAGATGAGATTTTTATTCAAATCTAAAGTAGCACATCTTTTCTTAACCCTCCATGGATGTTTGACTAATAGTATTTATTGAATATTTATGTGGCAAGTGCCAAGGGAATTGCTCAGATTCAATCTTGTAAAACTTTATAAGCCAGGTAATCTTTTCCCTATTTTGCAGTTGAAAGAGTGAAGAAGAAGAAGGGGAAGAAGGGAGAGAAGGGGGAGAAAGGGGAGAAGGGGGGAGGAAGGGAAAGAAGAAGAGAGGCATTTGCTCAATATCACACAGTCTGTAAGCAGCATTGCTGGGATTTGCAGGCAGTCAACTCCAGCATCCACGTTCTGAAGCACAAAACCTGAGAAACCAACAGCAATGGTCTCTGTAAGTTTGTTCCCTCCTCTGAATGAAAACTCAGTGGTAGTGTTTTTATCTGGATTTTTGTCTCTAAATCTTAATCTTGTGGTCTCCTTTTTCAAAGCTTGTGTTTCAAAGTTACCATTGAAGTAGAAGGTCTTTAAAAATTAGGATTTTGAAAAAAAAAAAAAAAAAAAGAACAGGACTTAATAATTATCACTCAACAAACAGTGAGGAAGGGAAGGATTTACAAGCCGTCAGATGCAGCCAAACAGATAGATGCTCTAACAGGAAAGTGATAGGAGACAAGGTGCAGGTAAGACACAATTCAAATGGCTTCTGACATAGGTGTGACTTTGACACTCAGGATCCTTCTCTGATGGAAGAATAGCATTCAGAAAAAGTGCCAGAAAATTGGGTATATAGTCCCTGAAGAGGAAGTTCTTTGCCTAGTTGTCTGTATATGCTTCTTTTCTATGACGGTTTAAAAATTTTTATTTTTATGCCTAACATTTCTCACAAAAAGCTGCTCAGGAAATCAAAACAGCCCAGAAAATAAGACAATTAGAGCAGCTGTCTGCGAACCCACATAATGATCTGTCATTACTCCTACTTAGGAAATACCTTTGAGGTTCAGTCTATAGATATTTCTTTAACTAGGGATTGAATATTCAGAATTTCTTATGCTTTTCATTCACCCTCAGCCCAACTGCTTTTAAAAAAAAAATCTTTATTTTTGTTGGACATCTTGCTTGTTCCCCTTGGCCCCAAACCTTGGGATGCATGTGGATTGTGGTGACTGGGGGCAGTGGAGCAAATCGCTCTTCCACCAGAGTACACCCCAGCTGCCTTGTGAGCACACATTTATGATCTACTGGAGAGAGGGCCAGGTCTGAGGATTCAAATACCCATGACTACCACTTCATGGATGTCATTTGACAACAGCTGTTGGCCTATATGGTCTTTGAAAAATATGGTTATCCTGGGGACTTACGCATTTTTGCCACCAAAGGTGGGTGGAAAGTATCAGTTGTTCCTTGTTTACCATCCATCTTTCAGTATATTAACTACTTTTAGAAAGGAGGCAAGTATTTAAGAGGTATAGGCCATGGTGCTTTCTGACTCCAGAGATCAGAGGGGAGCTTAATAGCAATGTAGAACCAATCTCCCCACCTTCAGGAGGGCTGATGTCAAGACTGGAAAAGGAAGGAAGGGTTATAGGAAACGTTCCAAACCGCGGACCCAACACTTTAGTCAGATCCATCAGTTGGTTCTCCATGGCGGATACCAGTGCCTTACCCTGCAGAAAAGCAACAGAGTCATGGGAAAAACAAGGACAAGTTTTGTGTCAGGGTTGCCATGCACTCATCTTCTTAAAAGAAACCATTCACATATATTGGATATTTTCTTTAGACAGAAATGCATGCAGAAGGACCTTAGTCGTTCCAGTTTTCCAGCATACTGAAAGGATAGCCTTGAGACCTTCGCAAATCTTGCACAGTGATCACCATCTGAAATGCTGACTTTTCTACTCACATTTATCTATACTAGTGCTTCCCTTCTCAGAGAGACTACTGATAGACATGGAGGTAAAAGAATGGACTCTTGACTTTAGGCAGGTTACATCTCCTCTCTGTGCCTCAGTTTCCTCCTCTATAACAGAGTGATGATAATATTACATATTGTACAGGGTGCTTATAAAAAGTAAAGATGGTGGAGCTCCCTGGTAGAATAGTGGTTAAGTTTATCACCTCTGGTCAGGTGCAACCCACATACATCCCAAGGACCTGGGTTTGCATCCCGAAGCCTCAGGGAACAACACCAAGATGTACAACTAAAATAAAAATTAAAAGGCTACTTCCTTCTCTCTTTTTCTGCCTGCTTACTTGCCTGTCTTCATTCCTGCCTATACCTTTCCTTAAAAAAAAAAAAGAAGTAAATATTGTAATGCAGGTAAAGTGCCCAGAAAGATTCCTGGTACAAAGAAATGCTCAATCCGTAGCTGACATCATGGTGATAATAAGTCTTGGTGACTCATTGTTCACAACTGTGTGAAAGACTTGAATCAGTGTTCCTGGAATTATACTTATTCAAACACAAATGTATAAAAAGCCAACAAAGATATGACTGCAGGTCGAGTCTGCCAGAGCCCTGTAGGTGAGTCCTGATTCCTTTAAAAGCACTGGGTTGATAGGTTCACAAGAGTATTGCTTGGAAGTTCCATAGGAGAAGGTTGCTGACAGCAATTCTGGTCAATGGCGTATAAAATCTTTCTGAGGGGACCGTGTTGCTTTTAATGGGCAGAAATCACAGCCTTGTGCCCTGCACAGACCAAACTATCCATTGGTCACTGTGTCCTCCAAAGCAGTGCACTGGCTTTAAAGGCAAAGTCGAATCAGATCCTGTGACAGCGCTGTGACTCTTCCTAACAAGCAGCCAGGGAGGAAACTCGGGCACTTCTGGACACTATGATATTTATTTCCTATTTCTCTGCAAAGCATCCATAAACCAATTCTGTTTGTCAAACAGCTTTATAAAATATTTCTCTTATATTTTCAAAGCAGAATTCAACCTGAACTGCTGGGCTAGTATTTGCAGTATTTTCCTGCTCCAGGGCAGGTCCAGAGAATGCGCACATTGCAGGAGTGACTGAAGTCAGACTGTGCTTCACTTGTAGCTCTTGATGTTATACTGATGCCCAGGGTCTGCGTTTATTTTAGAGGAGAAGAAGAAGAAAAAAAACCTCCAAGAGAGTTAACTAAGAAAAAGCTACAATATTAAAAAGAGAGATTCATCGTCTCTGTCCAGGGCCCTTCACCTGGATTGTAAGCAACCCTAACTGATGTGGGACGGTCGTTAGGGGGCCAGGATCCCACTTTTAGAGAGCAAGGTTTCAAAAATGGTAAGTCCTGTTTTCATTGTATGGAAAGTTGACCACAATAGTTGTATTTTGTATAAGAGAAAGTCAATACCAGGAAAAATAAAAAGAACTTATAAAAAGATATACAGGCATGTCTTTTAAATCAAGTTTGAAAACTTCTGTCACAAAAATTCTGGGAACAGCTTTTAGTCAGGTGCATCAATGAGGAACAAAAGAGTTCTGACTTT
Organism: Solenodon paradoxus; assembly: GCA_004363575.1. Lineage (NCBI taxonomy): Eukaryota > Metazoa > Chordata > Mammalia > Eulipotyphla > Solenodontidae > Solenodon > Solenodon paradoxus. Next base: position 498,346 of record RJWH01000720.1, on the reverse strand, counting down.
TATATCCTCACTGTTCTTTAACTAAAGATATAGACAAATCATAACAGTGAAAATGCGTGACCTTCTGCAATGAGACAGACACCAGGGAGCCTAGTCCGTCACTCACTCACATGTTTTTCCAGGATGTCCACCTGACTTTGCTGTTGCTCATGGATTTCATACCCCTGCATTTGCTTTGCAAAACACAGGCTACAGTGCAAATACAAGCGCTTTCTATGAAGCGCCAAGAAGACTTCACCTCCCCACCTGCTGAAAAAAGAAAGCAGGAAGGACCCAGCGATGTATGTAAAACTGAAAGCAAGCTGGAATGCATTCACATGCCTTTTACTGTCAAAGGCAGATTTTTTCCCCTCTTCTCTCTCAAGGACTATTTAAAATGAATAGTACTAGAATACAGCTAATAAAAAGCCAATGTCAAAGCAGTTGATACAATCTGAGACATGATCAAAATTATGGTCCTTGAAAGAAAAGCATATTTTCCAGGCTCTTGTGGTTGGTGATGCATCAGGGACACTCTTACTGAGTTTCTGTACATTTGGCAACCTAACGGGGAGACGTCCTAACTCAGAATGATAGCCTCTCTTCACAGACTAAGGTCACAAAGAAGGCCAATGCTCCTTTTCCATTTCTTGTGCCATACACCTTCACCCACTTCAAAATGTTTTCTGTCCTGCTGTGGGAGGAGCTAGAGTGGCTGCATGGGGGTTAAACGCCACACTCTGGGGCCTGGTAGCCAGATTTGACACCCAGCTCTCATTTGTTTGGCCTTGGGCAATTATGTAACATTTCTGGGTCTTATGTCCTCATTATTTGTAAAGCAGATAACTGGGACATATCTTGCAGAGTTATTAGGAAGACACCCATGTCATGTCTTCAGAAGCAGCTGACGTAGAGAAAGCACCCAATAAATGTCTGCACTTCTGAATGGTGGCGTCACTCCTTCGCTTCATCTGGAATCTCTACTCTGCTGCAGATACGGTGTCCCTATTTCCTCTAGGTGCCTTGCCTTCGGTGCCTTAATGATGCTCATCAAAGTTCTCTACAACTCTTTTCTTTCTCTCTTTTTCAGTAGTGCTATCTATCCATTTACTTTTGTTGGAAAAATATTTGAGTGTCTAGTCTGTGCTAGGAGCCATGTAACGTGCTCGATCTTTAGAAGTGAGTAAAAGGGACAAGTGTAAAGTCCAGTCCTTCAAATGGCACAGCTTGAATTACAGATTGGAGTAAGTTCTGAAAGAAAAAATGAGGGCAATGTGGAGCTACCTACCCAAGAGGTACCTACATGTGACTGGGAAGTACTTCAAGAGTCCAGGCAAGAGATGATATTTGAACGAGGGTACAACAGGGGGTTTAAAGAGATGAATTTGACACACTTTTAGGGGTAGTTCCAGCTATCTTCTCACCTCACACAATTCCTATAACATTATCTCTAATCTGAACTCCATCCTAAATTCCTACCCTAGATAATTCCAGTGGCCTTCTGGAGATTTCTAAACTTCTGTACACTGTTTTGCTACAACCCTTAGTTCTTATTTCCCCTAAAATAGTTCTTTCTCCTCCCTTTTATTTTTTATTTGAAATAATTTCAATTTGCATTTTAGACATCATGACTTTCTCCTTTCATTAAGTTTCCCAATTGTGCAGCTTTTATTATCAAAACATTTCTCCTCTCTAATGCTTTGTCTTTTAAGTTCCTTTTATTTTCCCTTTTGTGATCCATTTCCAACACCCTAGCTTGACCTGGTGACATCACACCTAAGTCAAAGTTAGTCTCTCCCCAAATTCTCTCAGGTGACATTGAAGTTTCTCTCTACTATGGCTCCAGACAACTGCTATTATTTTTTATCTGCCCAGACATACCTCCCAGCCTAGTCAGACTGGAATTCCTCAATTACCCCAAAGTCTGCTCCCAAGATGTGAGCCCCATGTTTTTCTCATACTTTCTAGGTCTAGGCCCTGTTTTTGCAAATCTTACCATTTTTTCAAAGCCTATCTTACATTTTACCTCCATGAAAATTATACTCATGATCTCAATAAAATTCTGGTGACATGTTTTCTCTCTGCAAACCCAAGCACATTAGCAGTGTCCCTCTATGGAATAAACTTGACCTGAGGTTATACTGTGTTTTTTCTATCAAGCACACAAGACTGCTCTGCTCACTAGAGGCTTGTTTTACTTGGTGCTCCCTGCTGTGTATTCTGCACACAGCAGAGAGGCTGATTTGCTATATTGTTTTCCCTGTGAAAAAATAAGTAAAAATCAAACTACTCAGCAACAAAGAATGTAAAGCACCACACCTTATACCTTAAATATAAGAACTTGTGCTTCATGATGACAATGCTGGTGAAAAATGTTCAGCACTGAAAGTATTTACTGTGATTATGTGCCCTGTGTTGTTACAAACATGAGATAAGAGTATACAATGTTTTCCCACCTATCACCAGAGGTGTTTATATAACTGTGTTGTTATGTAACTGTGTCAAGGGCAAAAATCAAGCTGCTATTCACAGAGTCTCTTTTAACTTACTATTTAGTAGGCACATTAACTAAATGGTAGATAAAATACAAACTTGTTTTGTTATAAAACTAGGCTGAGCTTGGAGTCTGGTAAGAATCTCTTATTTCTCTTTAGCAGCCTTTGCCAAGAGAACGCATCACATCCCGGGTCAATGCAAAGACCCTTTAACCATCCAAGAGAGTTCGGTGCTGGCCCCAAGATGAAAGCTTTGTTCTGAAACGCAGCTCAGGGCTGCCTTGGCTTTCCTGCTCTCTGTTTTTCCAACTGGCAAGGAATGCAAAGTTAAGCTGGCATAAGACCGAGAAAGGATAATCGTCAGACGAGTCCAAAGACCTTTGAAAGGAGTTGCACTGAAATATTGTGATCCAGTACTAGAAGTTATTAAGAGTGGCAAGAAAATGCAACTTAAGTAATCTGGAAGCTTTACGAAAAAGAGGAGGATGGTGGTGATTCTAGGAAGAAAAGAGATGCTTGTTAATTGGGTCTTAGGCAGACAAGGCTTCTAGTAATTGTCCAGGTCACAGTGGTTTTATAGAAGTTAATCCATTGAATATATGCTTTATTGACCACCTACTATGCACCACTCTTTTTTAGAAATCTTTTGAGGATTCTAATTAAAGTATGGAAAAACAAAACATTACCATTTTATAGTTCCTAATGAATTAATGGATTTAGTCAGTAGTTATCAGCTGTTAACATTACAAAAAGGAAGGCATCTAACACTGAGTCTCCTGAAGGACCAGGACAGCACCAATTTATGAAGTCAAACATGAATGTGACTACACTCTAGATGTAAAACCAATCTACAAGAAAATAAAAGAGAGGAATGTGTTAAATGAAGACATGATGGTGTAATCAACAAATTCTGGACCATGAAAGCAATAAACCAACTTCTTCAACAGATATTATGACAATGAAAAAATAACTTAGAGGTGCACTTGTGACTCATATGCTGAGACATTAATGTCTGAATCGTGTACAGCTCAGAGACCTGGATTCAAGACCCAAGACGGGGGTGAAAAAGTCAAGATAAATAAAGCAAATAAAGATGCTTCTTCCCTCCCTCCTACCCTTTAAAGAAAAAAAAATCAAGAAAAAACAAGTGTGAATGACAGGGCAGATGGAGAGCTTAATAAGTAGACCCTATTTAAATCCTGAGCCTCATTATTTAAGAAAAAAACATTGTTTCTGAACACTTAAGAATCTGAATATTGACTATTGGACGATTAGTGAGATAAGTGATTTTGTAACGCTATAATAATAGGGTAGTAGCTTTTTTTTTTTTTTAAGAGTCATTAGTTGTTAAGGATCCTAACTAAAACATATTTACCTGCAATGACGTGATGCCTGAGATGTGCTTCTAGTTCCACAGGGAAAGGGCGGCATGATGAAACAAGACTGGTCATGAGTTGAAAACTGCTGAACTTGGGTACTGAGGACATGGGGGTTCATCATCATGTTCTGTTCACTTTTGTGTATGTTTGATGCTTTCAAAATTAAGGTCTAATACTCTGGTTTGAAATGCTTAGAGGAAATGTATTTATGTACCTGTTTAGGTTAACTTACCACTATTTCTGCTAATGACAGGCCACAGGAATAGATGACAGTGAAAATTATTAATGTGTGGTCTTAACTCAAGTGGTTAAAGCAGAAAACTCACTGTGTTCTGCAGTCATCTCACCTGATCATTCTTCTGATGGAAGAATAACCGAAATTAACCAGACCAGGAGCTAAAGGAAAGATGTATCAAGGACCCTGAGTAATTTTTCCAATAGGTCTACAGTCCAGTCCCTACATAAAATAAGTGATTGACAAAAACACCTGTATTCATTTCAACAATAGAAGACAATTTAAAATAGCATCCTAGTTTTTTTATACAAATAGACACTTCTGGACAAACTGGCTCAATGAAAAACGAATCCAAGGGTCTGCTATTCCCCGCAAAGTAGGCTCCACGGTGTAGAGTTCCAGACTTAACTTGCATATTCAAGTGTAGTTAAAGCTGACTGCTGCCTTTTAAATTTAATTTTCTCAATAAAGCTCAGCGTGTTCTTTGCTAATATAATACAGAGAAAAGCAGTCTGTGACAAGCCATACAATTTTGACTGGTAAAGCAGACTGAAATAAATATTCAATCCTTAGCCTACTTAAGGCAATAATGTGTTTTTCACTGAGTCTAATGCAATGATTTAGAATTCTGAGCTGTGCCGGATTAACCTGTACCAAGGCCGTTTTCACTCATTTAGAAAACTTGAAGTAATGAAAGAATACCTTTTAGGCACTAGAAATTGTCATCTATCATTTTAAAAGACCATGAAAAAAATATCCATCAGCTTCTATATTGATGAATTTTGGATTTTTTTTCTTTAGTGACTTTTCATTTCTACTAATAAAAACATCTCAAATTATTTTGTAGACACATTTAAAAGTAATAGATTAAAATGGCCAAGTCTTTCAATTATATGTTTTCTAGTTGTTTTGACCATGAATGATTTGCTTCACTGTGACTTCACTGAAAGAGCTCTGGGCTGCCAGCCTCTGACCTGCTAGAGATGGGCAGCTCACAACTTCTGTAGTTGTGCAGGCCTGTGCGAGCACCACGCTCCACCCTGTGCTCCATCCTTACCACCTGCTCCTGAGGGGCCACACTGAGATCTGGCTTTGAGCCTCCCAGTGTGGGAACTTCCAGACACTGCCAGGCCCCAGGGTCCCCTTCTTCCTCTGGATGGCTGCCTGTGAGTAAGCAGTGATGTCGGCTTCAGGGTCAGACCTGCCTCCACCACCCCGTAAGCTTCAGTTTCCTCATCTGTGAAATGGGGACAAAAATCAAGTTGTCTCTGGAGTTGTGAGGAACACAATAAAAGCAACTGGTGGGTTGCTGGTGATGTTCAATAAATGTGTTTTGCTATAACAAAAACAAAACAACTCAAGGACTGGCTACCTGCTCAGTGCACCAGTGAGAGTAAAGGCTATGCTTGGTGCAAGTTTTCACATCCACTTCAGTGTATGAGGTGCAATTCTCAAATCCTCACCACTGTCTACTATCATCCATCTCTTTGGTAAGTGACTCTGGGAGAAGAGGACAAAGTGCTCCTCTTCCCTTCTATACTACTGAACAAATAGAGGGAAGAAGAATGGGAGAATCTGTCTATGAACAGATCTTCATGTCCTAGATTGAAAGTTTAAACTCAAGACTTCTCAGAGGCAAAGACCAACATCCTATTCACTTTTTTTTTTTTTTTAACCTTCCACAAACTTAGCATAGAGCCTTATGTAGAGTTAGAATTCAAAACTATTTTATGAATGGCTGTAATTAACTCAACAGGGAGGTAAGGCAGGATTTGTCAACTGAGATTCCTATTGTGGTTTGAAGTCAGAAAAAAATCAACCAGATCATGTGCCAAGATCATAGAAGGTTCTACAGGGCAGGAAGAATCTTAGGTCTGGGGAAGCGATCACGGGGATTGAGAAACTTACACCTTAAGAAGAACAGCAAGTAGCTCCCTGCAGGGTAAGTTTGAAGAAGAGACGAAAAACCCAGGTTGTGGGAGATGTCACTAGAAATTAATTGTTTGGGGGCATTGAGGTGTTATTTTTACTAAAATAGTAACATATGTTCATAGTCAAAATTAAAGTATAAGAGGGTAGCTCAGTGCCATATAGCTCATTACATATCCCACACAGCACAAGGGTAATGGTTTGAGGTGGAAATTAAATATACTAAGTAGGGGAAGCTGTGGTAATGTTCTTTTCTCCATGTGTCAACATTTGATTGAGACTCTACATTTCCAATGCTGCTTATCTACAAAGTTGGAGTGATAAAAGAAGCTCAATCTATTCTAGCCTTGAGAAGGAGTTCAACTCTGAATAAGGTGAATTCTTAAATTGAGAGGTGGTTTAAATCAGCAGAGATCTAAGCCAGAAGAGATTAAAATATTATTATTGCTAAGTTTACCTTTGGAGAGAGCAAGAGCAGTTATGGAAAATTAACAAAGTATACATTCCCTGCAACTCGAAGTGTAGAGAAAGTAAATTTGCAACCTGGAATCACTGCCTGCTTTGTTCCTTAAAAATTTGGTTGTTGACATTTTTTTCCTCAAAATGGTTAATAATCCAGAAAATAAAGCTGGATAACACTTTTATTTATTTGTTTTGTTTTTTAAACACTTATTTATTTTATGTAGTTGTTCATTTTGGGTGTTCCCCCAGACCCAGGTCTTGAACCTGCATCCTTGGGATATTTATGGACTGTATCCTGAGTCCAATTGGCCAAGTCACCAGAGTCCGTCTGCATAGCACTTTTAGTAAGAAGAATTATCAGAGGATGGTGGACCTCCAGACCCATAAAAATACTGAGATCATCTGAAGATAGATTACCAGGTGCCTGTGAAAATGACTCAAATGTTGAGCTTGAGTTGAGAATATTTCAAATAAACCTCAGGGTTTAACTTCCTACAGCTGATGGGTTCAGTGGACAATTTTCTGCATACTTTTTTAAAGCATACATGTAGAAAAGTGAATAGAAGTATCCATTTGAATAAAAGGATGAAATTTAACAGCTATATTCTTTAATAATGCATTATTCTTGGCCATTTCACTTTCATGGGGAAGGAAAAATATTCTTCCCTGGAGATTTTCCACCTCACCATAGAGAAGCACAGAATTTCAAGGGGCAACAGTGAGGAGACACCATCCAAGAGTTACCTCTTGCTTGATCAAAATACTTACAAATCACTTTGAACACTTGGTGACATCAAAGACATGCTCACTTGCAGGGCATGGGGCTTACATAAAGAGCTGACTGATGGTGACAGGGATAAAGAACCATAAACGTGAGCCAAAGCTTCATGGGATCACGGGATGTCAGTATGTGATCTTTTTGGAAAGAACTAGAATCAGGGTGTAGTCAAAGACGCACCTTGCTTTTCACAAGGCAGCCTACTGCACTGTGGGCTCTCTAAATGTGTCTGGATCCTGAATGAGTAAAATCAAAGTCCTGTAAAACAAACTGATTCTCCTGTCCTCCACTTTCTTACTAGTTTATTGTAAAGGAAATGACAGAGTGTACAGAGGAATGTCCAAGTACAAGAATGAGCAGCGTGAGGTATGTGGGAGAGGGTCAGGGCTTCTAGGCTGAACGCTTCTGGGCGTGCCCCTCTCCCTCAGCTTCCACCTGCTCGCCACCCTGCAAGCTCCCCATGGGATCGCCATGGAGACTTCATCACATAGACACAACTGATCATTTAACTCCACTCTCAGCCTTTCGCCCTTCTCAAGAGAATGTGTGGGGGTAGGACTGAAAACCCCAAGGTTCTAATCACTTGATCCTTCTGGTGATCACTCGCATCCTGGAGCTCACCCAGAGTCACCTCTTTAGAAGACAAGACATTCCTATGATCCGGGAAATTACAAGGGTTTCAGAAGCTCTGTATCAGGAACTGGGGTTAAAGGTTAAATGTTAGAACAAAAGATGCTCCTAGTACTCTGATCACCTAGGAAGTTACAAGGGTTTCAAGAACCCTGTGCCAGGAAACAAGGGCAGACATATGTGTGTTCATACACACATATATGTATACATCTATACACACATGTATATACAAAAGTGTATGTATACACTGTATATTTATGTATTTCCTTTGCAGCTCATTTTAAATTAATTTTATTGAAGGAACACTGCATTATAACATATAAGTTTATGGTATACATCAGAGTAAATCCACATCTGTTTATGACACATTGTTAATCACTATTTCCATTTTTCCTTCACTATACAATTAATCACCTGTATATATTTACCATATGATTTCCCCCTTTTAAAGCAATTCCAGTAGCCTTGAACACTTTGAAAAGGAAGATAATATAATCTGACAGGTGCACAAGCTGGCAACATGCCACAAGGCATATTTCTGAACCATTCCTAAACTATGTAACTTTTTCCATACTCTAGAAGCCCTCAAATATCCTTTAAGTCTCCTGTAACTCAGTCCTTCACTAGATTCCAGAATTTTCTCCTAAGTTATGGAATCTAACTCCATTTGCAAGTAGCTAATGTGTGCCATCCTTCTCTCTCCTTGGGTTTGCATATTTAAACCCCTGTTCTAGTTCACATGCTCATTCATGAGACTGACAAACACTGTTATCATAACCAGATCCTCACTAGCCAACCTCAAAGACTTTCCAGACACATTCATAAAAGCCAAGGTCGCTGCTGTCGTGGCCTCCCTCCAGCCACTTCGGTTTCCTGCTATGGCTCTCCATTCTGCTTTCCAGGATTCCCCACAGGGAAGACACTGCCCATGGAGACAATTCCTTCCCTCTACTCTCTTCTCTCAGATTTTCTGTGAATCTTCTAATTTGGGATCTACACTGACCTTACCTCTAGACTTAGGGTCACCTACAAAAATCAAAGATAGGGAGGTTCTTTTCACCCCAAAGCAGGAAACCCTAATATATCAGATACAGCATCGTTTCATCAGCCCAAAGACTTTAGCTTCTATTACAGTGGTTTATTGTACATTTCTATTTCCATCTGACAAGTTACTTAATATAAAAGCTAGCTAGACCCATAACAACAAACAGTCACCTCAGGAAATACATGCAATCTCTAATTTCTAGGCAATATTTCTTATAAGAAGAAAAGAAAAGGAGTTTGCTTCTTAGGACCAAGAAGGTATTTTCAGTCTCTGATTTCCACTCTTTCTACAGAAATTTTTATAATACTCCATTTGGTTTGAAGTGAGTATTAAAGAAAAAAATCTACCAGCTTGATAATCCTTCCATTTCTGTAGTTAATGAGAATTTTCAAAAGCTGCTCTCACAGGATCAAGGGAACACATCTATCTAGGTCCTGATCTCCTTCTCCACACCATTTGAAAAACAATCAACTCCACTGTAATCATCACATTTCTCAGAAAGAAATTTTGTTTTTCGGCTAATAGGATTTCATGTGCACACATGTTGGTAACAGTTGGCAAGTGTCAAAGGGTTGATTATGCTTTTCATTAAGCTTTTAAAATTAAATGCTTGGATTACTAATTTTACTTCGTGTTCCTCAGTTATTTGGCGTATTTCCCTCTCCCTCCTCCTTCCTTGAAGTATGTGGCAAGATCTCACGAACTCATCGCCTGTTTAAAACCAAGTTCTCTGCTTCAATAAAGGCCCTTCTTAACCCCTACAGCATCTTCAATAGCTCCTTGACAGTTAGAAAACCAGTCATCCAGCACTCTGGGCCCCTGCTGTCTGCATTTTCTCTCTTACTACTTAACGTTTTCATTTTGGCAGCTTATTCTCCATTATACTCGCCAGGTCCTTAAAAAGAGTTTTTTGATGAAAGAACAAGGGTTTTGGAGTCGCAGAGACCTGGGTGTAAATCCTGGATCCAGCACTGAAAGCTCTGTGAACCTACGGGAGCTTAACCTCTCCTGAGTCTCCACTTCTCACTAGCCAGACACTTCACAGGGCTGTGGTGAGGACTGATGAGAGAATCTATCTACATGTCAAATGCTGCCTGGCTCACAGCTAGTCTACAACTCATGTTAATTGAACCAACTCACACATGCACTGAGTCTTCACAATGTGTCCTAACTGTCCATGAAACCTTGTGCTAAGTTCTGTATAATCTATATGTGCTCTAAGATTACATATTATGTATGATGTGTTTTAAATGTTGGCATCTATAGACTATATCCAAGATGGAACCCTCCTCCTTCCATGAAACTCTGGATTAGTTGGTTTTGCAGAATTTTGAGAATTATTTGCCTCGTTCCAATTGTGCTGTCCCTTACTTAATAGAAAGTCATGAACAGTGACATAGAAGAGAGCAACATAGAAGAGCATTTTGATTTCTGTAGCTATCCCGAGACTCTCTTGGACGAATCAGCTTGTCCCTTGTATTGCTGCCAGCAGGAGCACCTTCCCATCAGAGTGAAACTGCAGCACCTGGCAAAAGCCTAGGTAAACATCAGCCCCTTTCCAGGACTGATGAACACTGTAGACACAGTCTGAAATGTGAACACCAGGCACCACTTCAATAAATAACTGAGTAAACTGAGAGGTCAGCAAAGTTGCAACTTACCATTCGATTGGTCATCAGCAGACACTGGCCAAATGAGCACTGCAAATGTACTTTAAACAATTATCCACAAATTCACAATATGATTTGTGATTTAATCTGGTATCGTTTCATAGGCAGGAAACCATGGATGGGCTATCACTAAAGGTAGCTCTTACATTTATTAAGCAAAACACTCCTTTTCAAAAATGTTTGCTATTGCTCTCTCGTAGGCTTCACCAAAAGGACTAATAATGAGGTAACTGTTCTGTTCAGTGATTTGAAGGGTGGGAAAAATGAAGTCACACAGTTCCTTTACTCCTAGAAAGCAGATTTTAGCAGACAAACATGAAACATGTACCCAAGTTATTGCAAAATAATGCAGAAGTGCCAAAGGCTGTAGAGCAAGATGGGTGCATTTAAAGTCTCAGAGAAATGTCTATTATTAGAAGCACAAATTCGTACCTCAGGCCTCTCCTGGGACCTATATCAATTGCACTAAGTCCTCCCGACAAATGATCAGCCATTAGATTTAACTGTTAAATTTTTCTGTTTCATTTTTCATTACTCTTTCCTATATCTTGAAATTGCTTATTCATTAGATTTATCTTTTGCTCTTCTGGAGCATATACTCAAGTAAATTTTAAACAAGGGATTTAAATACACACCTATCAGAATGGCTAAAATGAAAAAATAGTGACAACAGCACATGACAGGGAGGATGAACAGAAACTAGATCACTCACGCAGTGCTGGTGGAAATGTAAAATGGTACAGTCACCCTGGAAAATAACGTCAGTTTTTTCAAAACTGAGTATATGTTGCCACACAGCACAGCAACTACACGAGAACACAGATCCCAGAAAAATGCAACTTCTGCATAAACCTGTATGCAAATGTTCAGAGCAGGTTTACTTGAAATCATCAAAAACTAGAGAAATCCCACGTGTGTTTCAGCTGGTGAATGGTTAAACTGTGGCACATCCTACCATGACATGTCACTCGGCAACAAAAAGGGGCCAAGTATTGATTCACACAATGATTTGGATGGACCTCAAAAGTAGCAAAGGGGTTATGTACTGTGTGGTTCCATTAACATGGCATTTTTGGAACAAGAGAATCACAGAGCTAGGAAATACGTTGATGGGTGCACAGTATTAGGGAGGGATGGTGACCGGACAGAGGTGAATGCTCATATCAAAAGGCAGCATCAGGAATCATGGTGAAAGGACTGCTCTATACTTGAGGTGGCAACGTAAATCAACATATGCATAAAACTGTTTAAAATTATACGTGCACGTGCATGCACACACACAATGAGTGCATGAAAAATCTGAAAAAAGCTCATGGATTAAGTGAGAGTCAATTTCCTGGTTGGGATATTGTACTAAGGTCATAAAGGATATTACCCCTAGGGAATATAGGTGAATGGTAGATGAGATTTCTCTATTACTTTTCCAACTACATGAGAATCTATAATGATCTCAAAATAAAAACTTTCATCAAAGAGAATTTTCAGATAGAACACCTTTTAAAGTCCTTGCATCGTAATGACGTCTTTATTTTGATTCACACAAGGAAATCTGGCTTGGTGAGGCAGAGACATCTATATCTAAAATAATGTTCTCTGAGACTAGAACTTGAAAGGTATCATTTCACTAATTCCCTGGAACTCTGATTCTTTCCAGTTCAAACAAATCTTTGATTCTATGAGCTGCTTTTATTTATTTATTTATTTGCTCATCGACTTTAACTTCACTTCATGTGAGTATGCAAACATATCAAGATAACTACTACTATACGTAAGAAAACTCATAACAATATAAAACAACAGAGCAAATCAAATCTATCATGGGATGACAGTGTCTCTAATACATATTTTCAAATACAGTAAATTCATCTATACTTTTTCCTTGATAAACCATCTTCCAAGGTATGGTATAGAGATGTGGATTTGGTGATATCTCTGCCCCCTTCTCATGTTTTAGCTAAAGTTGAAAATCAAAATCCAATTCTTTACTATTGACGGAAATAGAACTGTGATCAGTAAGAGATAAATAACTCTGTTCTATTTAGTCTGAAGCACCTTTCTCTCCTTAATGGTAAGTAGGAAGCAACTAATATAAAAATAAAAATCTATCTAAACTAAATGCCCAACCCCCCCCCCCGCCAAATCTGAGGGGTAAAGTGCTAACTAAAATGCTGAATTAAGTTTTAGAGAAAATAAACTATATTGTAACCCATAAAAACAGGTCCACAGCTGAAAAGATTCTGATATACAAAAATTTAGAGCATGCCATACAGAGTTAGAAAGATCCCAGTTTCCACATCAAACAGTTCCAGTATTCTTAAGACTGATTTCATTAAATTCTAAGAACCAATTAATATTTATGACAGACACTTGTGTGAAAAAAAGAAAATTGGTTCCCTACTCTTTAAAATTAATAACTGTGCTACTCAACAAAAAATGATAATAAATGTAAAATAAGTCACTTAGGTCATTAATTATCAACTTTGTTTGATATGACTTCTGCTTGAAGGAATAAGAAATATTTTAATTGTAAACCCAAGTTCTCACTAATATACTTAGTGTCAATGTCATTTTCCATGTTATCAATAAATATTACAGGACGTGATAATTTAACAAATAAATGCTGTGAGACTAGATTTTTTTCATAGCTATGTCAGAGAAGAAATAATTACAGTAAATTAAAAATGAAAACAACAATAGCTCATTTTTTTCCCAAAATTAACACATACATTTTCAATGAGCTTATCATAATCTTACGTTATTCAGTGTATACAATAAGTCAGATACTAGACTAGTGTATCCGGGAATGAGTTTTGGTCTTTAGACATACAGTCTAGCTGGGGAAACAATAGCTTATACCAAAAGGAGACAGAGGTCAGTATAAAATAAAATAAAATCCAATGGCTTTTTATGCTATTGATTCTATGGGAAAGTAATTGCAATATTAAAATATTTTTATTACAAAAATAACTCAATATGGAGACAATCAGTACAATTTTTCAAGTGATTCAAAATGGAGATCATTTGCTTCCTTAAATTCTTAATGTCATACTGGCAGGCATACAGTGAAATGGAATAGTTCCTCTAAAATGGGCAGAACTAAAAAAAAATAGCTAGACACACACAGGTCACCAAAGATAGATTTTCGTAGAAATGTACCTAAACTTTTCCCTCATCATCAGATATTTTATTGCTTATTTCTTTGTTTAAATACATATTTCAATCAACATTTTCTATATACCAGGCAATGTGGATGCAGAGACAGATTAAGTTTTGAACCTTAGGCCAAAGACTACTTGTGAATAAATAAGAGCGTGCTGAATCCCACTGAGGAGGTAGACCAAGGATGCATGGGGATCACAGGATGGTGGTCTTTGGGGAAGTAAGGCCAGGGCATGTCTGAGAAGAGAAAGGAGAATAATTCAGTAGAGGGAGGCATACAGGCAGAGACCAAAACCTTTACAGAATGTGTCCAGTAGATCAGATGGGGAAAATTCAAGGATGCTCTGGTGGGAAGGAGAGGGGAGAGAGGAGGATGAAGAAGGAAGCTGAAGGACCATGTGGAAAAGGTGGTGGGGACCAGATCACGAAGGATCTGAATGTTTCAAACTAGGGCTTTGGGCCAAAGGCAGTAGGGAAACCCTGACTAGAGTATCCTACAGAGCTGGTGGCCTTCTGATCAGAGGGCCATTTTGGCACCAAAGTCAAGGATGTATGTAAGGCAATGACCAGAAACTAGTCAAGACTATTGCAAAGCTTCAGGGGGTGAATATTCAGGGTCTCAATAATGGAAGTGGCTGTGCTTCTGGAAAAGAAGAGGCCAGAGTTGTTCCCCATCCCCATTCCATGGCTCAGGCAGCTAAGGTGCAAACTGTGAAAGTCATGGATATGGTTTGAGACCCTGGCCAAGGAGATCAAAAAAAAAAGTTACTTCAAAGGCAGACTAGATGGGATGTGGCGATTTACTGACTGCAGGGAAAAAGGAAAAAGGAGGACGGTCAGAACAGTTTCAGAGTACCGATCTTGGCAAGCGGCTATGCCCTGCTCAAGTTTCCCAGGCCAGAGAAGACAGAACAGAAGCAGGGCTGGGATTAGATGACAGGGAAGAACAGTTTTCAAACAGGTCATGCATCTCAGTGTGTTTGTCACATGGGAACTGCAGGGGATGGCTGGAATAAATCCTATTTCCTGTTTTTGCTAGCAAGTCATGTGTAATGGCCTTGGAGTACTTTCTACGATCATGACTCTAACCTGGGCCAAATTCACTAATGGGTGTAGAGAGCTGTCAAGCAGGCTAAGGGTGAGGACAAGGAAAAGGAAATACTTTCAGAAAGGGAACCAGATTATTTAGATAAACATATTCCCCAGACACAGTCAACAGGGACCAGCAATGCTGGGGTCAGGAAGTGCCCAAAATTTGGATCCCACTACCGTAAAGAGTCCTTTGCTTGACTCCGTGGGGAACGGGGCTCAGCAGGGTACAAGCACAAAGTGAGTTCCATTTTCTAGAGGTGTTCCAAGTGCTCAAGGCGCTACACTGAGGAGTGGCTGGGGATGGACACCACAGCAGGCAGGCTTACACACAGCACCTGAGTAGGCACTAAAGCTGGACTAGAGGCTGGACGAGGGGAACTGGGGAAAGATATGTGGATGCTGTTCCAGGGATGCTCGGGGCATTGGTTAGGAGGATTCATTATGGAATGAAGCAGTTCAGGTCCTTTTGAGTGCAGAGTCCAGAAGTAGTTGCTCTGAGAATCAGAAGCATAGTCCCTAAGGAGCAGACAATGTATGTAGGTCAGAGGAGGTCAATGAGTCACACAGGTTCTCTGGGCATCAGTCAAGATAAGGGAAATGGAATCCTGAGATCTGAGATGTCAAGCCAAATGTGAAAGGGGGTGCGGCAAGACATAAGTGGATGTCAGCAAGAGCTAAGGAGGTTTATCGTATCTGGGAGTAAGAGAAGGCTGGGGTCCAAAGGTCTGGGATTTTGGATTTGCGACTTCTAAGCTCTTAAGAGGATCCTGAAACCACCAGAAAGGATCTTTCATGGCATTTGGCTCCTGATTACTTTTCTCTCTCTCACTATTAACTTCTGCAACACCAAACAACTCTGGTTCTTGGAGTTCATCCTGTTATTCCATGCCCACTTTAAACTTTTCTCTTCTTAGAAATATGCTTCTACTGTGCCTACATACAGAACTCTTCTCATCCTTCAAAACTAACCCATGATGTCACTTACTCTCATCCTCACAATGCCTTAGAATCTTACCATTGCATGAAATATTCTGTATGGTAATTGATGAAAAATGGAACCCATTTGTCTCATGTTGGCACACATTAGGGCTGCCATATATGTTTGATAAATAAGTGAAAGGATGTATCCTAGTATGGTGGGTTCTAGTCCACCACTCTCTGGCTAGGTTGTTGATTTAGTAATGCATTCCCAACTGATCTGTTACTAGAGGCTAAGCAGGACCACTTCACTTAGAGGAATGTTAGCAGCAGAGATTTCGTTCAGTGTTGGCACCAGCCCAGGGTTAACCTCACAGGTTCCCTGGGTCTCCTCAGCACGTGAGTAGGCACTAAGGCTCCATTCTGCAAAATGAGAGATGTGTCAGGACAAGAGATGTTTCCTGCAATGCCAACCACACATTCTATGCCAGCCAGTCAAGAGAGTTGGTCCTTCAGCAAGACCTCAAGAAAGAAAGGTAACTCTGCCAGCTCTGGGATGAGGATCCTCAGCCTGAGCGTGGGTGGAGGGACAATGGGCTCTGAGAAATTCAGGAACTGGTGGGTGGGTGTTGTTCTGGGGAAGGGTGGACAATTCACAGCCATCATCAGTTTTGCAAAGAGGCCCATGACTATTAAATATTAAGACCTACTATTTCAAAAACATGCCTTTCTTGAGGCAGAGAACCAGCTACTAATTCCAGATCACAGAGGCCTTGGTCACATTCAAAGTAGAGCCTGGAAGGGAGTCAGGTTCCTTCACAGCATAGCATTTCCACATGCCCAGAAATGTCTTTCTGAAGAGGAATGTGCACAATTTAAGGATGTTCCAGAGTCTGTGTCTTGTGCGAGATCAAATGTAATAAGGGAGAGAGGGTTAAATTGAAGATAACCTTTACATTGATCTCTATTCCTTACAGCAACCATTCCTCCAAAAAATTAAAAGCAAATCTTCAGCTCTTATTTGTGATTAAAAAAAAATCATGTCTGATATCATTTCTATCAGTACTGGGCTCAGGAAACACTCAAACAGGCAAACTTGCCATAGTTTTTTTACATTTGACTGTTCTGGCAGAGAAGCCTGTAGTTTTAGAAGATAGCAGGAAAAAAGACCTTTCCATATTAAGAGCAAAAAGGCATGAAACACACACACACACACACACACACACACACACACACACACACACACAAATAGAAATGACACAGAGCACATCTAAAACTGGAGTTGCTTGCACTAAACTCCAGGGAACTGAGAGTCACTTTTCACCCACATCCTGTGAGGGTAGAAAAAGTACAGGAAAAGGTTTTAACTAAAATGTTTGTTTTTCTTTTTTAAAGAAAAACATGAATCATTCATATCCACTCAGATATCTGAATAGCTCTGCTGGACATATTTTTGTTTGCTTGGTTCCCACTGTTCAGTCCCTGACTTCTAAAAAGATTAAAAAAAAAAATCCTTAAAGAGAATCTTAAATCTCAGTTGTTAAGGGCAAACACTTTGTACCCAAACAGTTGTGAGCTTCACCATTAACTTGCAAAGTATGCTGGACGGGTTTCTTAACCTCTTTAAAAACCTAATTATTCACCAATTAAAATGAGAATATAAATAGAAATGACTTAAAATGGCTGCTGAGAGAATTAAGTGAAATGATGCAATAAAAAAATCTTAGGCACATGCTGGCGGTCTTGCTGGAGCAGCCCACATTCATCCCAAGGACCTGCCTTCACTACTGCCTGTACCCTTCTTTTAAAAATAAAAAATCTTAGAGAAGCCTGGCACATCCTAAACTTTGAGTGATAACAAATAGGAACTGTAGAATAACATCTCTATCAACAAAACAAACAATTCCAGGACACACCTTTGTATATTATCCAGCATGTTATAACATGCAGAATGAAAAACTCAGAAAGAGTAGTAGGACTGTGTATGTTACTAAGGATTCCCCACTTTATGTGTTATAAATGTTACATGTTACATGGGGGAGGTAAGACTATTTTCTTCACTTGAAGGTGAGGTTGGGTGTAACAGAGAAGAGACTCTACTCCCTGAAACTTGGAATCCAGAAAGTCACAGTCTGCAAGACACATCCCTGTTTCTCAGTGACCAGGTCCTGTGAGTACCATCTATTCAGAAAGCCCTGCCCACGGTCTGATCAAGTCAGCACCATCTTGCCTTCTGCCCACCTCCGCTGATGCCCAACTTAGCTGAGTGGCCTGGCTGGTTCTCCCAAGTTCCTCAGCGCCAGAAAGTGATCTCTGAGTTAGTTAAATGATTATCATACTTCAGAAGCCAGTAGAGTTGCATTTTCTTTTTCTCCAAAAGGACTTTTACTTACTTTCTATAAACTCACCATGTCAGAAAATTCTTCCTCAAGTTATGGGCATATCTCCACCCAAGAACTGCAGGCTGGGGGACTGCAGGCCTTAAGTTCCTCCTTACTTTTGACAACCACTTTGGCTAAGTTTGCATGTGATGGTCTTTGCTCAAATGGTCAAGCCTCACACCTGATTGCCTCTTATACACATTGAATAAAACAATGTCAGCAAATGTGCTGCTCATCTCAGTTCTGCATCCACACTGGGCTCCTGGAGACCCAACTAATCAATCTCACCAAATGCGTTTCCTTTAAACTTGTCTCCTTAATCAAAATGTAACTTCTTTCATAATTTGTAATCCAGTAAAAGAGGTGAACTAAATGGGAAAGGATGGAACTGGACTGTTGGTAGCAAACAATGTACAAATGTTGATTTATAAGGATACACACTTTAAACTTATGTGATGATGGAATGTTCCTTCAATAAAATTAAAGAAAAAAATGATTTGTATATGGCCTTTCTTGATACGCATTGCATTAAACCTAAATTTTTTTCTTTTTTTCCAGTGTAACTACTTTCACCACAGGAGAGGTAGAAAAAATAATAATTTCTTGTTTCATTTAATCAAAGAGAGCTGACTTAGCTTATTAGTAAAATCAATAGACTGTAGTAAATTCCCTTACATCCACCAGTCCCTTCAACATCGAGAAAGCGTGGCTCGGCGCCAGGGTTGGGAATGCCGGGATTCACTGTGTGTTTTGGATATTTCTTATAAATTTACATGATCACAGATGATGTCTCAAAGGAAATCACAGCGATGTCTCCTTACCCGGCAGTCTCTCTGAAGGGTTTTCATGAGCGCGTTGTATGTTTCTGTATCAAAGTACAGTGCTTCGTGCATGTCCTGCAGGAAATCTAAGTCCTTAAACGTGGGGTTGGATTTCTCTCTCTCTTTTCGGGATGCTCTTCGCTTATAGGTGGAGCCTTTCAAATCATATGTGAAATGCATTCTCATGGAGCGTGGTAAAACGTTGTTCATCACCACAATCCTGATGTTAATGCCCCCTGACTGCATGCAATACAGTCCATAAAATTTTGGTAAAAGAGTCCTTGGATTCTGGTTTAAATTCTAAAAAGAGAAAAGGGAAAAAATGTTTCAAATTTCTCATTTTTACAAAATGAGCTACAGAAAAGATGTAGTTTCATATAATATGACAAAGATGGAATGTACATGGTGAAGGACAGAAATTGACTGCTGATGTCAAACTTAGCACAGTATAAACAGATGTTGAGCTGCGACGAGGCACACCTTAAAACTATATAATGCTATGATGCAATGTTCCTTCCATAAGATTTAAAAACATGCAATGTGATTATCTTCACTAATGGTCCTTGCTAAAATTCTGCTGCTTCTAATCTAGTTCCTAAGTCAGCTTACTGGAACAGCAACTTTGTCATTCTAAACTCAGCATTAAAAATGACTAAACTAAAAATGGATAGAAAGTTCCAAATTAGTTCCAACTAAAAATGGACAAAGAATTGATCAGTGTCATGTCTGACTCTTGTCTAAGGTAGCAAAAGAGAAAATTAATTGCTGGGGTATAAAGGATGGGCATTTTAATTTTTAATAGCTTCTAAAAACTATCTCCAAAAATGACTGGACCAATTTACAGTCACACTTTGTAAGATCATATTTCTCATCTCCTGTAGCAGTGCTGAGTAGTATCAAACTTTAAATTCCCTGTAAGCATGACTGGAAAATGGGAATTTGTTTTCAAAAAGTTTTGAACATCATTGATTAATAAGTTTAACATCATCGATATATTTTTTTGCCACCTCAAAGATAAATTTCGTGTTAAAATTTAATCATCTTCTACAGGCCTTTTTGGTCATTGCTGAGTTACTGATATATTCTGGATTATTATCATTTCTCTATTTCCTGTGGGCAAATATTTTCTTCCAGCATGCTGCCTTTTAATCATAAAAATAAGGACCACATGCCTATTTCTCTTTCACTTTAAAGTGAAAAATTAAAAAAAAAGTAGTTGACAAATGGGCTTATGTATAATAAAATGTCTTTCTGCCATCCATGATGCCTCAATTCCCAACTTTTGAGGAAACTACTGTGCTCATTTTCTTTGTATCACTCCAGATATATTCTATGTGCTTATATTGATTTTGGGTCTGGTCTGTTATTTTTTTGTTATTGTTATACAGGTGTTTTGCCTTTTGATATAGTCTCACTCATGTACTTGTTTCTTGTGCTGTTGTCACTTCTTGTCTAGCAAAGAATTTTATACCCCAAGGTATTTCTTTACTTTCTTCAAAACTCTTAATAGCTTTGGTCATTACATTTGGTTTTTACTCCAGATGAAATGATTATTTTTTGTGTGTGAAAGACCTGAAACAGGGAATTTAATCTTTTTCCTAAATGGATAGCCATTTATTGAATGGTCTGTCCTTTTCCAATTGAGATTAATTACCTTCCATCAGACAACAAATGTCACTACACATAGATATATTTCTGGATATGTTATTTGAATCCATTAATCTATTTGCTTAGTACTGTACTAATAACATATCTTTAATATTAGTACAGGTTTTATAAATTATAGGTATATATTATCATAGGTTTACCATTTTTCTTTGTCAAAAATATTCTATCCATTCTTACAGTTTATCCCATATATTGTTTATTTTTAAAAATGCTCTTAAAATGATACTTGTGCTCACATTTAAATGAATCATCTTTGTCAAGTTCTAGGAAAAAAATTCTATTGGACTTAAACTAGATTTGTAAGTTGATTCGTGGGGAATGGAGTCCTTACAATATGAGTTCAGGTATGAGGCATATCTTCATTATTTCAGATTTATTTTTATGTCCAGTAACATGATATAGTTTTCTTTATACTGGTTTTCTACATTTGTTTTTATATACTCAAGTATCATTTTTTACCACAAAAATTTCTTCTGGATTGTTGTTCATGAGTTATAGTACTATAACTTGCCTTCCCAATCAGAACTACAGTGTGTCTTCACTTATACATATTTTTATTTTTCTAATAATATTCATTATAAATCCTCATTATGAATGCAATCTCTTCTTGCCTCTTCCAGTCTCCAACTCTGTATGGAATACATATGGAATACATATGGATTTTGTAGACTTGCAACCTATAAATCTGCTGGACTGTCATTACCTCTAGAAACCACTGGTTTATTTTCAAGAGGTTCTACTCATTTGCAATTGTAACATTTGTAGAGAACATGATTTATACTGTTCTTCTATTTCTTTTGGTACTTAAAAAGTCATTGCTAGCAGGTCTAGCAATATGTAGAAATTTATGTAGAAATACATAAGAAAAGAGCACTGATGGAGGGCATGGCATCTGTTTCTATTATTTTCAGGGCAAGTGTTCTTCCTTCTCTCCACAAGTTATTATAGCAACTCCTGGAGGCTGACAAATAAACAAACAAATAAATAAATGCATGTGTGTATGTGCTGAATTATTTTCTTATTATATTAAAGTAACTTGCCTGCTAATTTTTAGAGTTTTAATTAATTGAAGGTGTTGAATTTTGAGTGCCTTGGTCTCTCCTCAGCATCTATTTGGATAACCACATGACGTTCACATTTTTCTTGCTAATGGGCTGAATTTTGTTGCTTGTTATACTAGCTTACATGAATGGGATAAATTTAATTGCCACATATATCTAATGTCTATCATACTGTATAATGCAGTTCTAGAATAAGAGACTAGTCTGTCTAAGCTTAGAACTATAGAAGTTTAAGATACATTCACTTAGCAGGTTAGTAAAAAGTACAACTTCAGTTTGATCCAAATTTTAGATCATGTAAAACTGTGTGTATAAAATTGAATATATCTGAAAAGATATAAACCTATTACTAGTAACATTTATCTCCATGAAAGGAATTATAGCTGGTTTCATTTGTTTTTCTTTTTTGTATTTTCTGCTTTCTCTAATGTAAAATAGAAATTTTGCTTTAAAAAATACTGCTACTTGTTCAGGATCAAAACCTTTTAAAATATCTGTATGCTGTCCATTCAGATTTATACTTAGATTTCTGATTCTTCTAGTTTTATGTGAACCTAGTTTACAGCATTTATTATTGTCTCTAGCAGATTCTGGACTTAAACAATATTTTTACATATAAATGAGCTATATAGCATCCCATCAATGTTGTTTTGAAACAAAGATGACAGTTATCACCTCTCATAGCAAATGAGTGACAGAACTAGGGCTTTTAAAATTCAAACTTCTTCATGTAGTCATTCCCATTGCACAAATTTAATAACTTATGAAAATACAAAGAAACCAGAGATATGAAAAAGACAAGACTATTTAGGAAAAGTGTTTATTTTTTAAAAATATTTGGATCAAATACCTAGCAAATTCACTTGGGCCGGGTTACTGTTCTTTGTCTCTAAAACACTACATGCAAGGTGACTTTCATGTTATCACATTCAGCCTATGAAATGGCAAATTTGGAGTGGAGTGATAAGGCTAGCCAACACTGAGTATGTATTGGCATACAGCACAGGGGTGAGAGATGTAGTCTCTGGAACCCTGCTTCGACTGTGCAAGATGCAGCTCTGTAGAGCTTATCAGATGAATAATCCCCGGAAAATTACTTAATTTATCTTTGTCTGAATTACCTCATCTATCAAATGGCAATGACTGTAGTATTCAAGGTTGCTGTGAGGATTAAATGAATTAGCTCATGAAAAGCACAGAAAGTATGTTTAACATACAGCTTAGCATTCAATGAATGCTAACCATTTATATTACTACTATGTACTTCCAGGATGCAAAGAGCTTTATCAGTATAGGTTTATAAATTGCCTCCTTTATCCTACATCCTGTATCCTGCCTTTATCACGACCACCACTTAAGATAGGTATTTCCTCGTCTTTCAAGACTGAGACTAAGGCTCAAAGGTTTCAGTGTTTACTTATGGTTACTCAGTTAGCAGACTGGCTGAGCTGGGATTTGAACCCAGGATTGAATGGGCCAAGAGCTGGGTATTACTGCTCTGTTCTATGTTGCTTTTAATTCTTTTAAATCTATTCAACAAATGCCAGAGAATAATCTAAACACAAAAATAAAGTTCACCAAAGGAAGAGAAATGCCAAGAGTCACTGAACAAAACATGGAGAAAAGACTGTTGAGGAAAATAGACCTTAAAGTTGAAACTTCAATTATGTGCAGTTACTTACCATGTAATAGCCTGGCAGTAGCTTCTGGAGGAACTCAGCTTCTTTATGCTGAACTGTTTTGATGATAAATTCATCATCACTGGTGACAAAAAACAAGGAGCCACTGGCTCCAGGGTTGGATAGTTCTATTAGAGGCTCACTGCAGATGGAATACTGCAAAGAGTAAATAAAGAAACATTAAAAATATATTTCATACACATAGTGCTGCAAAGAAGAAAAATCACAGTTTTTATATATATATATATATATATATATGTATATATAGTGGCCATTTTGAACTTTAAAAGGAGGCACTAGATGCACAAAGAAGACTGTGAAGTTTCTAAAAATGTGAACGATCCACTATCTTTGATAATTCTATAAGGCAAACAGGCCTGCCCTCCCCACCCCCAGTTGTCACAGGATAGAATCATCAGTTACTGTATCTGTCTAATCAGATAGCTCCAACTATAGTGCTGACTCTGGTGCTTTGTGTCCAACTGAGACCCACAAGACATTTGTGTCATTTGAACACCAATACCTATATTCTTCTTGCCACTTATTTTCCCAAGGGATGTCACCCACTCATGGTTGAATAGAAAGAAGACTCTAAGATCGCATCTCTAGCCCAGATCTCTTTCTAGGGCTGTAGGCTATATGGCTGTTTGTTTGTTTGTTTGTTTGTTTTTTAAGGACAGGTGCAGGCAGGAACGAAGGCAAGCAAGGTAGGCACAACACACATATAAACAAGCTAGGAAGAAAGAGGAGGAAGAAAAAACTTATTTTTTTTAGTTGCTTATGTTGGCTGTGCTCTGGTCCCAGGCATTGAAACTTGATCCTTGGGATGTACATGTCTTATGTCAAGTTGAGGCAGCAGACATATCTACTAGACCAGCAGGGCGCACCCTAACTTTTAAACTATTTTCTATATTTATTACTTATTTTCTATATACATATTACTATATTTCTACTTGGTTTTACCGCAAACATTTCACATGTAACAAGTTCAAAATCAAATTCAACTCAGGACTATGGTTAGATGTCTTTGCAGTAATTCGCAAGAAGCACCCTTTCTCCTGTCAGATCAGCTCTGGGCCAGATGCAAGGTTGTTGAGTAGAGAAGGGCCAGATTCCAGGCCCCGGCCCTCCGCCCTCACCCGGTATTCTGAGACAGTGCGGTCCCTGAACCACCATTCACAGGAGCGCCATCTGCCCCCCCACTCCTCCCCCATCCTCTTGCGCTCTTCCTTTACAGAATGGACATAATCACTTTGCTCCCCAAACCAGCAACTTGGACATCATCCTTGATTCTGCTCATTTATTCACATTCCACACCCAAACTACTGATTTTATCTGCTCCATTCATGCTGTCTCTTCTGCTAATACCTTAAGTTCAATATTTTCATTACTTCATGCCTTAATTACTATGGTAATTTCCACCTGGCCTCAGCTATTGACTCTAGACCCCTCCAGTGCAGTCTCCAGCATGCAACCCAGGAATCTTTCTGAAATGAAGATCTGATCATGTCCTTCTCCCTCTTGCAATGATTTCCACTCTCTAAATAAAATACCCAAATTTCTAAACAAAGCTTTCAAGCCCTGAATACAACCATCTTCTCTGTTGTCAATTTCCTTCTTAAACTTGAGCTCATCACAGAGCTCCTCATTTTCTAAAGACTACTACACACTAGACTGGGTTTTTGCATTTTT
This sequence comes from Solenodon paradoxus, assembly GCA_004363575.1. Classification (NCBI taxonomy): domain Eukaryota; kingdom Metazoa; phylum Chordata; class Mammalia; order Eulipotyphla; family Solenodontidae; genus Solenodon; species Solenodon paradoxus. Next base: position 473,273 of record RJWH01000720.1, on the reverse strand, counting down.
CCTCTACCAGAAACAATTTCCATTCCTCCTTCACCTGGCTGACTACCATTCCTTCATGTATTCACTCAACATTCAAAAACTTTATCTACTGCGCATTGACTGTCCTGGACACTCAGGAAGCGTATACCCAGCAGGAGGAAACAGAACAAACAAACTATACATGTCAGTGAGGCAAGGGCTGTGGAGAAGAGTGAAGCAGGGAAAGCGGGCAGAATCCCAGCATCAGTGAGGACTGGACTGCAATGCATTTTCAGTAGGGTGGACTTTGAGAGCCGGAGTAGGAAGGAGGAATTTGAGCAAAGTGGTGAAGTAGACAGATGGCTACGGTGGATATCTGGGGCTCTCTGGATGATACTTGGCGGAGATCTTCATTTCAGGCAGGGGGAAGGGGAAATACAAAGACCTTGAGATCTAGAGGGCACAAGGCATAGCAAGGCTGCCAGTGGTCAGAGCATTAAAAGGGCAGAGAGAAGGGGATGAAGCCAGAAGCATCGAGCAGGGCAGACCAGGTAAGGTGGCAGAGGTCACTGTAAGGGCTCCGATATTTTCTGTGGCTGAAAGTCACTGGAGGGGTTGCAGCAGAGGGCCACTCCTCCTGCTGTGCTGAGAGCCCACTGAAGTGGACAGAAGGCAGATGCAGGAGCACAGTTAGGAGGCAGTTACAGTGACATTGGACACTGTGTCTGCTAGACAGCACGACTCCGGAAAACCACTCCTGGCTTGGGAAGAGAGGTAAATTTCCTCTGACATGGGAGGATTTTAGCATAAATGTGACCACAGATACCTTAGCTGTTTATTTACCTATTCTGAGTTCTGAGTTCCTATTAGACTATCAAAATCTCAGAGGGCAGACACTTCAATAGTTTAGACTATAATTCAGGACCTGTGCCTTGCACACAGTCTCAGCCAATACATTCCTGTCAAATAAATAACTCCATCATCAATTGAAGGAGTGTGAATCCCACCCCAAAATACCTAAACCTAGCAGAGAAGTTAATTCTTGGTTACTGGGTTCAGTGCTTATTAACCAATAATCTACATTATTGACAAGAGAAACAATGGAGGCAGAGAAAAAGGTAAGGGGGCCAATATGCTGAGTGATCAAACCAGCCCTCTAAGTGGAAGAAGCAGGATTTAGAGAACTGTACTTGAGACTGAAGCATCTGAAAATACCAGCATGAACATTCCCAAGGCTTTTTATTTGGCCTTAGGAATATTAAATTTTCTAACACAGAAATACCTGAGAGGAGAGGGAAGAAGGTAAGGAGGGAAAGAAGAAAGGAAGTGGGAGAGAAGTGATTAAAAGGCAATTTCTAGACGGCCCCTTTTAAATGATCTTGCTTTGGCAGTACTGCAGAAAAGAGAAACAAAATTCTCTGAGAAAGAAGCAATCATTTGCTGGCTTCCTGAAAGTCACTGGCAGCTCCCACTTCTATCACCTCTCTTCTCTAGCCTTGTTTCTTGCTAAGTGATCTCACAGCCTAAGGCCTGATGGAAGACAAGGTGGGAAAACAAACGCAGCCACCAGACTGCACAGAGACTGCTCTAAAAATGCCCCAGGAGGAAGCAACAGGCACTCTTCCTGTCATGTGCGCACTGTCCCTGTGGAAGGGTGATTATTGCAAAGGACGTGGGGTTTAGAATCAAGTGAGGCTTTTAAAATCATGACTCTGCCGGTGGTCAGTTATGTGACCTTGAATAAATAACTTAGCTTCTTGGAGTCTTAGGAACCTCATCTCTCAAGTAAAGATATTAACATCTGCCTGCGAGTAGCTGAAAAAAGGGGGATAATTTTGAAATCCCTGGCAAACAGGGACTATTTTGCAGTTGCTGTTATTTGTTCTTACACAATCACATGCAGGGGGAAGGCGCACAACCTGCAACACACGTTTCATATACACATTCCACTGACAGGTGAGGAAAAGCTGGTCATGTCCTAGGATAAACTGCGGGTTTCAATCTAAGTCCAACAGCAAGGGGCTGCCCAAAGGAACAACAAATCATCTTAGTACAGCAAAAAAAGCTAATCGTGAATTCAAGACTGTACACTAGAGGTGCAGACCTCCACTCTCATACAGAGTGCGGGCAGACCCCAGGATCTTTTAAGGAATTCTGATTCTTTGTTCCATGGGGCCTGAACACTGGGCATAAATTCCATTCTACCAGGGATAGAAGTAAACAGTGAACATATTAAAACAACAGAGGATGTAGAAATTAAAGGCTACAAACAGAGGAATTTGGGGGTGATTTGGGAAGAGCAATTAGAGAAAAACTGGATTCCAACCTGAACATCTGCTTTCAATTAATGGCTCAAATTTTTCTACAAGCAGGGAAATAATGGGAAGAACATTTTATTGGTTATTTAATTGTCAAATATTCTTTATTGTGTAATTTATACCTTAATATGATGGAAAAAGAAATGGTTTTGCTCGTGTTAATAAACGTTGGGGGGGGGTCATGGCTAGCACACATCTGTCTTCAATAAACTGGCATTAAGATAGAGAACAGGAATACTGTCATAATCATTTATAATTCTAGGATTTCTCAACCTACAATTTGGTTACTATGTTCTCTTCTGAGCAACCTTCTGAGAAATGTTGCCTTTTAAGAGCAAATAAAGAGGAGTGATGGGAACATTTTAATTAGCCATGATCAACAAGCCCCCATGTGAAGCCTGGGCTTCAGGCACCTTCAGGCACTTTCATCTGTGCAAGCTGTTGCAAAGTATTCATTCTCTGGCTTTTACTTCCTGCAGAGCCTCCCTACTATACCCACTGGAAAGAACAGTAAAGTGCAATCCAGCTGAGCCCTGCCAAGGCAAATTAACAATGTCAACTTGCACAGTGTAGTGGAGATTATGTTCCCTGCCATTACTTCCCCCCTGGTAGAGCTCACCCTGCTCTTTCTTCAAACAGTGTAGAAACGACTAGAGTTTGGAATTCTCGGGTCCCTGCTGGAGAAGGAAATAAACCAAAGGCTTGTTGCCCAAGTAGAAATGGGAAAAAATGCTCTGGGGACCCTTGGTCTTCCCTGTTAATTTTGGAATCAACAAGGGAAGCGCTTTGACATGACTGCCCTCAGAAGCACCTACACCATGCTGCCTCACAATCTAAATCATGCACATTTCAACAGGAAATTTGTAATCTGCGTGTACATGGTGCTGAGAATATGAAAAGAATAGCTCAGGCCAAAACCCAGATACAAGAGCACTAAGTAGAAATACACGCATGTTGCACATATTCAATATCAAAACCATCTACAGTGAGCAATCACTGCTGTGGGGTCCCAGCTCAGGCTGCCTCAGATGTGCCAAAGTAACAGACTGAGTATTTGGAACTAAAGAAATAGCCAACAAAAGGAAAAGTCATTTTCTCTGACTGTTCTTCTCTGTTTCCCCTGAAAGGAGGACATAAATCTGTATAAGGTCCCTCCCTGCACAAGGATGGAGAGACACTGTTAGCGCCAGAGACAAGTGTCAGAAGCTACATAAACTCACTTAGTTCACTCAATTATTTGCTCAAACCAAAAGTTTCAAGAATTTCTTTGACTTGTTTGTTCTTCAATGATTTATTGCATTTTTGTCATATATATATATATATACACACACACACACACACAGTCCGTTTTAATCATTCACCAGGTTCCCTATATTTTATGGACCTTTTTGTGCATAAAATAAAATTTGTCTTTTTTCTTGCTCATCTTTGTTGATATATTTAGCTTTCTCACCAAAGGAGATGAGGGGAAGATCTTCCAAAAATTTCCCCTATATTTCCCTCCACCCCATGCCATTTAGATCAGTATAACTTCACAAATTTGAGTTTGAATAATCCTAGGTTGACAGATGCCAGGATGTACTTTGTGACTTGGACCATATCCTTTCCCCCCACATAGGTTTTCAGGTATACCTTCTTTTTTTCTGTGCTTTATTGGGATTAACTCTTCCAAAATGTGCTTTGTCAGCGATATTTGACCTCTCTTGACTGAATTCTTTAGAAAGGATAATCACAGTTCACAGTCTGATGGGCTTGGAAGTGATGACTGTGAGATGGTGTTTGCTGAAAGGCCTGAGACTGAGTGGATTGGGTAGCATGAACCAGCTGTGAAGGGACAGACACAGAAGAGGATGGGAGACCCCCTATGGTCTGGGCTCTGTGCCCACCAATGCGCATAACCTTGGGCACCTCCCTCCACTGAGCCCAACTTCAGATCCCACGCCTACTGTGAAGGGTTGGGCCAGAAACCCTTTAGTGGTTGGGATGGTAGGGTTGGCGGTACTGGTAGAGGAACCTGACTCTCAATGAAAGGGGAGTGGTGAGGCAGGGAGCTACAGGGACAGACACTGAGGACAGCAGTATGTCTAGGGACTTTCTACTCAGTCCTCACCGCTTTATGAAGACGTTATTAATGCACCTCCAGGAGTCCATGTTATCTCATTAGACAGATGAATTTTCTTATGGCACAAGTAAAGAGGATCATCCATACATTTTCATCAGCACAAAAGAGTATCAGCTTTGAATTTCATTATTTATATATTAGCCATAATATAAGCTGTCACTTATGTACACTGTTACCAATGACCAATGTCACCATACTTCCTCCGCAAAACACTTTTTCAGGGTCTAGTTCAAGTCCTATTATGATCATCAGTACAGGATGAACAATAAATATTTGATGGCACCTTTCCTATAGCCTGTTGAAAACCAATTTTGAATAGCTGCAGGGTGTTAACAGTGATCAAAGTATAAAATAAACCATTTTCCTCTTGAAACAGAAAGGAAGTTCCTGGCTCCCTGAATAGGAAGAAGGTCGCATCGACTACCTTACAAAAAGACTGTGGCGTGTGTATCTGCTGTGTGCCAGAATGAAAATAGGGAGAAAGACAAGTTTAAGCATAAAATATGCCTTTGTACCAAATAAAAATACATTTAATAAGAGCTCATATGAAGAGACATGGAGAATATAATTCCCCAGTGTCTTTAAAATGGTGTTCAAATTGCAGGTCAAGGTGAAAATGGGCCAACAAAGGTTTGAGATGAATGGTATAAAAAAGGCAATTAGAATACAAAGGCTATCAAATATAATCCAATCAGCAAAATTCACAGAAGTGTTTAGAGCTAATTACACTATATCTCTTAGAATAATTATCTGAAGTAGCAACCAATGCCACAATTATTTAAATATCAATTACTATAGCAGATTCAGTAGCTATCAGTCAAGACTGCAGAGTCAAATCACATTTCCTGAAGCTAAATTAACAATCATTATAAAACTTGGAACATTTACTATGCTCAAGAGCTTTATAGAATAAGAGACACAAGCCACTTAATGCTGTTGCTATGAGACAAATGTTTGTATCACACATTTCTGGAGAAGGAAGGAAAATAACAGGTTCTTACCAAGTAATCATCAGGCTTGATACCAAAAAGTTCTCTGAAATACCGGAAAGCTAGTGGAGCATATGTCTTAAATCTGAAGTCTGGGTAGTGATGTGCTGGGGTCAGATTGCTCCCTTCGCTGCAGTGAAAACATAAGAGAAAGGGAAAGAGAGAAGTAGGGAGGGAGAGGGAGAGAACAAACATATGAGCAAAGGCAATTTTGACTTCAAATACTAGCTGTACTAGTCCCGGGCCAATTTCCCTTCTAGAAAAAAAATCTCCTAGTAGATGGTTTCTTGAAGTTCACGTGTCAAGCCAGTGACCATCAGGTTAAAACAGATGTAACGCAGCAAGAGTCACTCTAAGCAGGTGTTCCTGATAATCACAGTTTGTCTCAGTGAAAATTCTTACTCCTTCCCTGTGCCTCCTTCTTGGGAACATCAGTCTGTTTTCCCTGGTAAAACTGCAGTTGTAATGCTTTAGGTGTAGGATCCAGGGTGTGGTGCATGGGGCAATATAAAAAAGACACATGTTCTACCATAAAATTTGAACATCAGATAAACACTTTTAACTAGAAATAAGTAAAATAATTTAAAAAATCTTACCAACAGAGAGAACCATTACACAGGTAAGAGATGGGTCCTAAAACTGAACTTTTTCTTATATCCGTATATACAGGAAAAGCAGTCTTAAATAAGCCAGGGATTTAAAAACCTGATTTCCATTTCAAGTATATTGTTTTCTTCTCTCTCCTTCTTCTGGGTTCATCTTTGAACAATTGTGTGCAAATTTATGAAATATAAAAGGTGTAAAAACCAGTGAAGACCCATGAATCAAATGTACCTTAAAAAATAAAATATTACTCATACAGTTGAATATCCCCTGGAGCCTTGTACTGGTCATATCCCTGTTCCTCTTTCTTTTAGTCTGACTTTTGGTGTTTATTATTCATTTTATTCTTTCTACATTTAGTAAATTTCACATGACGTCAGTCAAATCACCTTATCTCCCTGCTATAGAATCAAACATTTTCAAGACCTCCTTTTATCACATTGCATTGAAGAGCTCTGTAGCTTATCTTGGTTTGATCTTCATGGACACACCAATAAACAAGACTGTGCAAGTAAAATGGTTTTCAGTGCACACTGACAGCTGTAATCGACTAACAATTTGTTGACGTTAGATTTTTTTATATCAGTATCCAGCACATAATAGACATTCAATCACAACTTGAGTGAAAGAATTAGTTTTTAAGATAATTCAAATAGAGTTGATTCTTACATGAAACTAATGCTTGAAAGTCAACATTGAATGGAAAATATCAGTATGGTCAAAAATTACCCCTGAAAACTATTTAGGAAACTATCTACTCAATGTATCCAGTACAGACGGTTTTTCCAAAGTCACTGCTCACCTTAAGTCCAAAAATACCTAATTCTTAATGAAAATTGATGTTTAAAAGTTATACAATGTTGAAACTGAGGGGTCATTAGCCACCATCTGGAATCTCCCATTTAGAAGATAAAGAAATCAAAGTCAGGGAAGGAAAATAATGACTCACACTGACCAGTAACAAACAAGAGAGATTATATTCACACCAGAGCAGTGAAAAAGTCACAAGCAGACAGGTACTTCTCTTAGCCTAAACCTGACATTCCCAGAGTAGTCAACCTTTTCAGGCTTCAGTTACAAGCTTCAGAGTGCTTCCTGTCCAAATACCCCTGAGTTCTTCATCAGGTGCTCACGCTGCAGAAACCTATGGGCTGAATTCAATTAGCCACACAGGCATTCTTGCCTGTTTGTCTGTGCAGAGCTCAGCCTTGTTTACATGCTTATAGTCTCATAACCAAGCAGTATTTTTGGTGGCACTGTGTGAGGAGATTTGGAGCTAAGCAATGGGGTATACATCTAAGCATCTCCAGGACATGTAAAGTGTCCAGTTTTGAAGCTAAGAGTCAGACTTCTGGTATTTTAGAGGCAATTTATATATACGGTGAGCCTCCTTGATTTCAGTTTGTAACCATCAGTAGTGGGTTTGGAGCCTTTGATAAAACGAGTGGGTCAGCAACTTCTGGGTGATATATGAAGGAATGACGCGACTGTACAGGCTAAGAAGCTGACGGTACACGGCTTAGGAAAACTGGTGGTGAAATGCTACTTCAAATCCAAAGATCAAGATCAAGGGAAGCCAATGATGTAAGTCCTGGGCCAAGATTAAAAGCCCAATATCAGAAATGCTAATGTCTGGTGAAAGGAAAAGATTGATGTTCCAGTGTGAGCAGAAAGCTAATTTCTTCCTGCACCTTTTTGTTGTATTTAAGTCCTCAACTGATTGGATGATAGCCAACTGAGCAGTGAGTTGATCCTGATTCTGCCTACCCATTCAAATGCTAATTTCTCTTGGAAACACCCTCACAGACACACTCAGAAATGTTAATAACTTAATATTATATGTAATTGATATATTAATAAAAACTATGTGGTTCATAGTTGGTACTTAAAAACTTTGCCTATCTTTGTTTACACAGTACAAACATTATAAAATATCTTGCTTATGAATCTCATTTACATATGAAAACTTATCTCTGTTCTTGAGTTTCTGATTGTACCACAGAATTTAGGGTCAAAAGATTAAAATATAGCATGGTTCTTACTCATCGTTTCATGATTTTGGAAGATCATGGAACCAGATCGCTGGCAGGGATTTTGAGATCATCCTGCAAATCTTAAAATGGTCTAGAATTTTTTCCATCTATAAAATGAAGTAATTTGTTGAACAAATACGCAATATCTAAAACTTAAGTTGGATCCACTCAAATATTAATAAAAAATAACACAATGCATTTATTTGGTTGCTAAGGGAAACAGATTCTGTAGCTCTACCCTAGAAGAATTAAATCATCCCAAGGCACCCTAAACAATTAGCTCTCTCTATGACTCAGAGAGAATCACTGGATTTTAGAGCCACCGGAGACTCCAGAACAGTCCTGCCCACCCGCTCCTGTTCTTCCTGGGCAGGTTTAGAAAAATGGGTGGATAGTGAGGGCACAGTATTAACAGTTTTACTGAGGTCTGTCATACAACAAAGTGTCCAATTGTTCATTTATACATATGGATACACCCATGAAACTATCACCACAATCAAGATATTGAATTTAGCCCCTTCTCTGAGGGACATCTTGATTGCTACAATAAGAGAAGACATTACTCGGATGGCCTGGGAATAACACATTTCCTGAAAAGTGTAGTCCTGCACAGTGGCATGTGTTGTCTCCCAAAAGCCAACAGCACCTCTGCTGAGAAACAATGGGCTCATCTTTTGCTAAACCAATGAAGAAACTCAGCTGCCCAGATGAGGAAACTGAGGCAAGACTCAGTTTCTTTTGTTTTCACGTAAATATATCCTGAGGATTTCTGTTATTTAAACAAACAGAGGATCTGCTGAAAGAAATTACTGGTCTGAATCATACTGACAAAAGCTATAAATTCTATAAAAGCTATAAATTCTCTTTTTTTATTGAGGTAACATTGGTTTACAATACTATCAAAATGACATATTTTAAATGTGAGGTGTCTCTGAATAGGGTAAGTTATGTAGGTACTTATTCCCCCAAGTGACAATGTCTGTCACTCAGGTGCTGCCCCTGCTGTTGTGGAACAAAGAATGGAAGTCCAAGACACAAATTCCAAGTACTTACAACTTTGGCTTCCTACTCCTGAAGGAAAAGATGGAAAAAAGCTCTCTCTTTAGTGCGCTCTATTGGAGCAGCAGTTTGCTCCACCACCTCCGGTCTAGTGCAGTCCACATACATCCCAAGGACCTGGGTTTGTGTGCTGGGTCTGGGAGTAACGACCAAGATAAACAACTAAAACAAAATAAATGCTTCTTCCTTCCTCTCTCTTCCTGCCTGCCTGTCTACCTGCCTTCATTCCTGCCTGCATCTTTCCTTTAAAAAAATATTTAACTTTTTCTTAATCATAAAGATGTAATATGCTTAATCACCTATAAACTAAAGGACTCGAAACTACTACTCAGAAAGTGCCTACAAGGAACTTTTTATGTGTTCCTAGTTACAAAGCATCATATATATTGTCATGCATAATTTTTTTACTTAGAATTTTGATATTTGAGATTTTACTTAAAGATCACTGGGAGTTTCACTAGTTGCAAGAATCATGTTGTAACTCCATGAGCACAATCTGGTATCACCTGGAAAGATGATCATCTTAAAATGGGAAATCATGTGCTAGGCCAGTGATTTTCAAGCTCTAGGTACTTACGATCCCCTGGAGGGTTTGTTAAAGCTGATACTGTGGCCCAAGCCCAGGGTTTCTGATTCAATTTCTCTGAGATTGTGCCTAAGAATACGTATTTCTAACAAGTTCAGATAATGCTGATGCTGTGATTCCAGTGACCCTATGCTGGGGTCGTGCTTCCCCCAGTGCTGGTCAGTGGTTGGCTCTGTTGACTGGACACTGTGAGTCAAGGGCTCTGTGAAGATCCAGCACCTGCCTTTCTTCTTTCTCATCTGTATTGTATTGAAAGGAAAGGTGCAGGCCGGAAAGAAGGCAAGTAGGCAGGCAGGCAGGGAGAGAGGAGGAAGAAGCATTTCATTTTATTTTTATTTAGTTGTTCACATTGGCTGTTTCCCCCTGACCCAGGATTCAAACCCAGGAGTAAGTGGGTTGAGGTCCTTAGGAGGTGCTTGACCTAACGGCTACTCCACCTGGGTGTGCCCAACATCTACCTTTTTTTATACACCCATCTACAGCTGTAACTGCTCCCTGGCCTGAACTCTTTGCCATCCATCTTCCCACTAAAGACCTCCATTCCTCTTTTTCTTTGTAGGTGAATTAAAAAAAAAAAAATTGATATGTCTGGGTAGAGGCCCTGCAAAATACCATGTGAGCTAAGACATCCTGCACACACATTTATAGGAACTATGAGGTCAAAAGACTGTATCAAAAGATTTAGATAAATTAGGGCCCTCCTGACTTGAATGAGAAAAGTTTTAGTTAATACACACTCCTGAAAACAGAGGACAATTTCCAGCTAGAGAGAGAAGTAGTGTCACACACAAACGGGAGTCTATCTTAGTCCTCGGGGCTGACTATTTTCTGTCTGGAAACTGCTTGTGGTGGCTGGAGAACCTGGAGAGGCAAACTGCAATGCCTCTGACGGCTCAACTTTGTTTAAACTTGTCTGGGTTCATGGTTCGCTTCCTCTGACTTACGGGCTCCTCTGTGACTACACGGGCGTAATCACCTACAAGTTTTATTTCTAGGCAGCTGGCTTCAGACTACAGAGATAAATGTTAAGCACCATTCCCCCAAAAGCGTCTTTCCTTAAATAAGGAAATGAGAACATTGAGGGTAAAAGTCTCACATCAGCCACGCTCGTCAAAGCCCAGTGACTGATCACAAAAAGATGCCTTATTCTCAAGATAAATACTTCTTTTAAATGTAAACGGGCCTGGCAAGTCAAATCAATCCCCAAAGAAAATAACTACTCTCCAGTTCCCAAGCTGAATGACTTTTTATTTGTGAGGTCATTTTCTTTGAAAAATTCCGTTAGACATTTCCAATTCAACAATGATGACTTCCCTAGTCTAAGGCAATGGCAGACATTTAAATTACTTATTTACATATGTAATATGAACATAACAGAAAGCTGACCACTGAACCATTTTAATGAGTTCACTTCTGTGGCAGCGATTAGATTTGTATTGCTGTGTGGCCACTACCACCAGCCTCCTTCAGATAAACTCGGTGCATTGATTGTTTTCTGTCCAAATACAGTTAGAGGTAACATGCATGGAACACTTTGGGTTCTGTTTTTTTAAATTATGGGGTCAAAACAGCAGAATTCTCTTAAATTTCCTGGAGGAAACTTAAAGTCATCATAAAAGAAGAAATATATAAATTGATTTGGATTCAAGCCCAACTCCGGGCTCCTACTTCATCTTTTAAATTACAGGTAGCAAACCTTGATACCAGCTGCTGCTTCGTGGACACCCTCAGGCCTACTCTGTGATTACTGAACTCTTTTCCACTGAATCTTCTTCTTTCACCTTATGTCTTCCAGGCATTATCACCGCTACTTATAACTGGCCCATAGGACAAAACCTATTCACCAGCTCCGTTTTAAACATATAAGCTTGAAGCAGCAGCGGAAAGACTGCAGAAACAATCATCTGGACTGATTTTAGTCCTGCTAACGGTCCAACATGTACATCAGCACATGGACATGTGCACACTGTAGAAAGTATTCAGCTGTCACAAGGGAGGCTCCTCAGGGTGGAAAGCGTCACAAATAACAATGTTCTTACCTGGGTAGGAACACACTTTCTACCACATAAAAGTCTTGCATGAGGACATCTCGATCTGGCTTGGAAGTGAGATTACCCACTGTGTATCCTATTCCCAGCTGAATAGCACCTTTGATAGCAGATGATGCAGTCTGCAAAGAAAACAAGGGTCTCAGCGTTAGCCTCATTAGTCAAGGCCTGGCCTCGTTCAATGTCATAAGCAGCAAAGACAAGAGAAGGAAGTTGCTAAGCAACAAGGAAGCTAGGTTTGGAAATATAATAGGGTGGCTCTTTTGATGGAGAATCTATTACAAACATTCAGGACCCTTCTTGTCATGAAATTATTTTTGCAGTGATCTTACCTATGAAAGTTTCTAAGGTCAAATTAAAGTCTCAAATCTCCTTTTCTTTTATTAAGAACTTACAAACTAGGTGGAACACTTTCAGTACATAGCACTATAATTTCTACCAAAAGATATATGGTATAGTCACATTTTTAAAAAACAGAAGTTCTGTAACATACTTATGGATCAAAAAAAGTATTTTATCTTCATAAGAAATGAGAGACTAAGAAACTAGTTTGGGTCTTTGGAATACCAATTTTAATTTGGAAATTTCTTATTCATCTTGTCAAAGATCAAAAATAAAATGTTCCTACACTGATCTGTGAAGAAAACACATAGTATTGGAACACCAGTATTTTCCATTTATAACTTTTTCAATATCACCCCTTAATTTAATTGACATAATATTACATTGGAGAGTAACTGTCACACACATATATGTATCCATACATGAGCATATAGTGTGTGAGCATGTACAATGCAGCTGACTCTTGAATAACACAGGGTGCTAACCCCGTGCAGCCCAAAATTCATATATAACTTTTGACTTCCCCTAAATTTAACTACTGATACCCTGCTGTTGACTGGGAGCCTTACTGATAACAAGAAGTTATTTAACATGCATTACATACATATAGCATATTCCTACAATAAAGTAAACTAAAGAAAATCATATTGAAGAGGAAACACAGTTACAATACCATACTGTACTTATTGATATTGTATTTGCTTATATGAAAATGACATTTAAGTAGATCCATCAGTTCAAACTTGCATTGTTCAAGGGTCAACTGTATATAGTTTTAATCAACGTTTAACAGGAGAAATAGCAGAATAATTTAATAATTTAGTAAAATTAGAATGCATTATTCTTACTGGTGAAACTGTCATATTTTTTGTGCCTGGCAGTTACCTAACATGGTACCATGTACACAGTGGGAGCTAAACAAATACTTGAATCTGTGATTCTCAACCAAGGACATGTGGCATCGTCTGAAGAAATGTAACTGGTGGCAGCAGTGGCGTTGTTAGGTAGAATCAGGGATGCTCCTGTAACACACAGGATAGCTCCTCACAACAAATAATTGTGCAACCTAAAATATCGAGAACGCCCAGAGGTTGAGAAGCTCTGACTTAACTAGCATGAAGGTAATTTGTTTTATAGAAAACATACTTCCTTATTTGGGAGAGCAAATTGGTGCAACCATAATGGGAAACAGTATGGAGATTCCTCAAAAAAACTGAGAATGGAAACTCCATATGACCCTGCTATTCTACTGCTGGCTATTTACCAGAAAAACACAACATGAATTGAAAGAGATATATGTTATGCATCCTGTGTTTATTGCAGCACTATTTAAAATAGCCAAGAAACAGGGATAACCTAAGTCCTCATCAGCAGACGCCTGGTATAGAAACACAACAGAACACTATTAAACTGTAAAAAAGAAAAGAAAGAAAAAGAAATCCTGCCATTTGTGACAACATGGATACAACTACGAGGGCTTATATGCTGAGTGAAATAAGTCAGAAGGAGAAAGCAAATACCAGACAATCTCACTTATCTGTGGGACATAAAGAAACAAAGCAAACAGATAAGATGAAACAAAAATTAAACCTTGGACACTGACAACAGAACTGAGGTTGCCAGCGGGGAAGTGGGTTGGGTAGGAGCAAAGGGTAGTGGGGTCTAATGGACATTGGTGGGGGACTATTAGAAATTTGGTGATAGGCATGGTATGTTATAGTTGATGAAAAGTGAACCCATGTATCTAACCTTATCATTATTTTGCAAATCAAAGTTGCTTCAATAATTAAAAAAAATCTGAATAAAAACAAGAATAAAACCAGAGCTGGAGGTCACTGCTGTCTCAGAGGGGAGCAGGCGGCAGACCCACACTCCCAGAGCATGGACTTACCATCCCTCCTCATCCTTGAGGGCTGGTTAATAAAAAGGTCCAGGAGGGCAAGTGACAAACCTTAGTTAGGCATCTGAGTCTTCTATTTTTCTGGGCCTCTGCTTAGGCCTTCAAGTCTGTCCTGGCTGAGGCCAGTATCAGCAGGATCCTGCTATGCCATGCCCCCATCTTTATCTGTGATCAAATCCTTATCACCCACTTCTGACACATCAGTGCTTGGCTGGCCTTTAACAATCCCAATGCTTGCTGTTTGTCTTTAGTAATTTCCATCCATGGACCCCCTCAGTCTGTTTGTTGGCTATAAACTTCCAGCTGTCTTTGCTACACTCAGAGTTGGAAACGATTTCCTTCTCCTACTGTAATCATCTTGAATAAAGTGTTCTCCATTATTTAAAGCAATAAAACATTTTAATGTTGAATTAACATTTTCACTTAGCAGCTCTAAGATCCATCCCCACCTCCCTTCATGCTTCATTCTCTTTCACTTTATGCGTTAAACATCAAAGAGCACATCTCTCTTCTTGAAAATATTTCTCCTTCTGATTTCTACTCTAGGACATACTCTGGGGACCATTTCTATCTTTTCTAATGATCTCTATTTTCACTGCCTCACTAGCTTCTTACATTCTATTGGCTATAAGGTCAATATCCCTACAAGTTTGATCCTTGAGCCTCAAATTTCCTTAATTGTGTGGATAATCTCTTCTTAAAGGTTTCAAATACTGTCTCTCTGCATATAACCCTCAGACCTCTTAAACCTATTTAGATGCTCATCTGTCATCACAGATGAAGTACATACAGAACCAAATGATCCTCTAACAAGCTTTCCATCCCACCCCCAAGACTGGCTTCTTCTCTCAAGACTCTGTAACCCTCCTTTACTCAAGGTCGATGCCCACCAAGCAAATCATATCTAGCAGAGGCCTGGGTCCCCAGCAAACCCTGTTGACATCACCCAAAGCGGTCATTTTCAGTTAATACCACTCATCACCGCTATACAACTAGGAACAATCACTCTGCCATGGAGTCACCACCTCACTACTTTGCTTGCTCTGTGCACAGCTTCCTACCCTTCTCCCTGTGGGAAGTGAAAAAAATGTCTTGATGCTTTTTTTTTCCCATATGCCTTTTTCCTGAGGATCCCAGAGCAGCATGACTGAGACTCTTGTCCACAGTGCAACTAATGCTTTAAAAACAAAAGTCTGCTATTTTAATACTCCCACTCTGTGCTATGTAATGCCAACAGTTGGCATCACTGACCTTTGTACCAACAGCTCTGACTTCTGAAGGCTGAAATAGATTTTCCTAATTTTAACCCCCCATAAAAATTCAAAATGCATCTCTTCTCCTATCCATCACTCGGAGTATATGGCATAAGACATGACATCAACATTTTCCAGAGGACTTGATACCCTAAAACATTTTGTTCAAGATTTATCAGCAGACTCGCACGCTCTCAAAATGCTTTTCCTTTGCTGTAACCCACCCCTGACTACCTTCCAGAAACCACCTAGATTTCTGCCTATTTCAGCCATTTAGCACTTCTTCAGCTGAAACACCCGTCAAACAGATGGGAGGAAACAATTCTTGGTTAACCCTACTCTGGCAAAAGAAGTGATCAAAATTACAGGAGTCTGTATCTGGTGTTTTCAAACGTTGGAGTGCCTGAGAATTATCAGGATGCTTGTTAAAACTGACTGAAGGCAAAACTATGGTGACAATAAAAAGATGAGTGTTTGCCAGGGATTGTGGGAAGAAAGGGATAAATTAGAGAAGCACAGAGAATTTTTAGGGCAGTGAAAACACTCTAACAATAATGATGGGCTACTGTCACTATCCATCTGTCCAAACTCAGAATGTTCAACACCGAAAGAGAATTAAAACGTAAAGTGTGGACTTTGGGTGATCATGAGGTGTCAATGGAGGTTCATCTACTGTAACAAATGCATCACTCTGGTGGAGATGATGATAATGGGGGAGATTCTGCTTGTGTTGGGAGAGAGGTACATGGGGAAATCATTCACTTAGTGTCGCTATGAATCTAAAACTACTCTAAAAAATTTAAGATAATTTAAAAAGTAAATAGGTAATGGGGGGAAAATGACAAATAGATCTGATGGCTCATATCCCCAAAATTTAAGGTTTAGGTCTAAAGTGAGGCCCCAGAATATTGCTCTTGATCTAAGGGACATTTAAAAATTGTTTCTTCTATGGTCTAAGATTAAATTTTGAGTCTTTTTGGAAAGGACTCCACTGACATCTATTTAGTTAAATAAAAAAAGGACTTCTATTACTATTCGTTTCAGGCTCCTCTTAATTCAAGTGCTCTGATGGGAAAAAACAACAGAAGTCATAATAAAAGTTAGCCTTTTTCCTTCTGTTTTTGAAAAGAAAAATTTCAGGCAGGAATGAAGGTGAGCTGAGGGAGTCAGGAAGAAAAAGGAGGAAGAAGCATTTTTCATTTATTTTATTCAGTTGTTCATCTTGATTGTCCCCCCACCCGCCACGCCACTTCCACCTTTTAGCCCTGGAATGCAAACCCAAGACCTTGGGACGTATGTGAGCTGTGCCCACCCACTAGGGCATGCAAAAAGTTAATTTTTTTAACCAACTATCTGTGCCAGGCATTTGATACATGTATAATACCACTTATAATCAGAGTCTATCATAATCATAAAGACAAGCATAGTCCTTTGTGCTTTTGGTTCTATTAACTCTTTTATCCTTACAGTGATTCTGTGAGTAGGTTCGACTACTGTTGGTCCTGTGGCTATTAATGTTACAGCCCCAGGAAGGCTAAGTAACTGACATGAGGTCACACAGCTAATGAAGAAGTAGAACCGGGACTTATCAAAGATCAAAAGGCATCTCCTCACTCTGCGGAGCCTAGATCTGGGGTCTATGTTAGAAACAACACTGCATCCTCTAGTGTCAGAATCCCTGAACTCACTGAACCCTTTCCAAGGACCCTGAATGGCAGCGACAACCATGCCATTGTAGAGGCAGGGATTTAAGGTTATTTGCCCCTGCCATATTGCTAGTATGGTGGAGTCTGGCTGTAAAACCCACACAGCTGCCACATCTGTTGTTCAAAACAATCCTGGAATCAAAGTTGGAAGTTCTCTTCAAGTCTGGCTGTTTGACCTCAGCAAAGAAAGAAGCTCCATATGAACATTTCCTTTGACGAAACAGAAATAAAATATTTTATTTGCTTCTAATGATACTCAACCGAGGCTAAGCCTAAGAACACCTCATAAACCACTCGATAAACTAGTATAAGCCCCATTGTCAATGTGACTACTAATAACACGGGAAGTTATAAACAAAAGGAGGTATTTTTCTGCCACCCAAGGTTTCCTCTTTCCCTCCTCCATGTGAAGTTAAATGCTTTAACACTAGTGTGTTGGGTATAATTAAAAAGCATCTTAGGAAATAGTCTGATTATGTTCACTGAGGCAAGTGATTTCTCTCACCAGCAGAAAAGGTTCCATCACCTGACATTCTCCCAGCGGACATTAGACATGGCGGTCAGGATGGGAGAAGCTCTAGTATTTTCTAAGAGAATCCCTCTTGCACAAGATGTGCTGTCAAAGTGAACACTCTGAAATGGTACCCAGACTGTTTCTGACTAGCTGATCTGTAAATCATGAAGATGACAAAGCACCTTCTGTGTGGAGTGCTGGTAGTCCTTTCTAGAACCAGTTCTCTCCCTGAAAACTGAGCCACAGCTCTCCTGCCTTCCCAGGGGAGACCCATCGACAGATCGGTGAGTCTGTAGTGAGTCTACACAGCCACGCCCCCCCACCCCCACTTTCTGCATGTGCGCTAAAAATGCCAAAACACAACCATTTCCTTCCTAGTGTCATGGGAGACCTATGACTCCTTTAGAAACATATAGATTTAGAGATTCCAGAACACAGAAAAACAGTCTATTTTTAATTCAGGACTTTTCAAGGGCTAAGTGGAAGCAAAATGTTGCCTGGATATTAGAAAAAGCACGAAAACATTTAACATTTGGAGGAAGAACCATATAATATAACAATAGCAAACCAAAAACATTGACTTTCGTAGCTCCTTTTTACTAACTTGCACTTATTCAGGGATGATGGTAATCTAAGAGGAAAATTAATGTCACTGTGTTTGTGTAATCTGTGATAGTTTTCAAAGCACTATCTTTTTTAATGGTTGTAATTTCATTATCATAATTGTTATGCAGGTAGGTAGTGTTTCTAATGACTCTTTTATAGATTAAGAAGCTGTGGCATTGGGAGATTAACTTGTTTAATCCCTTGTTAGTGTTTGGCAGAGTCGGGAATGAGACTCAGGTCTAGCAGTTTCCTAGCTTGGTGCAATATTATTACAGTGTTTTACTTGCTTAACTCTTCTCTTCTAGAGATGAATCAACTGAAGATGAGAAGTACTTGAACAATGAGATAATAATGATGGTAATAATGAGACTAAATGCCTAAGTAAATCTACTGTTAGAGAAGCAATGATCCTAACACTAGTAAGATTTTAATGATCTTACATTGGTTACAGGAAACTGCTTTCTACAGCAGATTGTCTATGAAATGAGATCACTTAACATGCCATCTGATATCACTGGCTTTAAAAGAAAGTATTAGAACATTTCATGTCAACAGCATTTCTCCTTCTGAGGTGGTCTGATGAACCAATTATGGTATTATTATACTATATATCACTTGCGCGCGTGCGCACACACACACACACACACACACACACATACACATATATGTTGCCAGTGTGATTTATTTTGAAAGTAAAGATCTAATTATGTCACTATCTTGCTTCAAACTCTGAGTTCCCAGTACCCTTAACACAGAAGTAAGCTAAAACCCCATAGCAAGACACAGAATCTCATAATATCACTTATTCCTTGCCTCCCACTGACTTTTGTATCCCAGTATAAAAACAGATCCAAACACACAGACACAGATGCACAGACACACACAGACCTGTACACACACTCCTTTGAGCAAGGTGACCTTACAGGGTATCAGTAACTCCTAACAACTACCGTGACATTTTCTACTTGTGTGCATATTTCTAGGGATGGGCTTCAATATTTTCTTTTTCTTAGAAGGCCTGCCTTCCCAAAATCATATGTCTAGAGATTCTACTTCTAAATTAGAGCTTGTGTATGAACAAAGTGCCTTAGACAAGTCCATTAAAAAAAAAAAAGTTCAGGAATACCGCTTAACAGCAAAAGGAGGAAATCATTGTCTTTGCCCTGCCTTCTCTCTCATTTCCACAGTTCTAGTTCAGCTCCCAGCCTCACCCTTCTATCTCTGAACTCACATATACTTGAGAAAGCACAAATTTATTTGTCTCGATGGTAGGACTAAGGGAAAGAAGAGGAATAGATTACATGAATTTGTTCATAGGACTATGGAAAAGGACTAGTTTGTAGGTAAACAACCTAATGCCTTCTGAAGGGAAGGAGACCACCTCTTACCTCCATATTCATCAAACCATTTTTCCAGTTCTCCTCATATTTTGTTTTCTATTAGACCTACCACAAACTTAGTGTCTTAAAACTACAAATTTATCTTGTAATCCTAAAGGTCAGAAGTACTAGAAAAGTCTGCACTCCTTCCAGGGGCTCTAAGGTCCAACTATCTCCTTGCCTTGTCAAGCTTCTAGATGCCAACCATATTCCTTGACTTGTGGGCCCTTCCTCCATCTTCAAAGCCAGCAGCATTTTAAAATTTCTCTCTCTGTGTTTGTCATCACATCTCTTTCTCTGATGCTGACTCTCCTACTTTTACTTCCTTATAAAATAAGGACTTTACGGGATAATCCAAGAAAATTTCCTCATTTCAAGATCTTTAACTTAATCACAACTGCAAAACTCCTCCTGCTAGGTAAAGCAACATATTTACATGTTCTAGGGATGAGGATGTGGGCATCTTTGGGGATTCCCATTATTCTGTAGGCCATACGCCTCTGTTTCAGGATTGACTTTTGGCATCTTTTTGCCAGTGTTGCCCCAGGCAAAAAAGAAGAGCTCCCCCAGAAGTCCATTCAGTCAGATGTTCATTCAATAAAGATTTCAAAATTTCACATGAGCCAGGCATTGCGCTTTGGTGTTGGTCAAAACATGAAACAAATAAACAAAAAGGACATGGTTCTGACTCTCCAGTGTTATTTCTAGTGATAGAAAGAGACCTCACACAAAGATACACCTATATAATGACAACTGCAGTCAGTGAAATGTTGTTTAACAAGGTGCTGAGTGGTCCAAAGGATGGAGATTCACTTTAGAATGGTGGTGTTAGGAGGTTTACCTATAGACTGAGGCCTGAAAGTTGAGAATGGACCAGTAAGTAGGTCATATTGACCAAGGCTGGCTGTGAGCCCTCTATGTGCTAGATATTCTTCTGCAACTGGGGGCTACAGAAATGACCCAGCAGAATCCTTGTCTTCAATGAACCAAGATTTACACCAGGACCTGACAAGCCATGCTAAGGGTTTTGTACTTCAATAAGACAACACAATTCTAACTTGAAAAGGGTCACTCTGACCTGTGTGGAGAGAACAGATTGGAGAGAATATATGAGAAAAAGCTATTCGGAGGCAACTGTGGTGGTTCACTCAGAGATGTGGATGCCTTAGAGTAGGGTGATGAATGAGATGGATGGAGAGCTGAATGTCAGATGCATTTTGGTGGGAGACAGGATTTGCTATGAGTTAGACATGAGGGAAAAAAAAGCACTGAGGGGCTTCTTGGAAGAAGAATTGAGAAGATCAAGAGTTCCATTTGAGACGCACAATACATACAACCAACGATGTTAAGATATAAGTCTGGAGCTTAGAATAGGGCTGCAAATTTGAGTGTTTTCAGTATATGATACTAAGTAGATGATGAGTAAACTTGAAGAGAAAGGGAAGTCGATAAATCCAGTCAAATTGTACCATCATTGAAAACACATTTTCACAATGCTCTATAACTCAGAAAATTGAACTATTACTCCAGGTGCAAATATATATAACAAAATTTGCAAAAGAAAAAACCTCACAAATGTTCTTGTGCACAGAGGGGAAAAAAGACAAGAAGGAAATACAGCAAAGTGTTTGATCAACTCTGGGTGGTGGGATACGAGGTGGTTCTTACTTTCAATCCTGTACCATTTGTATTTTCTAAATCTGCTAAGTATATGCAGGAAATGAAATTCCCTCTAGTGAGGGTATTGTTGCTATGTCTGTAGATACATTTTGAGGATGACAAAGACATGTTTGGGATTGGCTCATCTCTTTGATTTCATTTTCTTTTAGGTAAAGACCTTGATGCTAGAAAACCTCCTGTTATACTCTCAGGAACTGTAATCATGATCGACTTAATTTTTGTGGCCCGCTATCCCTCTAAATTTATAGGGCAGGTCTATGACCCTTTTGGTCACTCCCAGAATAAAAGGTCCTCTGCTCACTTCTAGTTACAGATGATGAAAAAAGGTCTCACTGAGGTGTTTGGTATGTTGAGTCCACTACTTAACTTAAAACTTTAAATACATGTCTAGTAGCCATTCCCCCTCCCCGCAGCTGGCCGGGCACAAGCTGAGCACTGGCAATGGGAAGGGTTGGGAGTCTTCTTTGCTCTTTTCTGACTGGTTGCAGGAGGGAGTAGAAAAGGTCTTGCTTGAAGAGGAAAGTTATAAGATGCTCCAGACACTCAAAAGGCGAGCCCAGTAACCCTGCTCTCTCTTATGGGGTACTTCCATAGGCTGCAGTTACTGCCGTCAAATGACAGTTGGCAGTCTCGCCTTTAGGGGGAAAACACACCTCTTCTAGCTGGTAGTTCAGTGTTGTCCATCCAGGTTCTCACCTGGCCAAGCTCAGAGATGACCATATGTCAGCTTTATCTCTAGCTGAGTGCCCTCAATTGGCAACATATATTTATCCTGAAAATCTGGGTGTTGACAAGTATTCCCCCCCACCCTCTCCAAGAATTCTTAGTTTTATCACCATCAGAGCAGCTGATCAACAATGATTTTATAAATCCTATTTCCCAGGAAAATATTATAGTCAACTATATGCCACAGGTTACAGGAAAGAAACATGGCTCATACTCTTCAGTGCCTCACTGAAGTCCTCTAAGTTCGGGACAAATGGCAGACCCCCCCAGGCTAACACTCTCTCGCTTGCAGGAGTTACACATAGCATACCCACGTTCTCTCCAAAATTCCCTTTTCCCACCTCCGCATCTCACAATGGGCCTCTAAGCCCTTTCATACACCAGAGTGATCCCTAAAGTGGTTTATACCACCTCCTTCCCCAAGGTCTGCATGGCTGGAGGACACCAGACTTTGGAGTCTGATTAAAATACTCACATCCTTTCAGCTTGTCCTGTCATAAACCCTGCTGCTGTCCCAGGGCCTGGGCCAGCTGCCTCAACTAGCTACTCACTGTTTTATTCCACTTGCCTTATGACTGCCAGTCTTACTACTCATTCTGAGATTTTAAAAAATCCCCTAGGCATTAAAAATCTTCATTGTTCTTTTGTTTTTTATTTAACTATCTGTAGAAATGAATCTAAATTCTTTGCTTGGCCTTCACAACTTTCTACAATCTAATTTCTGCAAATGTTAACCATAATATCCCCAAATACTAACTTTTATTTAAAAAGTATACCCCTAAAATTTGGTGTCTTAATTCAACACGTTTATTTCTTAATCAGGAATAGTCTACTGCAGGTGCCCTTGATTGGTGGTCCATCTTTGTTTGTTGAAAGGTTTCCTGCATGCTTGAGGGTCTGATGTCCCCAAGGCGAAGGTAAATGGGACACAATGGTAAAGGGACACCCACTTCTCACTGCCTGCACATGAAGTCACAGTGCAGGAGATCCACCCCAGCTTTCCTCCTCTACTCTTATGTCCCAGGACTCTCTTGCTCTCTGGCTTCCAGTTAGTTTGGCCAATGGGACCTCTCAACAGGAGACTGGAGGAAGGTTTGAAAGTGACACCTTTCCTTCCCTTCCTGCAGGTTTCACTGGTAGTGACCTTCTGAAGGCTATAGGCCCTTTCTTATGGGCCTCTCCAGATAATACCCAGTTTGGATTCTAGAAACCATAGCATTCTCTTACTTCTCAGGCCTAAGTTATGTTCTGGCCTGTAAATACTCTACTACCCCTTGTGGCTTCCTTACACACTCCCATGTCTTCGCCAAGCATGCTTTTCTTAAATCCTCTTCAAATCATCCAGTTTCAGTGTGTCCTCCATGTATGCAGATGCTCTTGATAAGGAATCACTCATCGTTCATCAGCAAGGATGAATCACTCGGTTCCCACCAAGGTACAAGGAGAGCTGGCTCTGCAGAGCTCTCCAGCTCCAGCTCTACTGTGAAAGGATCACAGATTCCGCAGGACAGTGAGCTGTGCTGGCCACACCACAGATTTACTGACTCTACAGAAATCTACAACTGGAGCCAAATGCTGCTGCTTAAGTCTGCTCTCTACACATGCTATTGTCCTTTTAGTCTCCTATCTACTCTTCTAGGTTCAGTGCTTCTACTAGTCTCTCCATATAGCTTTTGTTTACCTGGCAGACAGATATGATAAGTCTCTCCACTCATCTGAATGGTTTCATGAATAACTTTTGGGGTGCGATTTACTTTCAAAGGTGACAATTACTTTTTGGATACAATTTCTGTAGCCACCCACATTTTAAGAAATAGGAATACTGTTGTTGATTCCAGAAAGATGAAAGTCAATCTGTATTTTTATCTGTTGAATCTAAATTTGTGTTTGTGCCAGATAAGTACTATTTTCATCTGAATACTCAAACAAATGAAACTTTCTTCCTTAATATGAAGGATATTATGCTGTCATATATATGATGAATATCTTTAATATTCGCTGTAATGTATCTAAAAGACTAATTTAGCATTCATAATGCTGTTCTATCCTAAATCAAAAAATTCATCTCAAATTGATTACATATCTCTTTTAAGGGCAATTAAATATACATAATTTACCACTGCTGAATACTTTAAGAGTACAGTATTTTCCTGTTAATGAGAAATCTTTGCTTAATATGCTTTTCCATTCCAATGAGAAACTCTGCCTCACTGCCAACCATATAATAAGGTGGCTAATTTAAAAGAAACCACAAAATGCTTTTGCTCTGTCTTTTCTATCACACTTAGAGAATCAAATCTTCCTTCAAATAAATGAATGTACCAGGGTTTTGTTAAAAGGCTGATTAGTAGTATGGTAGACGTCAATGTAAAATGGGCCTGTCTTGGACTTCTTCCAAGGTCGTTTAGTATCTGATATGTCAGAATGACCTTATTGTAAGGCAATTTCACCTTCATGGAAGGGCCATGCAAGCACAGAACGGCATTATAATGATTCTCCAGTATTCATCTACCAAATAAAAGTTCTTCTTGACTCCTTTTTGCTCTAATAACATTGTACACTACTCTCGTTTTTAAAATTTGAAATGATACTTAAGAAGAATCTGCATCCTTATTTACAATTTAATACTTTTTGTTGCAATAACAAGTAGGAAATGTGCTCCATAATTGACTCATTGGGACAGGGGACTCCTTTGGAAGAACATGTATCAGCAGACAGGGGTGAGAAAGTGGGCTAAAAACACACCTGGGCAGAGAGAGAAAGATGCCAAGTGCTTGCCCACCTGTATCTTCCAAGTTTTCCTCTAGTGGGTTAGAAAGCATATTTAGGGTAGGCTTCCCTGAAGTGAGAAGCAATCAGGCACTTTAGCAGAAATTGTTTCCCATTATGTGGTCCCTTCTAGCCATACTTGTGCATTATTCCTTTCTGGGGGCAGCAGGGTATGAACAGAGCACGGTGACACTGTTTCACCACTACCAGCCAACTGAGCACTTCCTGTGATTTAGGCAGTGTACTAAGTACATTAGAAGCATTTTCTCCTATATATGTATTTTATCTTCCTAATAACATTTCAAGGAAAGTAAAACTAACACTCCTCATTTATCTATGATGAAAATGGTTTACAAGAATAAAGACACTTAGGAGTAAGAAAACTGGCCCTTAAGACCAGATCTGTTAACCCTGCATCCATGTTCATAATCACCTCATCTGCCATCATAACTGGACAGAGAAGTACAGAGACAGCAGCTTTGCCCACTGAGTATTTCAATTAACATAAAATCTATGGTTAGTCTAACTAGCTGTTTCTTGGTGTGTGGACCTATTTCTAAGCAATACCAAGTCAACTTCTATTCTTTTTATTTGTATTCTCCATTGATCAGCTGGCTCAGGGCCAAAGTTAAGTCGCATTTGTATACAGTCCTGAGGAGAATGCTGCTAATTCAGGTACATGGAGAATATACATACTAGTTTGAAAGGCATCCCATATGGGGCCAAAGTGGAAAGTTTTCACTGCAATATTAGTATTCTGGAATCTTTAGAAAAGGAATTAGAATCTGGGCTTCTCTACCAGATCATATAGCATAGGACAGGCGTAGGACAGTCAACTAAACCCTCTTCCCCTAGAGAAATCCTTAAGTAATCTCTGCTCTCATCCAGCCTTTCTGACCTTATAATCTCCCCATCTACTCTGTGAGGATACTAACCCCTATCCTGCCCTACACCTTCTGCCTTCCTAAGAAAGCATTGTTTATGAAGGTAGGTGTGTGTGCACATGTGTTGTGCAAACACACACATGCTGACATTTTAGGGAGTGGGAATGGATAATTACAGCTTCTTAGCAAGGTAAAGATCTACAGGGAAATGTAATATACTTCTGTGAATACCAGTGGCACCATGATCTAGTTTTAATATCTTTTATAGCCTTCTCTAAGAAACCCTGAATCTTTGCTTTTCATTTCACTAACTGACTTCTTCAGTTTTAAAAGAATATACTTAACTAGAAGGGAAAATTATCCAGCATCCCTCAAGTGCTCTAATAGGTTAGCAGGGCTGCTGGTCATTAGTCTGCAGTTTGTTAAATCGGGAGATAAATTCTGACATCAAAAAGCTGTAGGGCTTAATTAATTTACCCCAAAAACAGAAGAAAATAGAAATGAAACTTCATCATGAGGCCAGGGTCACTGGATGTTTTCCCCATTTATTCCTCCTTCTGTTTTAGTCACTTTAAAAAGAATGACTGTTTCTTATCTGTTAAAAAAATAGCTAAAATGAAGAATATAAATAAATGGTATAGACACAGGTCTAGAAGAAATAAAAATAGCCCTGTGTCTCCTTTCAAGTCTCTCCTAGCTTAATTCCCACCCCCTCTATTTTTACTTTTCATAATAAACTTAACATATGGGTCTGAGGGAATTTTATATCTGTATGATAGTATAAGAAAGACAAAAGCATTACCATATATTAGCTGTAGGAATAAATAACAAAGGAAAATATACATATATATATGTATTTTTACAGAAATAAATCACATTTATGAAATACAAAGGCAAAGCTCAGGGATCCAAGACTTAGAAGAAAAGGGAAGGACAATGATTGCTAAATAAGAGAAGATCACACTTAAAACAAAAAGAATTTCACAAAATGGAAGCAGAATCATTTTCACAGCTTTAAAAAGAATGGATCATTTGTTAGTGGTGTACTATTCCCTGATCTCCAATCATTTTTCTATAAGTGGATCTTAAACACTCCTTAAAGAATAGAACCAGTAGATGGTCAATATTGATAAGAGATTTGAAAAAAATGGCTTCTCATTAAAATACTATGATCAAGCCTTCCTTTCTGAGAGAATGAAGAGCCTATTTTCACAATTAAATTGTTTAGATGACTGCAATAGTAATTACTAGCATTATTACTTCTACCTGCCTGGTAGTTCTGGTCATATTTTTGGAAAGCCACAGAAAAACAACAGATAGAGGGGATCCAAGAATGAGGCAGAGGGTGCTAGACCTTTGGTGGTGGGCACAGGACGGGATACACATTTGCCAAGGTGTGAAACTGTACTCATGAAACTCATACAGTGCTGTAACCACTGTTACCTCAATAAAAATAAAGCAACAAGAATGAAAGCAACCCCTCAAAAACAAAACAAAACAAAAGGCCAAGAGAATTTTTAAATGATCTGAAATGTCAGTACTAAAGGATGTTGGGACTTCTTTCTTTCTTAGCTAAATGTCCATTTATTTAAAATCAAAGAGGTCAGCTGGTGGAATGAAATGTTAATCTATATGAAGGGACTTTAGAATTTGGAATTTAGGTGTTTCCTAAATACAAAAAGTTTAGGTTTAGGCATTTAAGGCTCTACAGTATTAATTTCTTTTGCAATATACATTTATATAACACTGTCTTCACTTCTACTGGAATTTTTTCAAGTGCTTAGTATATGCCAAGTCAAGCTATTTGCATTATTGATTTATCATCATAACCTTATTATGTCTGTTTTACAGAGCAGAAAAACTGAAGTTCAAAAAGATTTCTGAAAGATAAATCCCAGATCAACTGCCACAAAAAAAAGACTATACATGGAAAGTATACAGACTGATATACCACAAGGTACTTCTATATCTTTCATGACTCCAGAATAAAGTCTAAAACTTAGGGAATAATTTTAAATATCATGCATACATTAAAGTTTGAATTACGCACTTTGCTCACGTAACATCTATGTTTCAAAATACAGGGTTTACAGTGCATTCAAGATGTGATTTTTTCCTTATATACTTTCTCATTTAGAACCATGAATTCTAGTTTCTAAAATCCTCTGTCTTAGAATTTTTGAATAAAAGCCCCATGTCATTTAAGGTGCTCAGGTCTTTCCCATCTGCCTGCAGCAACCTGGCTCATGGCTTTTCTTCCTTTGCCTCCTGTATCCCATTCACATGGCCTTCCTAATCAGTGTGGTTTTCCCGGTCCCAGAAACTAGGCTCTGCCTCTCTGTCACGAAAGCACTTAGATTTTTGGAATTAAAATGTATCAAAACCCTAATGGATGTGTGGGCTACAAATAAGGATAGAAGACAGGAGGTCCTGACCAGGGACAGTAATTCACCAAGGTGAATGTAATGGACTAGCAGGCCCAGTGCCTCTTCCTGCATCCCAGAGATGCTCTCTGGTGGGGCTCTGCCTCCTGGAGATGCTTCTGACTTCTTCACAGGTCTGGCTCACCACAGAAGCTTTTCTAAGATCCGTTCCATGGCACCAAGTCATAATCTGACTGTCCTATACTCTCTTCCCTCCCGCCTCACAACTCTAGAGCAGGCAGCCCAGGATCAATGAACTGGCCTAGACACAAGTGAAAAGACACTTGCTTGGAGGTTTCTCATTCTGTCACCAATCAGCTCTTTGACCAAAAGTATAAAAAGAAAAGAAAATCATTCTTCAAGACTGTAACTATTGCCCCATTTGAGAAAGCCCACTGTGTTACTTTGCAAACATGAACTGACACTTGGGATCAGCAACACCCAGAAGAACCAGAGTTGGTTCTTCTACCAGGAAACTCTAAAACCCTGAGAAAGTTATATACCACTTGGGCTCAGTTTCCTTCTCTATAAAATCATGCTAAATGAGGCTGGTTTCCTCCTATAAGGAATCCATGGTCACTTTGGTTACAGGAATATCCCCCCAAAGTGACTTTGCATTCACTTGTATCAGATATTATTAGACTGACATTGATTCCATCAAATTTATGTCAGCATTTTGGATACCTGCACCATATAAATACTGCCAGTTTTACTATTACCATTCACTCACTACTAAGGAATAGGACAAAGGCACATTCCAAAGAAAAGTTTTTATTTTCTCTAACCCAAAGCAATAAAATCCATTTTTATCTCTTAAAAAAAAATGCAGGGATCAACTTCTGGATGGTGACTTGATAGGACGCACTTTTGAGTCACTCCCACAGACACCAAAAAAAACAAAAAAAAAATCACCTATTTTCCCTAGACAAACACCAAGAAACGACTAGCACTTCAGCTGGAGACAGAACAGCTGATGACTAGAGGTGGGTGACGGCACCCGGCGCGGTTCTCACTAAGCCACAGATTTGGATTTGGGATGGAGCTTGGGGAGTCTCCGGGGGATGGGGCAGAGGCAAGGCATTTCAGGACCAGCTGCAGATGCATGAGAGGCGGCCCGAATGGGGCAGTGATGTGGAACCACAGAGGGTCGACTTGGGAGTGGGTGAAAGGAGAGCCAGCATACCGGAAGCTGAGCTGGAGCCCATTGGGTGTTGCACTGGGTGCAGCCATAACTAGAAATCAGCCAAATTAAACCCCTCCCACAACCATTTTACACCAGAGCCTGGGATCCACCAAGCGGAAAACCTGCCCACCGCATATCTAACCACCAGAAATCCTGCCCATCGGATGCCCCACCCACTGGACTAAAGTGAGAAGGCAGTCCCAAACCTCAATGCTACCTGCTAGCACCACCTTGTGAGTAGAGGTGAAACAGCAGCCTGATTGTCAATTCTGAGCAAGTCAAACCTATACAACACAAGGGAAACTGAATCCTCAAAAATATAAACAGAATGCTGAATAGAGCAAAGGCACAGAGATATATACATGAAATGATGGATCTAAGCAAAAACCCAGGGGAAAATCTGAATATAGCAGGTGTATGTAAATTACCTGAAGAGGAATTTAGGATAATGGTGACTAACATATTCATGGGAATCTAGAAATCAGTAGAGGTAGTAAATGAGAATGTCAGGAAGCAAAGAGAAGAATTAAAACAAAACATCAAACAGGTAAGAGACACGATGGCTGAATTAAAGAATTCAACAGAGGGACTCAACAATAGGATGGATGAAGCTTCCAATAGACTCAGTGATTGAGAAGATAGGACAGAGGAACTCAATCAAGCAATCCAGCAAAGAGATAAAAATATTCAAAGAATTGAAAACAGCATTCGAGATCTCTGGAACAACATCAAAAGGAACATTTGCATCATAGGGATCCCAGAGGAAGAGAGAAACCGTATTTGAAGAAATAATAGATGAGTACTCCCCCAATTTGAAGAATGAAGCAAGCCTCCAGATCCAGGAAGCTCAAATAAATAGTTCCTAATAAAAGAACCCCAAACACCTAGACAAATCATCATAAAAATGTCAAAAATACAAGATAAAGACTATTAAAAGCAGCCAGAGAAAAACATGTCACATACAGAGGAACCCCCATAAGATTGTCAGTGGACTTCTCAAATGAAACGCTACAGGTCAGAAGGGAAATGGCATAATATATTCAAAGTGCTGAAAGAAAAGGAGTTTCAGCGTAGGATACTATATCCAGCAAGATTATCATTCAGAACTGAAGGAATGATAAAAACCTTTTCTCACAAGCAAAAGTTAAAGGAGTTTATCACCAAAGAACCAGCTTTGCAAAAAAATGTTAAAGGATGCTCTATAAAGCATGAAGAAACCCCACTGAAAAAAAACAGTAAGACAGCAAATATACCATAGTGGGTGTCGTCCGCCAGCCTTGGTCAAATTAAAATCTCCAGCATAGTTTCTTGTTTCCAGTCCTTGCTCATCAGTACAGCTCATCAACAACCCGGTGGAAGTGTCCCTTTCTTGACTGCCAGTTTCTGTGTACTTGCCATGAACTAGTCCCGACCCAAGACAACACAGTGACTTTCTTCACCACCAATGGACAAAAAGGTCTCATTCCTGATCTTGTTGTGACCTTTGACAGGCTCTATCTATCTTTTGACTTCCACCTTTTGCTTCCACTCTCCCCACTCTCCCTTGTTATAGCCTGTATCTACACATACTCCTTCCACCCTCTTCCTGTACTAGTATCTGACATTTGGCTTTAGGTGGCCAACTACAAGGAGGATTGGTTAGAACCAATCTGGCTTATACAAAGACATACCTAGTATAGTACCTGGCTCTATAGTCCAACTGGGCAAGAGAATAGCTTTTCTCAAGAGAAATAGTGTCTCACTGTGAACTAAAGTGAACAAAAGGAGTCCTAGTCTCTCCCATAAACCATCACCAACCAAGGCTGCTAGACAGAGGCCCAGGTGGTCCTACTGCCAAGCACCACATGTGTCCTATTTGTGGCTTTGCATGGTCAGGGGGTATTATTTTCATGGGAGGAGAACCACCTGTCATTAGCCCTACAAAATGAGAATGACTGGAAATACTTGTGTCTTCATCCTATGATTTCATTTGTTTAGAACTTAGTCACCTGGCAAAGGAGAAAACGTTCAAACAAAATGGAAATTTCCCTTTAAAGATTCAAAAAGGAACAAAGAAATACAAATCATTCTCATTACATTTGGGCACTGAGTAGAACACAGTTCATGGGCAGGGCTCCAGCAGTCTCCCAAACATTTCCTCCCTACCAAGCCCCTTTCCCTTAAAAAAATGTATTTATGCAATGGCAATTTACTAAGCTAACTTGGTATTAATAGGGATAATTAAACTGGTTTGGGTTTTTTGGGGGGTTTTTTTGGGAAATTTTAAATATTACAGGACCATTACATCACAACATTATGATATGTACTGATGTGTATCACTATAAATCAACGTCTGTATATAGCAACTTAACCACAATAGTCCAGTCCTATCCTTTACCATATAATTGACTCCCGTCACCCAGTATGCCCACCCCACCTCCCTCTGCTTTTTCATCTACAATGAATGTCACAGAGGTCTTTGCCAAGACATGACCCTCCTGAGGCCTGATACCTTACCTGCTATAGGACTGCATGATTGGGCTGTTTTTAGAAAGAGTGGATACGGATAAGGCATTCCTTAATTCTTTATGCTCTTAGTCATCAGCTTTCTGATTCTATTTCTGGTTATTCAAGCTATATCATGACCACCCCACCCCCCATACAAAAACAATACATCTAATTGCTCCACCACAGATTCCATAGGTGGGAAGCTGATTTTCAACTCTGGTCACTGGGAGCTGAGGCTTTAAAGGGAATGTACTTCAGGGGCTGTACTGGGGTTGCCTTTGCTTCCTTCAATTCACAGAATGCTTCTCTTAGGCAAACTGATTTCCTTACCTAACTTGATTACAAAAATTGCCTCAAGCCATATACTATACCAGGTATGTTTACTCTATAAGTCAAGCTGTTTCTACATTAGTCAATGCTCTACAGAGTCTCCAAAAGTCAAGTTACCCGATATTTTCCATTGGCCAGGCTTTCTCATTCTGGGCATCACTGACATGTGAGACTGGAGAACTCTTTGTTGGGGGACTGCTCTGTGCACTGTCTGATACTCAGCTGCATCCAGGAGGTGTAACAGTTCCACTTCCTCCAGCTGTGACAACCAGAATGTCTCCATGTTACTGAATGCTCCCAGAGGGGTGCGGACAGAGAATTAGGCCCTGACCAAGAACCACAACCCCACCTAAGTGCAAAATGAACACCACAATGAGGATCGTACATCTATATACTGTACATTCATAATGTACACCAAGATAGCTCATCCTTCTATCTGCAGGCAACCATTCCACATCCATGCTTGTTTTGTTGCCTGCATGTCTGCTGTCCACATCAACAGAATGTTTTGTATTTTAGGTTTGTCAAGAACCAGTGCCTTAAAATTAAACATGGTTGTATTACTCATCATTTTGTTTTTTCAAGCTAAATGCAAAGCACAAGACCTAAAGTGATTAAAAACATCCACCCCCGGTCTCCACCAATTAGCAGAGAAGTGGGAAAGGAAAAATGCATTTCTGTTCACCTCTGTCCTAGCTCAGGTCCTTAAAAATGCAGAGGAGTGTATATAAAAACAAGTCTGCTCACTCCCTGCCTTTCCCATACAAAGTCACATTTACACACAAACACAGGGGCTACTGTGTCCCACAGCAGATGACACTCCAGTTCTCAAGGTTACATTGTACAGGGAATGTTTCAGCCATCTGCACATTGACACCCAAGTGGAAGTGGACATGAAGAGTATCTGTGGGGCAGGTGGCTTGGTCAGTTCACCCTGTGCAGCTGTCACAGGCACTGAAGATGACAGCACTGAGAATGGCTGAGATCACAGGCGTGGAACTTGAGTCCCAGCTCAGCTTCCTGAACTCAGCACATTCTTGGCCATGGACTTACGTATTTGAGCTTCTATTTCCTCCTATGTTAATGAACAGTTTTATCATAGCATTTCCAACTCTCACAGCCTAAGCGTCTAAGAATGTAACACAGACAAGTGTCACTTCCACCCACCCCACAATCTTTCTCCTTTCTAAAATAATCATTCTTGCTACTTTCATCTCAAGTGATGGTGACCATTCAAAAGGAACTGCAAAAACACAGAGGGTTTCTAATTACTTTCAAGAAAAAGGACTAATCTTATCAACAAAAGTGATGACCTCATTTCTATTTGCACCCATATTAAATTTCTGTGGATAGCGGATGTTCCATGTTCAAAGAACTATTGAAAAGATGTATCCGAGTTTGTCCAAACTGTTTGCTGAAAGATGGAAAATACTAGTCCCATGGTACATATGAAATCATCAGCATATTTATAGCCCTTGATTCCGAACTAGGGATCACTTGCCTCTATATCCCATGTAGAGATTTTCCATATATCATTTCCTTCTTCTGGACATGTTTTATAAACATGACCTGCTTCTATAAACATCACAGAATAATAGCAGATAGTACCATGGGAGATGCATAGTAATAAAGGAAGTGAAGGAAACCATCCATACTATCTCCAGCAGTGAGCTCCAAACTTGATTTTCAAAATTGTTTACAAAGACTGACTGCTTCATGTTACAGTATTAATATGAACCATATTTGCTTTTCATCACATAGAATAGCATCAGAAGTTTAGTTTTTCATTTACATCTTATAAAATGAGTACTTATCTATGTCAACTTATCACAGGGAGATTTAGATCCTGGAGATACAATGATTATATTTATTGTGTTAAAGGAGATAGTTAAATAAAGGAGGGAAGAGCAAGAGAGAAAGCAATATGCAGGATACAATTTCCACCCTGCAGGACCTAGTTAAAGTCTCGTAAGAGTCCCAGACTGATGATACCGATAAACAGATGACAATGCACTCTAAGTGCACAGAGAAGGATGCTGTTAAATTATATTGTGTAGACAGAACTATGGTCCCCCAACCTGTCTATATCATAGTCTCTAGCAGCTGTGAAACCTATGAGTATGTTACCTTAGAAGATAAAACATTACTTTATACAAAGTTGCAGATGCAATTAAAATTGTTAATCAGCTAAACTTGAGATGGGGAGGATGTCCTGGAATTTCTATATAGGCCCAATATTGTAAATTGGGCATTTAAAAATTATTTTTAAAAAACAGGCAAAAGAGAAGGAGAGTGAAATACAAAGTAAAAAGGACTCAACTCACCATTGCTGACTTTGAATACAGAGGGAGTGGTCATGAGACAAGAAATATAAATGACCCCCAAAAGCTAGATGAGGAAAGGAAACCAATTCTCCTCTAGAGCTTCCAGAATAGAATGTAGCCCTGTTAACACCTTGATTTTAGCTCATCTTTGTGTATTGGATATCTATTTTATAGAAATCTAAGATAATAAATTTGTGTTGTTTTAAGTCACTAAGACTGTGGTCATTTGTTACAGCAGCAATAGGAAACTAATATACGATTGATTTTAAAATACTCTCAATACTTTCAGGTCCTGTCTACTTGAAGTTCCTCAACTTTTTTACTCTTTTTCCCTGGGTCCCAAAAGGATGGATCTATTTATAAAGCAGATGTTCCATCAGAACTTGTCAGGAGTAGTTAGGATAAGCTACTTTTTGTTACTAAGGTAAAAGCCCACTAGCACACAGTGAGTTTAAACAAAATGAAGTCAGACTCAGAGGCCTGACTGATGGCAGAATGTCTCTTTCTTTAAACCGAATACAATAAATTATTATTTCTAAGGCAGTCATTACTACCAATATGCTCTGGTACAAAATCAAGGAATTCAGTTTGTGCCTCTGTGGTCCCAATGGGTGGCACCAAAACAGGCCCTAGATGACATGTGTTGAATAAATGATGGGTGATAGGTTTGACATGGAAGAGCACACAACTAGTCTTCTGCATATGAGATGGTCTCTATAGGACTTGTATGGATGACACATGACCAAGGTTAGACCCAACAGGAACACAGGGTTCTGGCCTTTCTCCTCTTCTTTCTGCAAGACCACTTCTACATCCGAGACTCTGACAATGTCAGGACTCCTCAAGGCCAGAATTGTCAAGTATAATGGGATACTTGGTCATGCTTTATATACACTTAAGCATTTTTTTTTAAAGATGTAAACTCTCATAATAGACTTCCGATAATTTTCTGTGTACTCACTTTCCCTGGACCATAGAAAAGGAGAGAAATCTCTACTTTTTAACATAGAATATTAAAAAATATTAAGTTCAAAGAGTCTTTGGGTTTCTAATCCACAAGTTGTTTAAGGAAGGGTGGTAAAATATAGCTGATATAGAGCCTTTGCACCAAAGGAAAAATCAACTCAGACTCTTAAAAGAGATGAGATATAAAACCTAACTTTGTGCCCACCTTTCATACCCTTCTCTGTCGCTTTTCCATAGCATCCTGCTTGCCCATGTTAAAGCAATTATTTCAGGGGATGATGACAGAATGACAAACAGACAAAACACAAGACAAAGATAGGAAAAAAAAACCCAAAGATTTAAACTGTCATCCATATTCTAAATCTTACAAATAAAAAAACAAGCCCCAAAAGCATATGAAATTTATATTTAAAAGTAAAACTGGATATATAAACAAAGAATTTTAGGTTAAAAAAATCAAAACACACCTTTTTTTTCTTGCCCCCAAGAAAGTTTCAAGACGAATAATTTCAATAACTTGCCTTCTCTAGAATAGCTTGTGAAAAGCATTAGTCTTAGGATAAGTTCCCTGCAGATAACTCTGATTTGGGAAAAAAATCAGCGGTCCTCTAGAAAGAAATTCTAAAAATTTCCCCAAACTCTAAGAGAATAATACAATTCCCCTATCTAGATTGATGCCAAGACTAAATTAATTAAGATTCCATGAGAATCATGGTCTGTTTCCAAGTACCCTGATTATCTCAATGGTAAATTTTTCCATCCTGGGGATGAAAGCTTGAGGATAGAGGGCTGTGGCCTGGTATTCCAGACGTGGTCAGATTCTACCTATGCACCTCACTGTGAGTGCCCTCTTAGAGGTTCTGAGGGCCAAGGAATGCCCTGCTGAGATAAGTCGAACTGGCTTCTGTCAAGATACCATTTCCTTGGCTATATCAATCAAGAGCTTTATCATAGTGTATAGTTTCTGCTTATGCAAACATAAACACCCGAAACAATTCAGGACCTCCATAATAAAAAAAAAAAAAATACACATTTAAAAATTGGAATGGTGTGCCCTAGTGGCTTAGTGACTAAGTCCACTGCCTCTGGCTGGTACAGTTCACATACATCCTAAGGACCCAGTTTGTGACACAGGGCCAGTAGGGAACAAACAAGATGAACAACTAAATAAAATAAATAAATGCTTCTTCCTCCTTTCTCTTCCTTCCTGCCTGCCTACTTGCCTTCATTCCTGCCTATATCTTTCCTTTAAAAAATTTTTTTAATTAGCAAAATATATGACAAAGTATCCAAGATGCTGAAGAAAAATAAACTTGTTAAAAATAAACAAATGAATAAAAAGTGTGGAGATAAACAGCAAGGCAGCATGAGCTGGCCTTCTTCAAATTCTGAAAGGAAATGGAAACATAGGACTTTTTATTACATTGAATACTTCCTTGAAAAACAGGATCCTGTTTTCCCAGAAATTTCAGAAGACTCCATCTTCTGATTTTGTTCACAGATGCAGCTTCAATGCTTCAAGATCTCTGATAGTTATCATTTTAAGTTATCCCTAACTTTTAATGTTAAAGTTTTATATAAATTAAATGTTCCACAGAAGAGAGGAATGATGAGACAGATTTATCTCCATGTTTACAATAATCAAGTTAAAAATAAGGATATAGTCTTGGGGAAGGACTGTACTGATTATACAACTCAGTTTTTCCATTTTTTAAAAACACATGTAACACAGAGCAGGATATTTCCTTCCCAGCCCTGGGTCCCCCATCCTACTGTCTTCTTCAAGGATGCCCTTACCCCATTCTAGGGTACTCTGTGTCCTTATGGAGACAGACATTTCAGTTTCCCCAGGAGAATCCCACAGGCTCAGGAATGGTAGTTAGAAAGTGTAAAGTCAGAGACAGAGTAGGAAAAAGGTCTCCAGAACCCAATATACTTTCCTCAAACTAAATCAAACACTGAGAGATAGTAAAGCTACAACAAAAAACTTCAATTTTACTTAATATGATGGAAAGCAAAGAAAATATCCTCCTCCCTTTGTGGACATAGATGTTTGGTTGTTTCTTTTTCTTTTTTAAATGTGTCTTTAAAAACAAAGGTCAGATTTCCTTTTGCTACAGAATCCCACTGCTTTTTGCAAATAACCCATCATCTCAACCATATGGATTATTGTCATGAGAATAAGGTCTCAAGTCATTGGAATTCCAAATTTGAGCAGAGTTCCTCTTAAGAGAGGGTGGAAGTAATATCTTTCCTTCACTGAGCACTGAGTTCTACCCACACTCCCAAGTGCTTTCTCTCATGGGGCTTCCATTCTATTTAGGGGCAAGTGAGGACCCAGCAATATAATAGCGATTTACTATTTATACAGAAAGAACTACGGTCTTCTAAGTGCCTTCCTATACAACATCAGATGGAACAAACCACAGTGGTACTGCTGTGCTCAGACACAGAGTGTGTTGCATGAGGCTGACCTCAGATTCCTCCGAGCCCACTGCTGGAAGAAGGGAGGAAGAGCATAAGGGCCAGGACTGTACCACTACCTGACTCTGGGTCCTACGTGCAGCTTTAAACTCTACATCCCTCCACAACCTTGTGAGGGATATAGTTGTTTTTGAATCAGCTATGCTACTATTACCTCTCACTCCCTTTGAAATATCAAAACCTAAAAAAAAAAAAAGTCATTGATCCTGTTTCTTTTATGCTATAAAGAAAAGGGTGTTTACTAAGCCACGGGGCTAGAGAAATGGGCTGCCAATCAATCCCAAACCCCTGGACAACGACTGCAATCTATCTAGGGGCAGCCTTTAATTGGGTCAAAATCTGGAAAGAAAAGTGCCTTTCAGTGACAAAGATGGGAAAAGACTGCCTTGTTCGTTGTTGAAGCTCTTCCACTAGAAGCCGATCACAAGAGTCTACACACTATGGGCAGGGGGCTTATGGATGCCACATCATTAATAGCCAACCTTCAAACACCCATTCCGTGACCCGTGATACAGATCATCACTATCCTCTTTGAAACAGATAAGGCTAAAAGAACTGAACTCTTTCAAAGTTTTCTTCCTGCGATCTGAATATCCAGAGCCCCCGTTCCACCCACTACATCTCCTTCCCACCCTCAACCTATCTCACCTATAACTGCCGATCCGGAACTGTAGGCTCAAGAACATGTCTGTCTGGAAAGTCGATAACAATTTTAGAATTAAGAAGGA
This sequence comes from Solenodon paradoxus, assembly GCA_004363575.1. Taxonomy (NCBI): domain Eukaryota; kingdom Metazoa; phylum Chordata; class Mammalia; order Eulipotyphla; family Solenodontidae; genus Solenodon; species Solenodon paradoxus. Next base: position 434,873 of record RJWH01000720.1, on the reverse strand, counting down.
AAAAGTGATACATCTCTTGAACGTTAGGTGCCAGACACTGTGGGACCCTATGGATGTCAGATGATTGGGCAAGATCCCTGCTCTCCAGCTGCCCCTGGTGCAGTTGGCAAGATATAACTGAAACAATTACTACAAAACAAAGTCATCCATGATATAACAGAGGAAAGTGCAGGTTGCTGAGGGAGGCCTGGGAAGGAGTGATTAACAGTTGTCTCTTGGGAGTATAAGAGACGGGCTATGACAGAGCTGTTTCTGGAATGAAGATATATTTTAGAGTGATCAATATGTGCAGGAAGGAACACAAATGGACACATTCAGCATGGCTGCAGCTAAGTGTGTGTTGAAGATAATGGCAGGAGATGGGTCAGGACATATCCACTGGGGTAAAGGACTTGTATGCTGTGCTGAAAAGTGTGGATTCTCTCTGCAGATTACTGAAGGCCAATGGAAGATTCTAAGGGAATGATTTGGCCAGCTTTATTTAGGAATGTAACTTTCTAGAGGAGGGTCTTCAGAGGTAATCTCAAAATATTAATGCTCCCCAATCCTCCAGCCTCTCTTCTCCATCTATCTCCCTAATTCCTATAAATCTGTGGCTCACCAAAATGAAGACAAACCATGGACCACTCTACCAAGCTCAAAATCCACATTTCCAACCATCTACTTGACTCTTCCATGCAATGGTTCATTGATAACCCCAAACTAACATATCCAAATAAGAAGATCTGATCTATTTTCCCTCATAAACTTTAACCACACCATTCTTCTCCATCTCTATAAATTGTTGCAATATCCATTCAGGTGCTCAAGTTAGAATTCTGGGATTATCAATCATTGCTGTCAAGTCCTCACCCCCACCCCATGCAACCATGATTGAGAACACTCCATTTTAACTGAAGTGTATCTCAAACTTGTTCCTTTCTCCCTTCCTTTTCCTTGACTCCCACGTTAGGCCACTGTCTATTTCTCTAACCCAGGGTCTCTCAACTTCGCATTTTTGACATTTGAGGTTGGACAGTTCTTTGCTGCCAAGGACTGTCCAGTACATTGTAGGGTAAGTGGCAGCATCCCTGAACTCTAGTCTCTAGATGTCAGTAACATTCCCCTCTCTCCAGTTGTGACAACATTGTTTAATGTCCCCAGGGGACATACTGGCCCCCATTGAGAGCAAGTGCTCTCACCTTACCTTACCTCAATATTTCTTGCTCCAATACCCTCCATGATACTGGCCTCTCCTTTAGTTCTTGAACTCACCAAGCTTGTTCCTCCATCCAGGGCTTGGCAAATACATTGTCCTCACTGCCAGCAAAGCTCTTGCTTCTTCTCTTCTTTTGGCTGACTCCTCGTGTTTGCCTTCCCTGCACCCATGTCACCTCCTTAGAGAAGCTCCCCCGAATCATCTAAGAGGTAGCACCCCCATCCTTGTTTTCTTCAAAGCACTTTAAAGTTAGTAATTATTTTACTATGTTTACTTTTTCTGGTCTGCCTTTACCATGACGATGAAATATTATTAGGGCAGGGACTATGTCTATCTTGGCCTCTGTCCTACCCCTAAGGCCTAGCACAGTGCCAAGCTAAATAAATATTTGTCAGCTGAATAAATGAAAGGATGCATAGATATCAATCAGGTGTAGGTCTTATATCCCAGGCACTAACCACACTCTTCAAAAATGACAAAGCCACAATATGAAACATTGACTCCTGAGAATTAGAATGCCACCTAACAGCTTATATTTCTGCTCCATGCTCAATAATCAAATGCTCCCTGATCTTCATGGTGAGGTAAACACAGCACATCTTGGATGAGTCAAAAGCATGGCACAAAAGTAAGAGTTGCTCATCTTTTCTCCACTGGGAAAACAGTACAGTTAGAGCCTATGAAAATTTAAAACACTGCCTTATAGTTAAAGCCAATTTGTGTCTCTAGGTGTCTGGAGTTGTATGTATCAGGAGTTGGTTTTAAAAAAAAGAGATACAAGAGGACCAGGAATCTTGGTTTTACAATCGCCATAGAGAACACAACCACCTCCCTTTCTTCTCTCCTCAGCCATGCTCAGACTGCAGACTGTCTCAGGGGTAACAGCTTCCATGAAGAAGGCTGCCTCTTCTTCCTTTAGTTTCAAATAAAAGCTACAAACACAGGATTCATGGATGGGGAACTGAATTTGCTAGAGAATACAGGTATACCATTTGCGGGGAACTTGATTTTCACAGGGGAAAATAACTTTCAAACTCTTCACTGTCCTGGGACAGGTTTTTAAAGTTAGGTTTTGCATTCTCCTAATCTGACAGTTCAAAATACACCTACCCGCCCCAAAGTGGCTCTCACCCCTTCATGTCAATTTTGAGCTCTGCTCATAAGTAATTTTTGAAATTACGACTTTATTCACCTTTTTGTTTCCTGGTTACGAATAGTACCCAAGAGATTCATTTTTCAACTTAAAGTTATTATGTTCTTTCTAGAAAAAACTATTCTTGAGGTTACACTTAAGATTCTGTATCAGAAGTGAGATATGCTTTGGACAAGGAAAGCTGGCTTTTGAAACACCAACTTAGGGAAAGCATGATTTAAAATTGGCCAATTCTATTCATTTTTTCCCATTCCATAGATGGTTGGGCTCATCTATGCCAATGCCCACTGTTCTATAAGAAAATGGAGAATTGCCACCCTAATGTCACAGCAACAGTTTCAGCGGGTAGGGTAGTGGTTAAAGTCCCGCAGTCCCACAGACAGCAGGAGTCAAAACCCATCTTAATCTGCCACTTATTTATTGTGTATCCTAAAGCTTCTTATGTAACCTCTGCATCTTCGTTTTCTCATCTGTAAGATGTGAATAATAATCCTACCTTATAGTATTGCTATGCGATTAAATGATTGGACACTAAAGGGCTCAGAGTCGTGGCTGGCATACACTAAGCACTTAATAAATGTTAGTTTATAGAATTAGTAGAGTGTCTAAAATTACTTCCAATTGATAATAATTATGCCTTAATTCACTGAACAGACTTCTGGCTGGAATAAACTCCATGGAATTTGATTAAGATTCTTTTAGCAGTCAATGAGTCTACATAAAAGAGTAAAAATTCTGAATAAGCACAGGACCTATGTCTTATTACTGTTTGTTAAGTAATTATAAGACTAGAACCTAACTTACTTTGCTGGTCTTCTTTTCTACAATCCATAATTGAGAGTTCCAGATTTTAAATTTCCATGTTCTTATACAACTTCTTATGGGCTGACTTTATGAATGTCGGTTAAGTATCCAGACAAAGGGTGCGGGGAGGCAGTGATAACAATAGACAGATCAGTCTTTGGAACAAGGAGGCTGATGGCCGGATCAGAACACTACTAGCCAAACTGTTCAAGGAGGTATGTGGATCAGCCGTGTATATTAAGACTATTAATTTGAAAACAAAAGCAACAAAAGCTGTGCCCTAAGAGCAAGAATTCCAGCTCAGATGACTCAACTAGCCACAGAAACACTGAAAACCCCAGCCTCCCAGCCTCCATCGACAGGGAGCTCAACAATGCGGCATTACTGCTGTTCCCAAAGAGAGCTGTGCAAGTTTAGGGTATAGAATATTATGTCTCAATCAGTGTTTCGGGACAACAATTTGTATTGGAATCAGGGACTAATATATGGAGCTTCCATAGTTTATCAGAATGCAGAAGTGTAGTTACTGGGTAGCTTCTCATATACAAGCTTCCTCCTCTTTAGTGAAGGCTAGGAGAGGTCACTTATAACTGAGCAGTTCTGGGAAACCACACCCGACCAAGAGGATTAGCTTCCTCAGTGATTTTAATTAGAAGCTGCTGAATGTTTTGCTTAATTATCCATGATGTCTTACTTATAAGTCTTAACGGCAGATTTGAGAAATCACTTGCTTTAGGATTTGATGAGGAAGGAGACAGAAGCACAGATGATGATACACTCTGGAAGCTGAGGGGTTTGGAGGAAAGATCTACACGGGAATAGATAGTGGTATATGATTATACAAGCTTCAAACTCTAATGGGCTAATCTAAGAATCCCCCTTTGCTGAATGATAAAGCTTACATTCTTGCTGCTTAAATGTTAAAAGAATGGAAGACTGAAATTAGAAGTATATCTTTATTGTTGAAGCCATCGCTGTTGGGAAGGATCCAGGGTCCTGCTCCAGATGTCTACTGTTCCATGTCCAGGCCAGATGGGAGTCAGCACCAGGATGACAAGTGACCATTCTCTCATGACCACAGCTCCGGAGGAGGCAGTCACAGACTACCCTGCTCAGTGCTAACAGCACTGTTCTGAATGGGAACCGGCTCTTGCTATGGATCTTGATTTTGCTAATAAAAACACTGACTTCACTCAATGATATTCCTTTTTTCCCCTGGATGTGTTCACAGTTTTTAAACTGTTTGATGCTCACAGCACTATGAGCCAGTCAGGGTAGGTATTAATTACACAGCATCGATGAGAAAAAATAAGATTCAGATCCATTAGAGAAAATGTCTAAGGTTACACAGCTAATATCTAGAAAAGCTGGATTCACATGAACCTCCATTTAAAAAGAACAGTTGGGTTTGTGCAAGTGTTTCTGGTCTCGGTGCTAGCAACATTTTAATAGTTAGCATGCCAGCTCTGTCCTGTGCACTGGACACAGCATCACAGGCCTCTACTTTCTAGATGCCAGCAACACTGACCTCCCCAACTGCGATGATCAAAATGTCACTAGAGAGTTCCAAATGTTCCCAAGAGGCAAGGGTGGTACTGGCTGAGGGTATATTGAACTTTGATTAATTATGAACTTGCAAAACCAAAAGATCATTCTTCCTAGAGACCAACGAAGTTGCTGTTCATGAAAACAAATGCTCAATGCAAAGACAAAGATGTCTCTGAAGTCACACAGTGTGTCTCCACTTTGAGTCCGAAGGAAAGGAAAAGTCATCAGGGCATGGGGCACATGCCAACCCCCTCATCTTATCAAATTATATATTTAATTTTTGAATAATCATATTCAAAATACAGTGACATATTTGGCCTTTTATACATTGTTCATATGATATAGCAGCACAGTCACAAGGTTCAACATTAAAAGGTACCTATAGAAAAGCTTCCCCCAACTCAAGATTCCCATCACCTGGTTCTCCCCAGAGGCAACTAATGTTACCTATATATCCTACCATGGATATTTTATAGAAGAGTATGCATTTAAACAAATGCTTACTCTTAATCTCTTGAATCATAGTCTCGCTCATGCTTAAAAATCATAAAATCAATCTCCTCTTACAATGTGGTAAGGGACGGCGTTGTCCTCTCCTGCCTCATCACTGCTTGCCTATACTGACAGGGAGACTGGCTGAGATGCTAGAATTCGATGCAGTCAAGCCCTTACAACATAAAACAAAACAAAATGAAAGAAACTGGGGAACTTGGGTCAAAGACCTTGCTTCTGTTGTAACCTGGTGAGTTTCCTACCAGAGCACTCTGAGCACTGTCACCAATGTGCCCGTCATGGTGGCAGTCAGTTAAGGAGATGTGAGGCACACCTACAGTGGATGTGTGGGTGCCAAGCGTGGGGCCTCCACACCCAGACTGAAGTTTCCCAAAAACCAGAATATTCCAGTGGGAATTTATTGTGGGCAAGCCCAGGACGTTGGGGAAGTAGAAAAGCTGGAGTTGAGGGTGACCAGAGTGGATGATGACCTTTAGGTACAGAGGTGAGGGAAGAAGAAAATGGTGGCACTAAAAATTTCCCAAGTCAGTTCATGCTCAGGTTTTTGGGAAACAAGAGTCAATTCTGATCGACAAATTACAAAATTAGGGCATCATGTGACTAAAGATCTAAACCACCTCCCTGACAAAAAACTCCTTGGTGACTGGGATAGGACATTGAACCACAGTGACATCTGTTTTGGAAGGTGGGGGATAGGGTGGGTAGGCTATTTCTTCACACGTGAAACAGAGAAACTTCAGATTCTCTGACATTAATATTTAAGCTGAGTTTAAACCAAAAGTGAACTGATAGCCTGTCATTGTCTTCTAAGTTCCTCGCTTGTTTTTTTTTTTTAAATCTCTTCCTCAAACTTCTCTAGCCCATCAATGGCAGAAATTTCTTAGTCACTTATTGGAAACTTTCACATCATCCTTTGTCATTTTTACTGCCATATCGTGACACTGATCTCCAGAAACATGTCACAGTTTCTCACTGACTAGAGCTGCATTGTCCAATATAGTAGCCATTAGCTAACTATGTGTCGTTATTTAAATTGAACTAATATTGAAATGAAAAATTCATTCCCTAAACACAATGGCAACATTTCAAACGCTCAGTCACCACTCAGCTTGTAGTTACCGGCTTAGTGCAGATTATAGAACATTTCCATTAGTGTTGAAAGTTCTAATGGGCACTGCTGGCCTAGAGCATAAAATCCAAAGTCCTCAAACCACAGCCAATGCTAGCTGTCTTTAGAGTCAGGCTTCCAAAATTACCTGCCACATTCCCAGAACAGTGAGACTTAGCCTTCTTAGCTAAGTCAGGCTTTTTTGTCCTTCAAAAATCAGAAAATCATGTTCATCCCTGACTCTGAGCCTGTGCTCAACAGATTCTTTGTCTTTGAGATTCTTTGTCAGCACACACCTGCCTAAGGTGAGGGATTTTCAGTCATGACAAAATCAATGAGGCATCTATGAAATTTTTATCCGAGCAAAGTGCTCTGCTAATGAACAACTCCAAGGGAAGAACTCTTCTCCAGCTCAGTAATGAGCTTTGGGCTTGTCAGGATTTGCTAAGAGGATTAACGTCACTTGTCTTGGCACTTAATACCAATTTGGGTCTTTACCTTAATTTTTTCACTTGGGTTAATATTTTATTCTATTAATTGTATGAACATAAGGTCTATAGAAAACATTTTTGTACAGAGTATATTAAAATTTCTTTGAACCAGCCACCAACCTTTAAATACTGAAAGATTCCTCATTAGAATTCATATTTTTAGTTTCTTGAAAAAAAATCAGTGTATCTGACAACCCTGGGCAAGCGCTCAGTCATAGCTTACACTCATGAGAGCAGAATGCCACCTGCCCCCTTTACAGCAAGTGTGCACCGTCCTACCCACCTCTGTCCTCTGGTTATTTCATGCCTTTGTTACCTGTCTTGCTGCTGTATGTTTCTGCATTTATAACTCTTGCAGAAGAGTCAGTAAATGATCTGAGAATGGAAAGACTATACTCTGTAAACACAGCCAGGCAGTCCCTAGTGCCTGTCTTAATGGGTAACATGTTTATTTTAAGTGGCTAAAATCAAGATTCTTATTTTAGCCACTAGCTGAAATATTCACCTCACCACTTAATTTTAGCTATTCTTCCTGGGTTTGTCAAGAACTGAAAATGGATTCAGGAAATGGTCAAGTGGAAGAACAAAAAGCAGCCAGCCTAAATGATCATGTGCACAGTCCACACTCGAAACTAACATAGTTCCATGACACTGAATGTTCCCTCAAAGCACGTGGAAACTGCAGCACTCATGATGCTGAGTGCTGCTGGCAGCAACAGTGAGTCTGGGGCCTGATACACAAAGTCTTGGTCTGCTTGCTAACTTTAACCCATATGGACTCTTCCTCTTTTGAATGCTTTAAATAGACTGCTGCGCTCTAAAACTGCTCTCATGTCCTGCCTCCCACACTGGACGGCAAACGATTATAAACTCCTTTGATATCCCCACGCCTAGCACAGGAGATCAAGGAGCTCTTAACCTGGGGCTCACAGATGGACTTCAGAAACAGGCAAAAGACCAACAGGTCAAAAGAGCTCCTCATTAAAATGGTTCACGCCGCATGGTCAGGGCTTCAGATCTGGGAAAGAAAGCTCATTTTAAAGTATCTGTAAAAGGGATAATAGTTAATGGAAGGCAAGGGGACCTTGATGACACTCGTCTAGTCCTTGGTATCATTTTGTCTTTCGTCACTTGCATATTTGCAAACAACAGCTTGTATGGTTTCATTAAGATCCTGTCTAAAAAGCGACCAAGCTGCACAGGTCAACTCATGCACCAAACTGGTAGAAGTTAAGAGAAGAGGGAACAAAATTTCCATTTCGGAGGAACAGTACCCCAACCAGGTATAAACACACTAATCATCATATTTAATCCATCCTTCTCTACCTTGTGTGAAAGGACAGAATAAAAACTTTCTAGATGTCTTTAAATCAAGATTCACGACATTTAAGCATTTTCCTTATCTGCAATGAATTTAATGACTCAGATAATAGAAAATTCCATCAATTTGAAATAAATTATACCGCTATGAAGTTCTGCAGATTCATGTAACACACAAAAAAGATAGGTGTTTTTTTTCTAAATGTACATAAACCATAATTCATGATAATTATGCTAAGGAATAAGTCTCACTGATAATTGGCTTCCAGAATGTACCTTTTCTTCCTGTATGAATATAAGGATGATATTTAATAATTATCTCCTGCCTTTGATAACTCTCCCTTTTCCCCAGTTTTTCAAGTTTTATTCTTAGTGGTTTCTGTATTCTAGATGCAAGTTCTTCGTCTGAGAGATGGTCTATCTGAGCCTAGAGACAAACACATTTGCAATAATTAATGTGGTTTTTAGTACTGCCGCTTCTATCAATGTCATTAACAACTCCAGTTTCAAGATCTTTTAGCTGAATGGAGAATAATTAAATCGAATATTTCAGCTGAGCTGTTACTGGTCAGTAAAATAACACTCTAAGTGATCCCTTCTTCATGCTGTGCAATCAACACTGTAGCTACTGAAGGCTAAAATCCTAAACAATGAGCTGTCTTTTTGGTGTGTTTCTTACAGAGTCTACTTAGCTCTGTCTCCATCGCTTTCCTTCCTTGTAAAATTAGAAACCATCAAAAAGATCCCTATGACATCTCACGTTTTAAAAATGGCAGATATTTTTGGTCCTCAAAAGTTTCGTGCATCTTCTCTTATTTATTGAGATTCAATTTTTAGTTTTTTTTTTTACCTTTCCAATATGGCTGAGTCCAATATTCTATTAGAGACATTAATCACAGACTCAGACCTTTACTGAAAAACTAGTTTACCAAATTCTTGGGCAGAGCACAGTTAGCGAACTCCAACATTTCATGGTCACAATCTTTCTATTCTTTTGCAACACTAGAGAGCTCCTGCAGGTCATAATTCTGTTAAGATCACAGGGAATCAAGCTGCTGATTGAGAAAACTGCCTGAAATTGATCTGAAGTAGTGCAAAACATCTCATGTTGGCTTCATTCTTGACTGAATCTATAAGTAATGTCTAAAAATAAATAACAGTGTACTGTACTATTGCCTTTGGTAAGATACACAAATTTTGTGAGATATCACAACACGCCCAAGCTCTTACATCTTCACCCTAGTCTTCTCAACCACATTATCACGCTAGATGGCAATCTCCTTATTTACATTTCTAGGTCTGGCTGAGTATAAAGGCACGCACATCATGACAAAACTCATCAGCTAGCCTGCTCGTTAGAGTAGAAGGCAAAGGGAAGAGTTAAGATACAATAAACCTCTACTATATAAAACTCCTACTCTCAAGAGGGAAGAAGGGCAAGAAATTTTAAAAGCTGGAATGTGTAGTAAATTTAAAATTTGGAGTAGTGGTGCTTGGGAACATATAACACCAGCAATCTTTTTGAACATTAATGTGCTTCTAGGAGCCAAGAAGTTATCAAAGTCAGAAAGTGGTAGAGTAAGAAACACTGGGAAGTCCTAAAAGAGATTTCTGTGAACTGGGTTGAAGGCATGAAATTCGAGAGGATTAGGAAGGTGAGGGGGAAGGAATATTTCATGTGAAAAAAATTAAACATAAAGGCAGAAAATATTTAAAATTTGGGTAGAAAGTAATGGGTCAATTCAACGGTCCATATACTGAACACAGGACACACACTGTACATTCTGGATGGTCTTCTTAGGAAGAAGGGCCTTCAAAACAAGTACCTTCCATCTATATCCTGGTAACTACGGTAGTTACTCAAAGATGGGTAACTAAAAATGGCCCCCAAAAATGTCCATGTCCTAATCCTTGGGACCTGTGAGTGTGTTACATTACATGACAATAAGGAACTAAGATTGCAGAGGAAATTAAGGTTGTTAATCACCTGATTTTAAAATAAAGCATTTATTCTAGATTATCCTGTAGGGCTCAACGTAATCATAAGGGTCCTTTAAAGTGTCAGAGAGATAAGGCCTGGGACAATCAATTGGCTTTTGGTGGCTTTAATGTTGGAAGAGAATCACGATGCAGAGACTACAGGCAGCCTGGAGAAATTGGAAAAGACAAGAAAATGGACGCTTCCCCCTACACCCTACAGAAGGAAATAAGCCCAGAAGCCAGGTTGGTTGTAGGCCAATGAGAGATCCAGATTGGACTTGTGACTTACAGAACTGTAAGACAATACATTTGTGTCATTTAAGTCACTAAGATGTGGAGATGGCATTCATTGTTACAGCAATAGGAAACAAGGCAGTAACTTACATACAACTGCTTTGGAGGAAGACAAGGCCTATGACAGTATCAACATTACAAGCAATAAAAGTGTCTTCCTTCTGAGCTGAAGAAAAATAAAACACTGATTCACCTTTTTATAGGTTTTTTCTTCATTTTGTTTTCCAGGTGCTGTGTCTCCATTTTCAGCAGCAGACGACATCTACAAGAAAAAAATGTAGCCATTTGAATTTACAAGTGCACTCCGAAATGTCAGATATGAATTATACTGCTAACTAGGGGATCTATTTTGGTGACCTATATTTTTGTTGTTGTCTCCAAAAAAGGAGATTTCTCAAAATACTGAAAACATCTGTCTTCCCTAATAAACCTTTAATTCCAAATCACTTTGGCAGTAGATTTTACTCCATTCTATATGCTCTCAGAAAGATGCTATGTAAATCTAAGCCCATATCATGTGTATAAGTTTCTTTCTACAATGTTTTTTTTCTTTTAATTTTTTTTTCTTCTGGTTATAGATCCATTCTGTAAAAATGTCTGGAAAGTACCAAAAATATGAATAAAAACAAGAAAATTACTCAATTCTACTGCCCTTGGGCAATCCTATTATTTACATCTTGACATCTATGTTTCCAACTTTTATTCAACACATTTTCATACTAAAAATATCATACCATCTAACCTAGCATTTCTCATTGAGCATTTTACCATTTGATTATAAAAATCTCATTGCAAGAATAACTTTTTGTAGGTGTAAGAAACACTGCAGTGTAGAAACAACTGCATCTTAATAATTTAGTTAACAATGTTAATAGTGAAGAATAGTTGACGTAGTCTTAGGATTTAACCTCTACACACAATATCAAACTAATATCTTTGTGATTCGACTCTAAATGCAACACTTTCTAGGACTACACCACCGTTACTAGGTCATACACCGGTATTCAAAAGTTAACAGCTCTAGAGACCTGTCTAAAGGAAACACACAGAAGCCTTACAGACACCTGAAAAAATGCACTACATCACTCATCATCAAAGAAATGCAAATAAAAACTACAAGGGGATACCATCTCACACCAGTGAGAATGGCCTTTATCAAAAAGATGGGAAATAGCAGGTGCTGGAGGGGTGTGGAGAAAAAGGAGCCCTTCTACACTGTTGGTCAGAATGTAAATTTGTACAACCTCTTTGGAAAACTGTATGGCGATTCCTCAAACAAATAAAGATGGGTCTACCACTTGAATCAGCAATCCCACTCCTAGGCATCTATCCAGAGAATACAAAATCTATAATGAGCAAAAACATCTACACCTCTATGTACATAGCAGCATGATTCACTATAGCTCAGACATGGAAACAAACTAAATGTCTGTCAACAGATAGAGAAGCTATGGTACGTATACTTGATGCAATTCTATGCTGCTATTAAGAAAAGTGAAATTGTGCTCTTTGCTACAACCTGGATGGAAGTGGAGGGGATCATGTTGAGTGAAATAAATCAGAAAGAAAAAGAGAAACACATGAGTTTCCACTCACATGTGGAGTATAACGAAAGGAAACAAATGAACATACAAATTCCAATTAAAAAAACAGGACTCAGAACCAGTTTTGGTGGGGTGGTGGGATGCAGGATGAGAGGAAATGGTGGTGATAAGGGACACTGGAAATCTGGTGGTGGGTGTGGTGTGAAATATAGACTGAGATGCAGTTTCAATATAATAAATGGAATTTAGCTTAAAAGACTGACAGCTCTTACATAGTGTTAAATTTCTTTCTAAGAATATTTACATTCATACTATTAATCAGTAATGAGTGATGCTGACTTTACTATATACTTAGCAATGCTATTTTCATTTTAATTATCCTTGCTAGTTTTTTTATTCTTTGCTAATTTGACAGGTAAAAGGAAGCACCTCCTGAATTTAATTTGCATATCTGAAAATTATTAGTGAAGTTAAAATTGTTTGCATACTTTCATAGCTCTTTGTCTTTTTAGTTTTCTATTTTGTCTGTATAACTATTGTTATTCTAGTGTTTCATTAATTTTTATCTATTTTATTACTAATACTAGTGGTTTCCTCATTGATTTTTATGTATAAAGGCTATCAATATGCTTAATCCAAGAATATTATTGTTCATTTACATTAGGCTGTGTCTTTTGTTTTATAATTATAACAAAGTTTGATATTTACAAAAATTAAAAATCACTGACCATCTTTGCAATGTCTTTCAATACTTCTAATTAAAATATTTTCCCCACTGGAAGATATCAGATATTTATACATGTTCCTTTCATTTTTTAATAAAAAATATTTTTGCATGTAGCTTCTAATTTATCTTATTTTTAAAACCAGTTACTTATGAGGTAAACAAAAATAACTACATAATTAGGGAACCATTATACTTAAGAGTCTCATTTTAAATTGCATGAAGAGCATTCTATAGACTAAGGAAGGGTAAACTTCTGACTTTCTCATATGCTTTTGAAACACATTTAAAATACTAGGCTTTTAACAAATGTAGTGTGTATTAAACCTAAATTTTTCTAGCCATTTCTCTGCACTGCAATTAAATGACATAGCTTATCCACACTTTCATGAGTTTAATATGACTAAAACTATCATAGAAGACATTTGCAAATCACATACTCAACAAGTAATTAATAACCAAAATCATATAAAGAATTCCAACATGCACATGAAAAAATATTCGTCATCCCTTATTATTATAGAAATGCAAACCAAAAGAACAATGAGTTATCCCTCCACACCTGTGAGAATGGCTATTACAGAAAATACAAGAAACAACAATGTGGAGAAAAGAAAAAACACAACAAATGAGTTGGTGGGAATGTGAACTGGTATAGCCACTTTGGAAAACAGTACGGAGATTGCTCAAAAATTAAGACTAGAAATACCATATGTTCTGGCTATTCAACTTCTAGGTATTTATCTGAAAAATATTAAATTATTAATTCAAAAAGACATATGAAGACATAGGCACTCTTACATTCCTTGCATTTTATACACTATTTCCAATGGCCAAGATATACAAAAAACTTAAGTGCCCATCAGTGCATGAATGTATAAAGGTTATATGATAGTTATACTCAGCTATAAATAAAAGACAAAAGCTTGCCATTTGCAGCAAGATACATTAAGAGTATTGTGCTAAATCAAATAAATCAGAAGGAGAAATACTATATGATTTTACTCATGTGGAATATAAAGAAACAAAGCAAATGAACAAACAATATGAAACAAGAACGAAATCTTAGAAACAGAGAACAAATTGATAATTACCACAGGAGAAGGGGTTTGGGTAAAACAGGTGAAGGATGTCAATTATATAGTGGTGGATGGAAACTAGTCTTTCAAAGTAGATACAGATGCTGCATTAAAATGCTGTATACCTTTAACCTATATAATGTTATAAGCCAATGCTACTTTAGTAAAAATCTATTAAAACAAAATAAAAAGCATCTGACAAAATTTTAAAAATGAACCAAGGTGATCCAACCTCACTACACTTATAACTGCCTACCAATCAAACCCTCCTCGTAGATAAATTCTCTTTCCACTTGTTTCCATTCAATCTGTTCACACTGAAATATGGAGTTTTCAAGAACAGATGGTCCATATATTACTACTTCCTACTAGAGCTGCCTGATTCTTTTAAAGAGTAATGGATTGTTATAGTCTCATAATAGTTTGGTGAGTTTTGAGTAATATATTAATAGAGTACAAATGTCTAGAAGGTTTTATATTATCGGGTTCAAAAAAAAAAACAAAAAACAACCACTACCACCAACTTCATATCATCCCTCTCAAAAGCTCAAATTACAAAATTGCTTCAAGAATATACAGGTTATTTGTCTGATATTATGTCTCTGAAGTGGTGATTTTTTTGAAAGGTGCAGGCAGGAATGAAGGTGAGCAGAAACAAACAGAAAGGAAGAGAGGGAAGAAAGGAGTATTTTTTTATATTTAGTTGTTCATCTTGGCAGGCAGACACATTTTCTAATTTATTTTTTATTGTAGTAATTATTCCACACATTAATTTCCTATATATAGGTTCCCCATTTCTTAGATATATTTCAGCACACCCTGCCCTCCACCAGATCACCAAGTGTTCCTCCCCACTGTCCAGTGGGCTCTGCCAGCATTTGCCCCCGCCCACCCCATTCCCTTTTGGTAACCTCAGTTCTGGTGCAGATGTTTCAGGTTTATGTTTCATCTGTTCCTTTGTTTTGTCTTTTCACATTCCAACCATGAGTGAGGTCATCTGGTCTCTATCTTTCTTCTTTTGACTTGTTTCACTTAGCTTTAATCTCCCCTAGTTCCATCCATGTTGATTCAAATGACAGGGTTTCATCTCTTCTAAGGGCTGTGCAGTATTCCACTATATACAGGTACCACATCTTCTAATCCATTCATCTGATGTTGGGCACTTAGGTAATTTCCAGTTCTTAGCTATCGTGAATAGGGCTGCAATAAACATGGGGATACATCTCTGTGGATGGTGCTTTTGTATCTTTTGGAGAGATGCCCAGAAGTGGGATGACGGAATCATATGGGATTTCCATCTTCAGTTTTTCGAGGAATCTCCAAACTGTTCTCCATAGGGGTTGTACCAATTTGCACTCCCACCAACAGTGCAAAAGTGTTCCCATTTTCTCCACATCTTTGTCAGCATTTGTTGTTCCCAGACTTTTGGATAATAGCCAGTCTTATAGGTATAAGATGATATCTCATTGTTTTAATTTGCATTTCCCTGATAGCCAGCAAGTAGGAATATAATTTCATGTGTCTGTTGGCCATCTGTATATCCTCTTCAGAAAAGTGTCTCTCCAATTCCTCTTCCCATTTGTCATTGGATTGCCTGTTCTTCTGTTGTTGAGTTTTCTGAGTTCTTTGTATATTTTAAATATTAAGCCTTTGTTGGAAATAACTAATGTAAATATCTTCTCCCAGTCAGTAGGCTTCCTTCTGGTTTTGGTGATGTTTTCTTTTGTTGTAAAGAAGCTCCTGAGTGTGATGTAGTCCCAGGTGTTTATTTTTCTTTTTTTTCCCCTTGATGGTGGCGTAGAGTTCCCAATGGCTTCTGTATGACAGATGTCATGGAAAGTCTTTCCAAAGTTTATGTTGTCTTCTAAGAACTTTATGGTTTCTGGTCTTATGTCCAAGTCTCTAATCCATTTTGAGTTAACTTTTGTGAATAGTGTTATATAGAGTGGTCTAGCTTCATTCTTTTGCCTGTGGCTGTCCAGTTATCCGAACACCATCTGTTGAAGAAACTTCCCTTTTTCCATCGAATGCTTTTGGCTCCTTTGTCATAGATTAACTGACTCTACGTGAGTGGGTCAGTTTCTGGTGATTCAATTCTATTCCACTGATCTATTCCTCTCTTATTATTCCAGTACCCCACTGTTTTGATCACTGTAGTTTTATAATATAGTTCAAAGTCTGGAAGTGTAATCCCTCCAAATTTGTTCTTTTTTCTAATGATAGCTTTGGCTATTTGAAGTCTTTTGTTGTTTCACATAAATTTTAAGATTTTTGTTCTATTTTCTGAAAATAAACACATGGGATTTTAATGGGGATTGCATCAGACCTTTATATTGCTTTGGGAAAGATGGTCATTTTAATGATACTGATTCTTACCAGTCACAAGCAGGGGATGTCTTTCCATTCCTTTGTGTCCTCCCCTATTTCTTTTAAGAAGGACTTGAAGTTTTCATTGTATAGACCTTTTATTTCCTTTGTTAGGTATATGCCAGGCAGACATTTTTTATAAGCAGAAAAGTTATAGAAGATCACAAGTGAAAAAAATGAATTGACTATTCAAAACAACAACTTCTGAATGTCAAAAAAGAGCATGAATAATAGACAAGTAATAAGAAAATACTGGCAACAAATGTGACAAAAGTTAATCATTCCCAAACTTTTAAAGCTTATTTAAATTGTGTAGACTCTGTCCCCTCTCACATATTCATGGACAACAATTTCAAAATTTCACCCTTTCGTTCTCATCAATTCTTCATTCCAATCATTCCCATCTGCATTCCACCATTTCTTCTATCATACATGATAAAAAGTCTTATCTTGCTTCCACTTCTCATTCACATCTTCATTTCCCTTTGCAAAACTTCTTGAAAAAGGTGTCCCTATACTTTCAGTAATGATTCCTTTTCTCATATTCTCTTTTTTTTGTATTTTCTTTTATCTTTTATTATTATTGAAGGGATATTGCGTTTTGACAATGACTTTTTTTGAGGTATACATAGTAGTATTTTTACATTTACAAATAGCATAGTAGATTTACTAATATTCTCCCTGCCTTTTTTCTCCTTTCATTTACCGTTAATTCCCTTCAGCTCATTTACCCCCACCCTTTGCCCGTCACTTTGGTACCCCCTGATTTGTCTTTTTGTCTCTCATCTCTACGATTTCCATAGTTGTTTGGAGTAGTGTTCTCCCCCATCCCCACTTTTTGGTATTGTTTTTGGTGTTGTTTAATTTACGACACTTATTTGTTTTCTCTTTACTCATCCTATGAGTGCTATCATTTGGTGTCTGTCCTTTTCCTTCTGACTTATCTCACTAAGCATAATTCTCCAAGTCCATCCATGTTGTAAATGGCACAATCTCTCCCTTTTTGATGAATGCATAGCATTCCACAGTGTATTTGTACCACATCTTCTTTATCCACTCCTTTATTGATAGGCATTTAGATAGCTTCCAGCTCTTAGCTACTGTGAATTGTACTGCAATAAACATGGGGGTGCATATATCTCTTTGTATAAGTGTTCTTGTGTTATTGGGGTAAATGCCCATGAGGAATAACTGGATCATATGGAATTTCCACTCTCAATTCCTTGAGGACTCTCCACTCTGCTTTCTAGAATAGTTGTACCACTTTACATTCCCACCAACAATGAATTAGAATTCCTTTTTCTTCACATCCTCTCCAGAGCTTATTATACCCATTTTTTTGATAATAGCCATTCCTATGGGCGTGAGATATCTCATCACTGTTTTGATTAGCATTTTCCTGATGACAAGAGACATAGAACATCTTTTCATGAACCTGTTTGTCATTTGTATGTCTTCCTTGGAGACGTGTCTATTAAGGTCATCAGCCCATTTTTTGATTGGATTGCTTGTAATTGTTGTTGTCCAGCACCATTTATTTAAGAGGCTGTCCTTGTCCTATTGTAAGTTTTTGACTCCTTTGTCAAAAACTAGGTGTCCATATATTTAGATTTATTTCTGGACTTTCAATTCTGTTCCATTGATCTCTCTTTCTGTTTTAATACCAGTACCAAGCTATTTTAATTATTATTGCTTTGTAGTAGAGTTTGATGTCAGGGACCATGAGTCTTCCACTGTTGGTTTTTTTCTTGAGGATTGTTTTTGCTATCCTAGGTTGTTTGTTGTTCCAGATAAATTTCATTATTTTGTGCTCTATGTCTGTGAAGAATGTCTTTTGAATTTTGATGGGGATAGCACTGAATCTATATATTGCCTTGGGCAGTATGGCCATTTTGATTATGTTGATTCTTCTGATCCATGAGCATGGAATATCTTTCCATTTCTTTGTGCCATCTTCTGTTTCTTTTAGCAGTGTCTATAGTTCTCATAGCATAGGTGCTTCACCTCTTTGGTTAGGTTTCTTTCAAGGTATATCATTTGTTTTGGTGCAATTGTAAATAGTATTGTTTTCTTCAGTTCTCCTTCTGTATTTTCATTGTTGGTATACAGAAATGCAACAGATTCTTTAATATTAATTTTGTAGCCTGCCATTTTACTATATTTATTATTTCTGGCAATTTTTTACTTGATTCTTTGGGGTTCTCTATGTGTAGTATCATATCATCTGCAAAAAGTGATAGTTTCACTTCTTTCCCAACTGGATACCTTTTATATCTTTTTCTTGTCTAATTGCATTGGCCAGGATCTCCAGCACTATACTGAATAGTAATAATGAGAGTGGACATTCTTGTTTTGTCCCTGATCTTAGGGGAAAAGTTTTCTGTTTTTCTCTGTTGAGTACAATGTTGGCTGTGGGTTTGTCATATGTAGCCTTAATTATGTTGAAGTACATTCCTTCTATACCTATTTTTGGAGGGTTTTTAACATAAAAGGATGTTGAATCTTGTCAAATTATCTTTCTGCATCTATTGAGATTAACATGTGGTTTTTGTTCCTTTTTATTGATATAGTGTATCACATTTATTGATTTGTACATTTTGAACCACCCCTGCATCCCTAAAATAAATCCCGCTTGATAATGGTATATGATTCTTTTTATAGGTTGTGAATTCAGTCTATAGTTTTCTTTTTCAGTGAAGTCTTTATCTAGTTTTGGAATCAGCATAATATTGTTGTCATAAAAACTGTTTGGAAGTTTTCCCTCTGATTTTTTTTGGAAAAGTTTAAAGAGGATTTGAATTAATTCTTCTTTGAATGCTTTGTAGAATTTGCTGGTGAACCTGTCTGGTCCAGGGTTTTTGTTTTGGGGAAGGTTTTTGGTCACTGTTTCAATTTCCTTGGTTGTGATTGATCTATTCATGGTTTCTAGTTCTTTTCTGTTTAGTTTTGGGATATGGTATCTTTCCAGAAATGTGTCCATTTCTTCTAGGTTATTCTGTTTGTTGCTATATACTTGTATGTAGTATTCTCTTATAGTCCTCTGTATTTCTGTTGTATCTATTGTATTATTCCTTTTTCATTTTTGATTCCATTTATTTGTGTTTTTTCTCTCCTATTTTTTGTGAGTCTGGCTAATGGTCTGTCTATTTTGTTTATTCTTTCAAAAAACCAACTTTTGGATTTATTGATTTTGAATAATCTTTCTGATCAGTATTTCATTGATTTCTGACCAAGTCTTATTATTTCTTTTCTTCTTTTGCATTTAGGCTTCAGTTTTTCTGCTTTTTCTAGTTCCTTTAGCTGATGGCTTAAGTTTTTTATTTGTGATTCTTCCTATTTTCTGAGGTAGGACTGTATCACCATGAATTTCCCTCTTATGACTGCTTTTGCTGCATCCCATAGATTCTGATAAGTCCTTTCTTCATTTTCATTTGATTCCAGATATTTTTAATTTCTTCTTTAATTTCCTCTTTTACCCATTGGTTGCTCAACAATATGTTGTTTAATCTCCACTCTTTTGTGGTTTTCCTCTTTCTTCTTTTGGTTGATCTCTAGTTTGATGCCAGTGTGATCTGAAAAGATGCTAGATATGATTTCAATCTTTGAAAATTTACTGAAATTTGTTTTGTGTCCCAACATATGGTTTATCCTTGAGAATGTTCCACGAGCACTTGAGAAGAATGTGTAGTCTATAGTTTTGGAGTGAAGTACTCTATATATGTCTGTTAGGTCCAGCTCTTTTATTTTGTCCTTTAAAGATCTTCTTTCTTTGTTGATTCTCTGTCTGGATGACCTTTTACTGAAAGAAGAGCATTAAAGTCCCCTACTATTATTGTGTTGCTGTCAATATCCTTATTTAGATCTGTCAATATTTGCTTTATATATTTGGGTGCTCCTTTACTGGGTGCATAAATGTTAATAAGTGTTAAGTCTTTTTGTTGTATTGATCCCTTCATCATTATATAATGCCAATCTTAATCTTTTTAAATTTTCTTTGGGTGAAAGACTACCTTATCTGATATGAGTATAGCTGTTACTGCTCTTCTGGATTCAGCTTTAGCTTGGAGTATCATTTTCCATCCATCCATTTTAAGCCATTGCTTGTCTCTTGACCCAAGATGAATTTCTTGTAGACAACATAGTTGGGTTATGTTTCTTAATCCATTTAGCAACTCTGTGCCTTTTGATTGATGAGTTCAATCCATTTATATTTACAGTAATTATTGACATTTGAGAACTTGTTACTGCCATTTTGATATTTTGTTTTCTGGTTATGTTGATCTGCTACTTTGTTATATTTTTGTGAAGGTTTTTCTCTTTCTTTAGCTGGTAGCTGGTAGTTGGTTTAACATTTCTTGTAGAAGAGGTCTCATGGTTGCAAACTCTATTAGCTTTTGTTTGTTGGGAAAAACCTTAATTTCTCCCTCAAATTTGAAAGAGAGTTATGCATGACATAGTATTCTTGGCTGGCATTTTTTGTCCTGAAGTATTTTGAAGACATGATTCCATTGTCTTCTAACCTGTAGAGTTTCTGCTAAGTCTGAGGTTAGTCTGACAGAAGTGCCTTTATATGTTATTTGCTTTTTTTTCCTTGGCTACCTTTAGAATTCTTTCTTTGTCTTAGATTTTTGATAGTTTCACAATTATGTGTCTTGGGGTAGCTTTTTTTTTTTTTTTTTTTTTTTTTTTTTTTTTTTTTTTTTTTTTTTTTTTTTTTTTTTTTTTTTTTTTTTTTTTTTTTTTTTTTTTTTTTTTTTTTTTTTTTTTTTTTTTTTTTTTTTTTTTTTTTTTTTTTTTTTTGGTTTTTTTTTTTTTTTTTTTTTTTTTTTTTTTAGGACTTATGTAATTGGGTGTTCTGTTTGCTTCATTGGCCTCTATGTCTGCTACTTGTTCTAGATATGGGAAGTTTTCAGCCATTTTTGCCTTGAAGATGTTCTCTGTTCCTCTCTTTTTCTCTTTGCCTTCTCGGATACCCAGTGTTCTGATGTTGCCTTTCCTAATGGTGTTGGATAGTTTTCTGTTTCTTTCTTTTTTTTTTTTTTTTTTTTTTTTTTTTTTTTTTTTTTTTTTTTTTTTTTTTTTTTTTTTTTTTTTTTTTTTTTTTTTTTTTTTTTTTTTTTTTTTTTTTTTTTTTTTTTTTTTTTTGCATTTCATTTTTCTTACTTCTTCTTGGCTCCTTTCTGCATTACTATTCCTCTATATTACTAATCCTTTCCTCCATTTGGGTTATTCTGGTTCTGTAGCTCTCTGTATTTGTCTTTCATGAATTACCTCCTTTAAATCCTGTGTTCTTGTTAGTTTTTTTTGGTAGAACTTCAATCTCCGCCTGTTGGTGCTTAATTATTTAAGCTCTTTGTTTTATCTGAATTTTCTTTTAATTCTGAATTTCTTTATGATTGCAGACTTGTATACTTTATCTGTTAGAAAAAAAAAATTCTTCTGTATCTTCAAAGTTAATTTCTGATGAGCTGTCATTTTGTGATTCCATTTACTGAGGTTTCAGGGTGTGTTGTGGGGGTATTTTCCCCATGATTTGGGATCTTGTTGATCTGCTAGTTTGTTTGTTTTAATTTCTACCAGGGGGTGGTCTATTTTTGTTTTATTTTGTATTTTTGACCCTTACAGGCTTCTGTAGTGCGTCTTGTTATGTCAGGGAGTAATGATGGCTGTTGGGTGGGGGTGGGTGCGGGGTTGGGGGCATAGTGGTTATCTGTGAGCATGTAGTTTTGCTGCCTGATGTGGGGGGGAGGTAGGCTTGTTCTGTTGGTAGAACTCTGTGGCTAGGGCTACGTGACTTGAATTTGCTGTCTGTGCATATTCACCAAACCATCAGGATCAAGTACTTTCCACGGGTTGTTCTTCCAGGGTCTCAGTTACTAGATCCCGAGTCCCTGGGGGCCCAAGCCCCCAGTTGTGTAGTGGAGGGTGCACAGCACCTATATGCTCCTGTACTTTCTGTCTCCAATTTTCTCCTTCTAGGCTTTTTCTAGCCAACAGTTGCCAGCAGCATTCACCACGGCCCCTCCCCTGCATAGTTTTGACTCAGGCTTGTGGCTCCCTGCTCTGTCTGAGTTCATGCTGCTAGAGGTTAGGGAAACTGCCTGTGCTCTTTCCACAGGAGAAGGGCGAGGCAGCAGGGGATCACTGCCACTTCTAACACCTGGCATGGGAAGACGAAGGCTGTGTACTTTCACCTCCGCTGGGCTCCCGTTTCCATGGTTCCTCTTTGTTAGCGGAGAGTTGCTAGCAGCCTTGCTCAGTTTGGGTGAGGCTTGAGGCTCCCTGTTCTGTCTGAGTTCGCATTGCTAGATATCACTGGGGCAGCCCCTACAGTCTGCACCAGGATAATAGGGATTCAGCAGTGGGATCCTAATATCTCAAATCCCAGGTGGGTGATGGAGGTCACCATGACTGCTCTGCACTCTTTAGAATGTCCACACTGCCCGCGCAGCTCCAACTAGGCTCTGCTAGGGGAAGGCAAATCACATTGCACCGCGAAACTCCCCTTTCTGGGGGCTCCCCTTCGCCGCTGTAGGCTCCATTAAATTCCCGCGCCTCTAACCCACCTGTAGAGCTGGCTGTTAGTCTTTTTCTGTTCTTCAAGTTGTTCTGGTCAATACTGAAGCAGGAAAATCCCTTTTTCTGTGTTGTCTCCAAAAAATGGAGTTCTTTTTTTTCCTGTGCAGTGTCTCAGTACCCACTCCCCATAGACACCATTTTTTAATCTCATATTTTCTCTTAAACCAACCATGGTTTGCTCCCACCACTGCCCTGAGAACCTCATCAAGGACCCCAATGACTTCCATGTTGACACCAGCTACTTCTAAGCACCCATTTTGCCTGAACTATCCGATTATCAACATAAGCAATAATCCATCTTTCTGACTAATTTTCTCTAGTTAGCTTCTAGATCATCTAGGTCATCATACTCTTGTTTGAATCACCCCTCCCCAACCCCCAGCTCCTTGGTCACTTCTTACCTCCTTAAATGGCTCCTCTTCCTCTTTCACTAATCTGAGTCCTTGGTTGTCTTGTCCATTTAAACTCACTCTCTTAGGGATCTCCAGATCTCTCTAGCTCTCTTTCTACTGAATTGTAAACTTGCATACCCTCTTGCCTACTTGACTATCTCCAACTGGATATCTATTTAAGCAAGCCTAAAATTTAATACAGTACCTCCTAAACTTTCACCAGCACCTTCCCCATCTCAGTTGATGAATCTCCCTCCAACCTTTTGCTCAGGCCCCAAATTTTGGAGTCCTCCTTCTTTTTTACACCACAGTCAATGTGATTTTGGAAAACATCAAGAAACCAGTCACCTCTCATCACTCCTGGGCAGAGCCATCATCTTGTGCATAGATTATTTCATGATCTTCTAGTAGGGTTTGCTGATGCTATCCTTACCCTCTTATAATCTATTCTCCTAGTAGCTCGAGTGATCTGTTTAAACCTAATCAGACAATGTCGCTTTTCCCTTAAGACCCTACAACAGTTCCCCATTTCACCCAAGCCTAAGTCCTTACCATGACCTATGAGGCACTATATAGTTTACTCATTCTTTTCCTATTCCTTCTCTAACCTCAACGCCTCCTTTCACTCATTTAGTTTTGGATACTCTGCTATTCCTCAAACATACCAGATGCTGCAGAATGAAAACTTCTGCCTTAGGGACTTCCTCTGTGTCAACAATTTGCCCCAGATACCTGATTATCTTCATTAGGTCTTTGCTCAAATTCCAAAATTCTCTTTAATTCTTAGCCTGACCATTCTACTGTTTTCTAGTTAAATAATTTATTTCACTGAATAAGGTATTTTACATTTGTTAAAAGCTACTTTATTTCAATTTAATTAACTGGCTTACAGAAATACATATAAAAATAATGTTAAAAGCAAATCAGTGGAGACAAAACAAATAGAACATGGTATCAAAATATAAAATACCCACAACACCTACTGTGAGACCCTCTAAGGTGGGTCAGGGACAGTTTGATTCAGCATTAGGGCTCAGCACTCCTTCCCCAGCACTGTCTCCCAGGCCAGAAAACAATCTAATCTGCTCTGTCTGGGAGAGATTAGAGGTCATCAACTTTGCTTTCCCTAGAAAATGTATTAGAACACTGCAAATAATTATTACAACTACAATTTTGAAGTTCTAAGTAATCTAAACTGTTCTAACATCTATGAATCAAAAATCTATTTTAAACTACAACCTGTTCATTGGTGTACAGCTCCCACATGTCTGATTCCCCTTAACCTGCTTATATTATTTTTTTCTGTTAGCACTCATCAGTGTCCAACGTACCAAGGAGTTTACTTATTTATTGTTTTTGTTGTTTCATCCCTTCCCTAAGAATTTAAACTCCACAAAAGCAGAGATTTTATTGTATTTGCTGATGTACCTCACACTGCTAAACCTGGCCTATAGTAGCTTAATAAATCTTTGTAGAATAAGTGAATCAATAAATTGACAAGAAAGACAGTAAGACACTATTAGAATAATGTAGGCAGCAACTGATTCCAACTGTCTGGATGTTTGGTGCTTTGAAAGAGAGTTGACCCTCTGAAGGAAGGAGATAAAAACATGACTGAGGGGCCAGACACCATCAGTTACGCAGTATGCAGGATTTCTTGTAAGGTACCAGTAGGCTAGAAATATTAGATAGTCGGCATGGAATAAAAGGCATCATCAACTCCTTATCGCTTTCTCCATCAATGAGACTTTTATCAACTATCAATGTTCAGCAGAAATCTCTAAGACAATTTTTTAAACTAAAAAATTAATGTTTATGTCATATTTTCACTTTTCTGATATAACCAGCTCTCAAAATTATCTCTAAACTAATCTGGAATTAAATTTCAAAAACTGTGAAAAAGGCAGTTTGATTATTTTAATCAAATGTATAATTGCTAGCTATTTTTCAATCATTTCAAAATTTAAAATAATTTTTAAATTTAGAATTTAAAAATTTTTAAATATTTGTTTTCGTCTAAGAAAGTTAAGCAGATATTTAAATTTATATATAAATAAGAAACTACTTCTTTCCCATTTAATTTAGCTACCCATCAATCCAAGAATAACTATTGTTAGTATTTGGATATTTTACCATTTGATTTTTTCCAAATGTGTTTTTTTTTTTAACAAAACTGGGATCATATATAATACACAATTTTATATCTGCCCTTTTCACTTAACTTCATATCAGAAACATTTTCTAAGTTACTAATAAATGTCTGATGTCTAAAAATATTCTATAAATACATTACAACTAAATAAATTTATTAATGAACACTTAGAAGGCTTTCTGTTTTTCTCTGTTACATATTAAACTGTACTACATGTTGTTGTATTTATATTTCTAACAGCATGTCTAATGAGAACTGCCACAGATTCCTAAAGCAATGACTAGGCAAAATATATCTACTTTATAACTCTACCAGCAACAAATATGTTCATGAAAGTCAAATAGATGAAACACTTTGCCAATCACACTCCAGGCAAAAATATTTACCTTGTACTTATAGGATTAACAGTAAGGATGAATATATCTGTCACATGTATTTGCTGTTTGTTTGTTTTTGTTTTTGTTTTTTTTATTCTTTAGTAAATTGTCTGTATAACCTTTAACCCATTTCTATTTGAGGTTGTTTGTGCTTCCAATTCAGTACGTACTAAATAACCTAATAAAAGCAGAATTTTCTTTAACCTTCATCTGTGTAACAGAGCTATCAGAATGAAGACCTCCATAAAGAATGCCATTTCAGTAGTTTAACTTCTAAGCCTTAGTATCTTTGAAAATCAAAAATTTCGAGAGTAACTTTGAAGGGCACTTGAAAAATTGACTAATTGCCTGGAATGAACGACAGGTGATGAAATGATCTTTTTTATTACCTGAACAGTTGGGAAGAGAAGGAGAGAAATAGGTAAACTTTGTTTTTAAATTCCCTTTAAGCAACACAAAATAACTAATAATGATAAATGAAGGGCATGAAATGTCACCAGGACTCCAAAATCCCCTAACCCACCCTACTGGGCAATGTTTAATAAAGGTTCCCAAACCATTAACTAAGGACACCTGTATAGCGGAGGCAAATTACATGCTTGGGGATGTTCTGGTAAATCGCAAAAGGCTATTAAGATGGTCATAGTGGTAATTACTATTTGTTCCTAGACTTCCTGTGTTTCCATCCAGTAAAGGAGCATCATTTATAACTATGGAAGATGAGGTAATATGGCTTTATAACGATGTTTTAAAAATTATAATAGTATATATTTCTTTCTATATATGCCTGAAAGGAAGGAGGACAGAGATTTACAAAAGTACATCATCTATGGATGATGGGATTCTGAATGCTTCAGATTTTTACTTTTTATGTTTTGCTAGATTTTCTCCAAGTATTCTGATGTGAGTACTGCTGCACTTAATTATAAAGAAAATACTCATAATATCAAGTAATTAAATCATAAACAGTAGCTAACAGCAGATCATATCTCCTGGGTTCTGCCCCTTTACCCATGCTGACATTCACAAAATTCCCTATTTCTATCGCTTGTTGTTTGTTTTATATTTAATAATGTCAGAGTTAAATGTCAGGAACTAGATATACGATTTAGAATATATGTAAGTAAAAGTACAATAAAAGAGGTAAGGACTCTACAATAAGTCCACTGGAATGAATTAAAAATATAGACTATATACTTTACCTTTGTAAATGAAATGGCAAGTCATCTGTAGCTGGTTGTGATGGGTAGTCTATTCATTGTTGAGACAGTTTTCCTTCCCAAGTTCCTGTAAAAATAGAAACCACAGGTCATTATTTATTCATAAACCTACCTCATCTCCAATAAGGACCAGAGGAGGCTATAGGGATACATACAACACCATCAGTTAAAACTAAGAGGAAGGAAGGAATGGGTGTGAATGAACAGTAAAAACAAGAAAAAGAAAACACCAGTCGTATGGACTATAAAAAGAAAGGAAGGCATGTGATCCTGTATGGGCATTGAGTACACTGTTCAGTCTCCATTTCAACTCTGAGCATACTAGTAGCCACAGCAAAAATAAATGATCAGTTATGGAGAAGCCCGTGTCCATTTGGTAAAAAATGCAAATCAGCTGCTCACACAAGCCACAGGTATCTAGGGATTGAGGTTGGAGTGGAAGTTCCTACTGTGGTCTTCATAAAGGAGACCCCACTTGATATGTAGATAAATTTCCAATATTTTTCCTGTGATAAATCAGTTGTGATTGTCAGGTTATTTAGATGACATAAAATCAAGAAGTGGATCTACAAATCTTTTTGCTATAATTATTACATAGAGGAGATAGTCATTGTAACCACTTTTGAAAATACATACAGATAACAAGTAAAAATGAATATGGTTTCACCCTTATATCCCCAAAGATAATCAATGTTAACACTTTGTTATCCTCCAAAATCGGCCCTGTGATTTCCTCTCCACTCCCCTTCTTTCTGCTTCTTGCTCTTATCACTATATTTATAAATACCTTTTCAAAATCTACCTGATGTCTGCTACTGCTTCACATTCCACATGATGGATATAACATTAATTAATTAACTACTTCTTTGTGGATGAACATTCAGACTGTTTCCAGGTCTGGCTACCATAATCAGAGTAGGAACAAACAAGCTTATTCAAACATCTTTCAAGTTCTAGTACTTTTATCTGTGGAGGAGAGTTGGGCCAAATTTGATAAGTACATTACTGAAGGACTCTTGCTAAATTCCTTCCTGTAAAAAGGGGGAAACAATCAGTGCCTTTAAAATACCTGCTTATCAACACACTCATCAGCTTTGGATTTTAACCATCTTCAAAATGTTTGCCAACCAATGCACAGGCAACAATATTGCAGTTATTTTAATTTAAGGTCACTTAACTCTAATGGGGCTTATCCTTTTTACAGGTTTATTGGTGATTTACATTTCCATTTCATGCCCTTTCCTGATTTTTATATTGTGATTATTTTTTCTTTTATGATCAACTTGCAAATTTTCCTAGTATATTAATCATTAACTCTGCCAAGTGAATTGCAAGCTATTGTTCATCTTTTAGCTTTGTTTATAGTTTATTGTCATGTAAACATAGAAAATTCTTGCACTGTCAACTATGCTAATTTTTCCTTTATGGATTATGGATTTACTGTTTTACCTGGGAGAATTCTCCCCAATCTGATACTGTGTGTGTGTGTATATATATACACCTGCTATATTTTCTTCAAATATCTATATATTTGAAACATTAGATCTTTATTCTGAGTAGACTCTTCCTCCCAAAGATAGCTAATTGCCCTAAAATTATTTATAATCTATATTTTCCTTATCGGAAAGATATGCCATATATTAGCATACATTAAGTTTTCCTATATACCTTGATGTATTTCAGGACTATTCTGTTCCAAAGACTTGTGGATGCTTAAACTAATATCAGCCTGTCTTAAATGTAGTAACACGATGGTATACTCTGATGTCTGCTGGCCTATGTTCCTCATATTATTATTTTTCCAAGTGTAGTAATTTACATTTCTATTATATTTTATATGGACTTTAAAAGCATATTCATTGATGTGATAGCATGTCCCTGTGTTCCAAGTTGGGATTCTGAATAATTATATTAAATCCATATACTAATTTTGGGGGGACTGGTATCTTTGGAATTTTAAGTTTTTTCATTCAAAATCATGGTATAGTTCTTTATTTCTTCAAATATTTAAATCCTTTATGACAATCTTATATTTTTTCTTTCTGACTTAATATGCTTAGCATCATCACCTCAAGTTCCATCCAAATTATCAAAAAAGGCAAGATTTCATCTTTTGATATAGCTAAGAAATAGTCCACCTTTAATCATTTGTCAATGGCTTTTAGGTTGATTCCATGCTGATTCTAATTCTATTGTGAATTGTGCTACTATAAAAAAAGAGGTGCATATATCTTTCAACTTGGTGTTTTCATATTGTTTAGATAAATACCTACAAGTAGAATCATATAGTTCTATTTTTAATTTTTTGAGCAATCTCCATGTTATTTTCCATAGAGGTTTCACTAATTTACATTCTCGCCAAGAATGTATGAGGAGTTTCTTTAGTCCATATCCTCACCAACACTTGTTTCTAACTTTTTAATACAGGTCATTCTCATGGGTATGAGGTGACATCTCATTGTGGTTTTGATTTGCATATCCCTAATAATAAGTAAAGCAAAGCATTTTTTCATGTGCCTGTATTTTCTTTCATGTGCATGTATTTTTTTGAAGAAGTGTCTATTCAGGTCTTCTGTCCATTTTTTTAATTGGGTTGTTTGTTTTATTGTTGTTAAGCCATATGAATTATTTATATATTTTGGATATTAATCCCTTGTTTGAATATATGATGTGCAAATATGTTCTCCCAAACAGGTTACCTTTTTGTTTTTATGGTGGTTTCTTCGTAACACGGCATCTTTTTGTCTGATAGAGTACCATTTGTTTATTTTTGCTTTTGTTTCGCTTTCCTTGGGAATCAAGTTCCCCAAGACATCTTTTAGGATAATGGTATGGAGTGTATTGCCTATGTTTTCTTCTATGTATTAATAGTTTCAGATCTCACATTCAAATCTTTAATCTATTTAGAATTAATTTTTGTGTATGGCATTAAAGAGTATCTCATTTTATCTTGTTCATGTAGTTGTTCGGTTTTCTCAGTACCATTTGTTGAAGAAACTTTCCTTTCTCCCTTATATGCTCTTGGCTCTTTTGTCAAAAATTAATCGTCTGTACATGTGTGGGCTTATTTCTAGACTCTTAATTTTATTCCATTGCTCTTTGTGTCTGTTTTTATTCTAATCATTCTGCAACATAGTTTGATTCCTTTATTCTCTTTTTCTGAGAACAGCTTTGACTATCTGGGGTACTTTGTGGTTCCATAAATATTTTAGTATTATTTCTATTTTCTTGAAAAATGCCATTGGAATTTTGATAGGGACTGTACTGAATCTTTATAATGCTTTGGAAAAAAAATGGTCATTTTAACAATGTTAATTTTTCTGATCCATGAGCAAGGAATTCTCCATTTTTTGTGAGTCTTCTATTTCTTGTAACAATGTTTTATTGTTTTCAGTATACAGGTTATTTACCTCCTTTGCTGAACTGATTCCCAGGTCTGTTATCCTTTTTAATGTGAGTGTAAATGGATTTTTTTTTCTTATTTTCCCTTTTCTTTAATTCATTACTTGCATATTTTAAAAAATCCAAATTGGAAAAGTAAAATTATCACTATATGCAGATGACATGATAATATACTTAGAAAATCCTCAAGATGTTAATAAAATGGTACTATGAATAAAATAAGTAAAATAGCCAGATGCAAAATCAACATACAAAAACCTATGGTGTTTCTATGTCACTCTGAGAGATTTTTCTTTAATCTGCACTTCTAACCGGTTGTAATTTCATAGAAACAAAGTGGTTGAGTTTCAGTTATTATTTTGTGTTCCACTGTGTTACTAAATCCTCTTACAAGATTTTAGAAAGATTTTTAGGTAGAAGATCAATCACCTGAAATACATATACTGTGTCTTTCTGTTTCTTTTCTTATTGCACTGAAGTTCTCAAAGAATCTGAGTAACAGCAGTTGAGTAATAGAAGAAATACCAGTCATTTATAAAGTACTTCTTCGGCAGTTAACAACCAATATAACACTTTTGGTACCATAACAGATTCTTTCTGCTATATCCCAATTAAAATATTTTAGAAATATCTACTATATTTTATCAAGTGCATTTTCAGCATCAGTTGATATAATCATATAACTATTATTTTTTATTCAGCTGTGTCAATGTGTAGTTACGAAATTTCATAATACAAAATTATTCTTTTACTTCTGTAATAAATTCTAACTAGGATTTAATTTACTATCATTCTCAAAAGGGTATTTTTACAAGTGAAATTTTGTTGTGCCATCTTTATCACATGTTGATATTAAGAAATGGATACTTTTCATAATATTTAAAGGCTTTCTCTACAGGCATTCAGAGTTTTTGTATGATTATTCATTTCCTGGAATTCATATCTTCCTTTAGATCAAATTTTAATTTATCTTTGTAAGAAAACTACCAATTCCTTTTAGATTTAAAATGTATTGTCATATATTGTTCAAGGAATTGAACAAACAATACTGGTCTGTATGGAATTACAAAAAGCCTTGAACAGCCAAAGCTTTCCTCAGAAAAAAGAACAAAAGAGGACTTACATTCCCTGACTTCAAATTATACTACAGAACAACTATCATCAAAACCATATAGTACGGAAACAAAAACATACATACAGAGCAGTGGAATAAAATTGAGAGCTGAGAAATAAGACCACACCTACATGAATAGTTCATCTATGACACAGGGGCCAAGAACATACAATGGAGGAAGGAAAGACTATTCAACAAATGGTGCTGGGAAGATTGTACAGACACCTGCCCCCCAAAAATTAAATATTACTCATTAGCATCATACACAAAAATTAACTGAACTGAAAAGAACTGAACATAAAACCTGAAATCATAAAACACATAGAAGATAATGTAATTAAATGCTCCATGACATCAACCTCAAAGAGACTAAAGTAAAACTAAACAATCTGGACTATACTGAATGAGAAAGCTCTGTACAGTAAAAGAAACCACCACTAGAACAAGAAGACATCCCAATGAATGGGAAGAGACGTTTATACAACAAACATCAGACAAGAATTTACTCTCCAAAAATACATAAAGAGCTTACACACTTTAATAACAAAAAGCGAATGACTCACTCAAAAATGGGCAGAATAGCTGAATAGACACCTTGCTAGAGAAGACACACAGATGGCCTTCAGACACATGAAGAAATGCTCCATATTACTCACCATCAGAAAAATGCAAATTAAATAAAAAGGCAATGAGATATCACCTTACACCAGTGAGAATGGCCTACATCAAAGAGACTAGAAACAACAAATGCTGGAGGGGGTGTGGAGAAAAAGGAACGCTCCTGCAGAGTTGATGAGAATGTAAATGAGTGCTTTCTTTGGTAAACAGTACAGAGAGAACTTAAAAAAAAAATGGAGCTACTATTTGATCCAGTAATTCCACTTCTAGGCATATACGCAGAGAATACCAAAACACTAATCAGAAAAATAATCTGCACCTCTATGTTCATAGCAGCACAATTCACAACAGCCAAGACATGGCAACAATCTAAATGTCCATCAATAGATGACTGAACAAAGAAGTGATTTTATACACACACACACACACACACACACACACACACACACACACACATAGTCATTGCATGGAATTCTATACAGCTATTAAAAAAAACAAAATCATGCCCTGTGCAGCACCCTGGATAAGTTAAGGAAAGTCATAAGGAAAAAGTACTGGATGGTTTCACTGATATGTAGAATATCAAGAAACAGGACAGACAAATCTCAACAAAATTCACAGGAGGTCAGAATTATTAATGTATCATCATAAAGTTACATATAATATTCTATCATTAAGTTACTTTTTTATGTGAACCAGGTAATATCTTTTCCCTTATTCTTGATGTTGTATGTATTTGTACATATACAAAATAACAAATATTGTGACCTTAAATTTTAATGTATATAATTTTTTTTCATAAACCAGAGCTCCCTTTTATATTACCGATTTTATGGCTACTTTCCATTAATTTTAGCTTTTAATATTAATATTTTCTTTTGGCTTATTTTTGTTTTATGTCTTAGATACAATACCTATTTTCATTCTTCTTTTAAAAAAATAAAAACAAAAGCATTCACGCTATAAAGTATCCCTGAATATATTAATGATTTCCCCATCACTTTTGATATGAAGTGTTCTACTTAATTTATAGTTTATCAATTTGGATTTGACTTTCAATTTGATTCAGGCATGTTTCTTAAGAAACTTTAGGAAAAGTTTCCTTAATTTCAAGTATTTACATTTTAACTATTTTTCTTTCACTGTCAATTTGTTGCTTCATCAAACTGGGAAGAAAAAAATGGAAAGAGTGAATACCTTTTTGCCCCCAAAATTCATTATGCTTTTTACTATGACCATAAAAACAGATTTTTTTTTTTGCAAATGTCCAATAGACTTAAGAGCAAAAATACACACCTTTTATCAGGTACATAAATGAATACTATTATCACCTTATTTCACTGTCGGCTTTGAAAGAAATACATTAAAATCCTCTACTGTAATTATAGCTTTATCATATTCTCCTATATTTCTATTTTTCTTTTTTGCCTTAAAATTGCAATTAACTATATGCTGGAGCAGTATATAATGAAGTACAGGTGTGTATTGTATATAACTGTGAATTATATTCCTTATCTTTAAAATTTTTTTTTCTTATTTGATCATTTTGGTCTTGAGTTCCAGCTTAGTTGAGATGAATGTCCCCACTCTGTCTTTCCTTTCATTTGTATATGCTTGCATGTCCTTGTCTGCTTCTTCAACTTTTTAGCTGACATTTTGCTTTTTATTTCTTACAAAGAGCTCAAAATTGGATTTTTTGTTTTGTATTGGGCAATAGGAATAGCAGTTAGGTTTCCTCGGAAACCTCCAAAGAACTCAGGCTTCAGACTTGGGTTTGAATCCCAAGTCCAGGGGGAAACAATCAGTGTGAACAACTAAATGGAAATAAAATAAAAGGCCTCTTCCTCTTCTCTCTTCCTGCCTGTGTGCGTGCCTTCTTTCCGGCTTGTACCTTTCTTTAAAAAAAAAAAAGTAAAAAGAAAAAGAAAGAAATCATATTATCAATTTATTGTTCACAGTCACATCATCATTTATTTAGAGTTGACTATAAGTTTTACAAGATTTTTTGTTCATCATTGTTTCTTTGGTTTTTCATCTTTCCCTATTCTGACACCTTTGTTCTGATTCAATTTTCACCTGGTTGGAACACTTCTCTATTTTCCTCAGAAGTGACAGATGGGTGGTCTGCTCTGAGATTTTTATATCCAGAAATGGATTTCTTTTGTCATATATGACTATATCTCCTGGCTGATACAGAATTCTTGACTCAGTCTTTTCTTCTATCTCTCTGTAAACGTAGTATTGTTGTTTTTTTACTCCTTGCTTACAGATGAGTAGTTCCATGCTAGTCTGATGTTCCTGCCTTGGGAACTTAGTGGTTTCCTCTGTCTAGAAAGTTATGAGTTTTCTCTTTTAACACAATTCAAATATTCTACAGGGATAGATTTTTTTTTTTTTCATTAATCCTGCCAGGTAAAGGAACACTGACAAAAAGCTATTACATGGAAATCTGATAACTGGACTTAAACTATGAATAATATTTAGGCTCTCTAGATGAAGAATGAATAGACTGCATAGCCTTCAGGCAATCCTCCATAAATATTTTTTCTCATAACCAACCTGTTGATAATAACTGGATAGTGGGATACTTAAAGTGAGTATCTGGCAAGCGTATGGAATGCAGAAATTCTAGTGGCCAAGTAAGAGAATAATAAGATTCAGGTCTCCTTAGGAAATGTGTTAATATGTAATTTGACACAAGATACCAAGTTAGAACTTATTTTCTTAGATTATTTCTGACATTAAACATAACCAACTTACAGTGTCACATGGCTAAATTGCTGAGACACTGGTTCAACTAACACGAAGATGCCAATTTTTGTTTTTACTCTTTTGATGGCTTTTCTAGCTTTTCTTTTAAACGGCATCTGCTATCAGATACATTCTCATTTAAGCATGCAAATAATCCTTTGGAATTCTCCAAGTTAATTTGTGTTGTTTCCATACCTATAATTGACAGTCTTATAACATCCATGGGATGTTGTCATCTTTCATTTTTCCAAGGCAGACTTTCTTGCAGTGAAGCTGTTTTATAGAAGTGAAGTCCTTAGTTTGTGAATGAAAATCAGTGACCCACCCAAGCACTTCCACCTCAGCCTGGCTCTGCTGTTCTCTACACCAGTGCTGAACATCAGAACCGCCTGAGGAGCTCTGATTCTTGGGCCATGTCCCCACTTAATTACTATGCTTCATCGTGGGGCTTGGAAATCAGTATTTTCAGCAGGCTTCATTGGTTTGAGACCATCTAAGTGACTCTGACTATTAAAGGAAATTAAGATCTTTAAGTCACTTCAAGAGTTGCCAGGGTCCAGTAGGGAAAACAGAAATCATTCTGGGTGAGTTAAGAAGAGATCATTTAATATGTGAAATTCGTTTAGAAAAAAATGATGGGTTACTGAGGGTGCGCCCTGGTGGCCTAGCAATCTAGTACACCCTGGGAGCAGTCCTACATACATCCCAGGGTCCTGGGTTCAAGACCCGGGTCAAGGGGAACTGTCAATGTGAACAACTAAATAAAAATAAAAAAGGTTCTTTTTCAACCTCTTTCTTCCTGCCTGCCTAACTGCCTTCATTCCTGCCTGCACCCTTCCCTTTAAAATAATGGGGGGAAAAAGGATAGGCTCCTGAAAAGCTAGCAAGAATGGTGATGAGATGCAGATATTAATAATATCAGCAGAAAGCCCTTATTCCTTTTAGGGTTATTGGGCTACCAAGAAGAGGGAGCATTAACAGATGTTTTGGAGTCAAAACATGACGATGAGGCTTGGCTGGCAGAAGCTGGAACAACAGAAGGAGGGGTGTGTTTGGAGACATGGAGGAGACATGTCACTGGTGGAGACAACACGCAAAACAGAGAGGAGGAAACGCCTTGGATTCTCCCTTTCATCCTCTATCTACCACTCCCTGTCTATGGCCATTAAGGGCCAGCTTGCTGAAAACTGTCTGACATGGGAAGCCTGGGAAATGCATATCCCATACAAGATGACTGCTCTGTGATACAGGGCAGAAAAAGAGTAGACAAGCAGGTCAATAATGAACCAGGGAATGAGATGTAAA
The DNA here is from genome assembly GCA_004363575.1 of Solenodon paradoxus. NCBI lineage: Eukaryota > Metazoa > Chordata > Mammalia > Eulipotyphla > Solenodontidae > Solenodon > Solenodon paradoxus. Next base: position 398,840 of record RJWH01000720.1, on the reverse strand, counting down.
ATTGCATGAAAGTGAGAAAGTGTAAAAGCCAATGGTACACAGAAAAAAATGATTCTCAAAAGCAATGGACTGGGAAATAGACAAAGAGCTAGTACAAAACTTTCTACTTTTATTTATCTGGGATTAGAAAGAGCTTAAATACAAAGCAGACAAGGTCTACTATAGTGTCTTCACGTACATGTAGGAGTGAGGCTGCAATATGGGACAATGTGCCATACTGACATCGCCTTGACATCAGGTCAAGATATTGAACTTTCATTCAGTTGTCTGACTTCAAATCTAGTGCTCTTTGACCATGCCACACACTTTCTCTCCTAGCTATCTGACAAAACAATTAGAAGACTGTCTCATCAATATTGCACTGCATTTTTCAATTTGTAAATGCAATCAAAAGGTTAGCCAACAATATTAATTCACATAATTATTTCCCGTAAAACTTGTTTGACATAAGCAAATCTCAACATAGAGGGCATTTCTGAACATAGCAGGAGGCAGTGAAGTTTTTAAACTCTCTAATTACCAAAAGTTTTAGATATATTAAACCCAGCACCATATTCGAGTAACTCAGCAGTAACCCTTTCGACCTCTTATTCCCCAGTGAAGGCCATAAAAATTGGTATTTTTAATCTATCACAGTTTGTTCTTAAGAAGGAAAAGCGATCAATTACAAAATTACCCAACTAAGTAGGCTAACCTATAGATGACAGAGGTGAGGGACATTAGTCCTGAGTCCTACTGGTCTTCCCCTACAAACACTGATGATGTGAAGCAACAAGGACTAATGGGAACCAAACCTCTGAAGGGTTAGGTTTTATGTCCATCTCTACCTCTGACTCTGTAAGCACCTTGGCTCCCCTTCCCTTCTCTTTACCATGAATTTTGTTAACTCCATTAGGTAGTGCTTCTGGTTTGGTGCCATTGCCAAGTTTCTTAGATGCCCACCTTAGCTCCTCCTTAGAATGGGGAGGGGACTTATTAATGACTCCAGTATTATGAGAACAACTTGCCCTGTGGGGACTAATCTTCCAGAAGATAACCACGTTCAAACTTCTTATGCCATTCAGGCTACATGTGTCAACATTTCATAGAACATTTCCCAACAGAGAAAGCAATTAAAAAATAATTTGGTCCTTGGTCATGCCTACATGTTAACATTAATCACTTTTGTTTAAATGAAGTTTTTCTGAGTTCATTTTAATAATCTGCCAGCAAATAAATTAACCTATTCGTTCAATAAGTATTTACTGAGCAATACATGACAGGCGGTGAGCTTGGTACTGGGGCCATGAAGATAAAAAAAAAGCCCTAGTCTTGAAAGAAGTCACATCAACAGGTCAGACAGATGTGGGAGACAGCTACGATACAACATGACATTGGCTTTACTCTGGGTTCTTGGACGAGGAACTGCCAGTGAGCCTATGGGGGACTTGTGGAAAGTTTAATTATGAGGACCACTAAAATTGGACTTAGAACAGTTGTCTGGGGACACAAGATTGAGAGGTAAAGGATAAGGAAGGTGCCTGGCATTATGGCCCAGCAGCATGAAGAAGCATATTGAATACAGGTGTATCTTGAGTTCGCAAATCCAGCATTTTAAGAACTCACCAAGAAAGAACCTCAAGTTTAGGATGTTACTGGTTATAAATGAGTTCCTGATTGCTCACTCTACCTGTAATTATAAATCCCTGGTCAAGACTTGGCTTGATTAAAAATTGCATTTATGAAAATTTATATGAATTGATGAAAATCTAGAAAGATCTTATTAGGCAAACATTAACCTTGTAAATAGCTTTTTTTCTGAGGAGGTAAAGAGGTATTGCAGTCCTCCTTTCAGTGGACTTAAGTTTGATATTCTTTTAACGTGGTTTTGGCAATAAAAAAAAAAAAACAAACAGACAAAATTAAACATATGCTAGACTGAAAACAATCTTCAGTGTCATTTCCAAAGTGGAAATGCCTCCATTTTATAGACCAGAAAAACAAGTTCTGTTTATTAAGAAATCATAAGCTCAGGATTTTTTTTAATATTTACATAAACTCTCAAAGAAATGCAGAAAATCTGCATGTTAAATATTTGCAGTGGAAACAACCTATACACACATATGTTCAGACATATGGTAGGGCACACATGTGTCTGTTCAGAAACTATAAAAATAGAACTATGGTGCTCTTATATTCAACATACAGCTCCCATATTCTTACTATGAAAATAATTTAAATGAGGTTTCACGTCATGTACCTAATATTTTTTATAACTAAGCCACTGCCAAAACCAACTCCAAATGATGGCACCTGCTTGCTATGAATTCAAATGGAAACAATCAAAACAAATTGCAGGCTCTTATATTCTCTCATAAAACACATTCATCAACTCTCAGAATGGCTCTCACAAAGTGAATAAATAAAACAGCTATAAATGGCCATGACAAAAGGCTCAGCATAAAATGAATCACTTTGCAATTCATTTTCCCAACAAAGGTTGTGCTCAAAGAATTCACATGCCTTTTCAAACCAAGCCTTCACTGCAAACACTAGACAGAAAAGTGACCCCATGAAAACAACTGTGAGGGCTGTGTTGCTTTAGACCACTGCAAATCACAGTGTTTCATGAAAATACCATTATTGTGCAGTCTTCTCCTGCCCTGATTTTCGTTTTAAATACACAAAGATATAGTATGTGTTTGTGTGTATTTGGTAAGGGTGTTGGAAGGTGGGTGGGGAACTGAGGATCAGGGGAGGAAACACATACATAGTCATGATACCTGGGCTTCCATTTGGCATTCTGAAAACCAATTTAAGATTTAACATTGTTACTTTTATGTCTCTTCCCAGCATCATCTGGTATAATCGCTAAGAATCTCACACAGTTGGACTTTTTGCCTCTATACAATGCTTACATTTTTTCTTCCCTGTTTTTGCTAGACATTTGATCCAATAGATTCACACTATTGTATTTTTATTATATCGTAAATTTCTCATTGTTTTATATACCAGATTATGCTTTCTATACACACTTTATTTCTAAACTATTCCCCCCTCCCACCTCCCCCAAGAATACATGCCTTGGGAATTATTCACTGATTTATAATAACAACGACTATAGAAGCCATATGCAAATTCAAGCCAGTTGTGACTGGTAGGAAAAATATTTGGACTTGGAAGTAAATAACCCAAATCTATTGGGCTCTGCTCCTGCAGCAGTCTGTAAAACACTTCTGGGTTCTTTTCATCTTCCAAGAAAAACCAAGCAACATGGACACCCTGTAGGTCCCCGAAACCAAGGACACCTAGGAGTGTACCCCTAAACCATCTTCTGAAATAGGTGTCTGGTAACTGCGCATGGAGGTGGAGGGATAAGGCTGTAAAACAACTTCAGTACATAAAAGGTAAAAGGGTATAAAGAGACAGAACAGGAGGACATTCTGTCCAACCTACATTTGGTTCTAGGCTAATCATCTTAATTAAAAATAAAAATAATAGTGATTTCAAACTAGGCACACATCTAAATTTCTAGAGAGAGAAAATACAGTGAGACGATCACTTATGCCATATGCCTCACACGGAGGATTTTCATTTTTTCATTTATTCAGGCACTCCTCAATTGTAAGCTACTCTGGGGGAAATAGGACAATGAACAATATGGTCCCTGTTGTCAAGGCGCCTTCAAGAGAAGTCCATACACAAGCACACATAATACTGGACAGGATTAAGAGCTAATACCTTTCAGTTGGCTTTGTCTCTAGTAAGCATTCAAAATGATTACAGTCAGTAGGCTTACATGGAATGTTCTAAAATATTAAAGAAAATATACAAGCAAAAACAAGGCCAGCAGGATCATTAACCAGTCGTTAATCAGTGAAGATTAAATTTCCCAAGTGTTTGATACATGCTTGGCTGTGTGTAGGTTTAAGACACAAGGGGCTGAGAGCTGCTTTCAACAAACCAACAGTTTAACTGGAGAATTAAGACTAAAGGGGCTTTCAGAGAGGGGGCAGGTTAAAGGGGGCTAGAGTTAAGTCATGGTAATGCATGGGTGAGCCATCAGGGCATGAGGGAAGGAGCAGGAGTGTGGGAGGAAACGACTGGGGCGTGTCTGAGAAAGAGAGACCTGCTGTGTGAGGAAGCTGATCCTGACCTCAGTGGGAAATCAAGTTGGAGACAGTGATTAATGCCAAACCAGATGATCTCGGGGAACAACCATGCATAGGATAAATTAGGGTACATCAGATGATGGCTTCAGAGTAGGAAGCCAGTGAAATTTTTACAGCTCAGGTGGCTAAGAAGCAGGCTACGAAAGCCATGAATCAGGTCTGAGACCTGGGGCCAGGAGTAGAGAAATTAAAAATACATATAGCATAAACGTAGACAAGATGAAATGGAAAGGGAAGGCCAGATTTAAAGAAGGAATGTGGCACCTGCCAGTGGTCATGGTCTGAGAACCGAGACCAAGATGGAAGTGGAGACGCAGAGAGAGAAGTCCTGAGTGGTGACTATGCTTTTGACCTTCACTAACTACAGAGGAGCATGGTAGTTCTAAGAGGAGCTGTCTTCCTGCCCTGGGGGCATACTGTGTCCCTTCTCCCAGCCAGCGAATGAGCAAGGAGGGAAAAAGAGCAGGCAACCACACTTGATCTTTTCTTCAAGACAGGGACTGAATGAGTCAAGTGATACTGGCCTTGTCAGGTCAGAAAGAGCCAGGATCAAAGTCACGTGAGAGCGAAACTAAGAACTAAGACTGCAGAAAGATGCACAGACAGGGCCCTGTGATTCCACATCAGATGCTAGTCCTGCCTGACAACTCTGCAGGCCTGGAAACATCTAGTCAGCCTCCCCAGCCAGCAGCTGGGTTCTGGGAAGGCCTCTGTATCTTCATAACATACTAATCATTCACTTGATCTCTTTGCAGGGGTTAGAATCTTTACAGTCAGACTTTCCTCCACTAAGACAGAAAATCCACTATCAATACGCTGCCATCAGCTTAGCTGAAGTCCTCACCCCATTTTCCACCTGTCACCCTCTCCTGCCATGCACACTTTACTGGACAGGCAGTGACAGTGTGGTGGTCACAGAACAGGCTTTGGAGTCAGACTGCCCATCTTCCCCAGCTCTATGGCCTCACCTCAAGTCACTAAATCCATGCGCCCCAGCTTCCTCCTGTGAGAAATGGGGAAATACAGCACATCTGTCACAGGGCATTTGTTAGCAGCGACCAACACATAAAGCATGTTCTGTGTCCCTGGCACATAGTACAGACTATTAATTTACATTACTATCATCATCATCAGCCACTCTCTACCAGAGAGGCGCTGAGACACGTGATCTGGTAACTGCATCCAAACTTCTTGTGACAACAGACGAGATGCAAGCATGCAAGGCTCTGAAAGTTGGGTGCCCACCACCACCCTCCCTCGAGGTGGAAGGAGCCTTTAGACAGCTGCTCCCAGCACCTCACATGCTTCCTCTCAAGTCTCCAGAGTGAGAATACGGCCTCGTGCTTCTACCCACAGTGTTTGCTCTACTTGAAACAACCTCTCCATGACCCTGGGTATCAATCAAGTGTCTCTTCTCTGAGGACTTCCTCACTTCCTTTCGTCCCAGAGGGGCACGGAGCTTCCTTGCCTCTATTCTCATAACCCTTCATGGACCACTTACATTCTGCTGAGCACATGACATGCCCACGCCACCTGAATTTACCCCAATATCAGCAATCAAGTTCTTTCCAATCTGCTTAACATTTTTTGATTGTGCTTCTCTACAATTTCCCTCTGACAATCCTAACTGATGTGTCATCATTAGATTACTGTGCCTCTGCCTCCTAAGTATCTGTCTGTATGGGGTGCAGTATTGTTAAAGGGATCTTCCTATAATGCAAATCAGGCTGTGACATGCTACTTGAAAACTCTGGAGTGGCTTCCCATGGCTTCAGGGCAGAACTTCAGCATGACTCATGGTCTCACCTGACCTGGCCTCTTGGACCCAACTCACATCGCTGCTGTCACATGGGATGACTTGCAGTTCCCAGAGCCATGGGGGTACTTCTTCTGGTCTTTATGTTCACTTTAGAGCCTGACCTGCCACTGTGCCCTGGCCCTGGCTCTGTGCTCCTTATCTTTCAAGGACCTGTTCATAAATCCTCCCTCACTTGGTCCCAAGTCACAGTACAGTGCTTCTCTGTGTTCTGGGGTGCCCTGGGCCTGCCCTTAATGTGACATTTACTGGTTGTACTGTAATCATCTTGAAATGTCTTTTCTTTCTACTGTACTATCAGTACCATTCAGGGCAATAACCTCTATGTGTTTACCTGTAAATCAGAGAAACTTGCAGAGTGCCTGGCCCAGGGATAGACTTAAAGGTTGAAAGCTTAGTAACGATATATGAGGACGTCTACCATGCTGCTTAGATAAGCTATCCTGAGTGCAGAAAGAATGTCTTACTTTCAGTCCTCATATTTTAACTCAATGCCAAATAAATGTTTTCTTCTTCCTCCCTTTTAGTCTTGGATGATAAATGATCAGTTTTCCCAGGTATAAAATGAAATGAAAAAGGTAGGATCGTGATCAATTTACATCCCAAATACTTCCCCGAGAGCTTTCTTTCTCTTGCTCTCTTTCCTCCCCTTCCTTTCTTCCTGTTTTAGGTTCATTTCACACAAGATTCTCAGTTTTAATGGATTATTTTTGTGACATAATTTTAAAAATATGATTATATATGCAACTTGTACCTGTATAAATATATGGTTAGCACAAAAAAAATCACAAAGAAAATAAAAGTGGTCAGCAGTCTCACATCCAGAGACATCCACTGCTATCCCTGTGGAGCCTCATTTAATGCTTTCTGAGATGTCCACACATAGACTTTACTCCATCTCCTCACTGCTTCTAAAATGGCACAGAGGCTGAAAGAGTTCGTAACACCTGGGGCAGACCTACATTTCACTCTATCAGAATCCAACAGAGTATTAGTCACAAACCAAACCAAATAGACCCTGTGTGTCAGTGACTCTAATGAAGATTTTGACCTCAGGTGATGGTTCTCTTAGAGCACATTGTCTTGAGACCCTACTTGGGTACATCTATGATACGGTGATCTCTCAAGTAACCTTACTTTTGAGCAAAAACATAATTGTGGATTTTCACCTTCTTTTGGATGAGACTCAGTTCATTTTTGATAAATGATGTATTATATTCTCAGGATTTATTCTGTATCTTATTAAACAATTTCAATTCCTATGCTATTGTAAGTAGGAGAGGGGCAAAATCCCAAATGTTCAGACTTAGGATCCAGCAGATTTCCTACACCAGACAGGCAGCCTCAGCACTTACCACTGTGCCCATGTCTTAAGTACTAACCACCCTCTTTTTCTCAGCACTGAGGCACAGGATAAACCTAGGACTCTTAAATTCAGTCCAACTGAAAGAAATCCAGGAAGGAACTAGCATTTTTGTGTGATTAGCAGTCCAACAGGAAAAATATGTGCCCATTCGCCAACGTTAATCCTGCTAAGACTCCCTGGAATTCTAGGTTCTCTCCTGCCTAGGCTTGTCTCTCCTGGAGAGTTAATCATCAAGGAAAATATCCAGACCTGCCTGATCCATACTCATAATTTTAATTCACCATATCAGAAGGCCAAGGAGTCTGGGAACAGTGACCGCCTAACATACCTGTGAGCCCAGATGCCAATGGGCAGCAGCAGGTTCTGCCTGAGAAAAGCCTAGGAGGCCTGGGAATAGACATGGACCCCTGTAACTTGGATCAACACTTTCCTATCTGGGATTCTGAGGGAAGCTGATGAAGGAGTTGTAGGAACAGAAACAATCATTCAAAATATTCTGAAACTTAAAATGCATACAGAGTAAGCATCTCAAGAACTTAAGAGCAATGGAGAATTTGAAGCCAGTGTACTCAAATTTCCTACCTTCCCAGAATCTTGGATCTTGGGAAGCTTAGGACACCTTGATTTGAATGACAAAAATGTACCTCCTGACTAATCATCAGCCCACCCCTTTATAAAAAATGAGATAAAAAGTTACCCCTTCTAGAGATATCAGATGACCTTACTCATAGGTGGAATGTGAACAGACAAAACAAAGGAACGGATGAAACATAACCAACCCTGAAACATTTGCAACAGAACTGAGATGACCAAAAGGGAATGGGGTGGGCAGGGCAAATGGTGGTGGAGCCCACTGGACAGTGGGGAAGAACACTTGGTGACTTGGTGGAGGGCAAGGTGTGTTGAAATATATCTAAGAAACGGGGAACCTACACATAGTAAATTATCTTAATGTGTAGAATAATTACTACAATAAAAAACAAAAACAACAACAACAAAAAAAAACGATATCCCTTCTGGGCAGATTCAGTCTTGCAAAGAAAAGGCACATTCAGGGTTTGGCGGCCTAGTGTGGGCAGGAAAGCAGCCTTTGTTTGCCCTTTGTTGGGGCACCTTTGTAGAGTCATGCATGGCAGTCCTACATCCTCTCAGCATGGTCTCCAGCCATGGACAGCCTGGTGCGGGAGACAGTCTCCAAGGCCAATCATTAAGAAGGTAATGGGGCCTAGGGAGCCCAAGGCAGTTCACGCTGCCCTGATTTATCCCCAGATCAGAGTTCAGAGAGGACTGGATTTCCTTCCTTTAACAAACCTTTGTGCAAGTGCCGGCTCTGTGCTAGGTGCTGTGGAGGAGAGGCATGGCCCAAACTTTGAGCCTAGGAAAGGCCCTTGCCCAGCATTTGCAAGGTCCATGCACGAGAAAAAATGAAAGCCCAAATACCATATGCTGAAGGCTTCTCCCCACTCACCAGCCTACACTGGGCACCTGCTACCTACCCGTAGCTCCACCCCCATCGGCATCAGTTTCCACTGCTTTCAGTTTCTCAAAAGAATCTGATGTGGGAAGACTGGGCTTTGGATTTAGAGCTCTCAGACACCTCACTATTTTGAGCCAGAACAGACTAGGTTCCTGAGCCCTGGCCCTCTGCACTCCTGTCCCACATCTCAAAGTACTTTACAGGCACACACGCGGACACTCCTACAGATATCGTTACCCATTCTTCATATCCAAGAGTATAGTCATAGGAGCATGGTTCCCCACCAGGAGGACAGACTTGGGAAAGAGGCCCCAGGCCCTCCAAGGTGGTATAGGGGTCATTTGAGCAGGGAATTCTGGAATTTGGTTCCACAGTGTGACATAGAAAGGAGTACATGGGTGGCAGGTGGGCACATACATGCCTTGGCTTCTCAGACTTGTCACTCCCAGGATAAGGGGCACAGTCTGAATGGGGTCCAATTAAGTACAAGACTTAGGTTAGGCAGCCCAGGGCAGGGCCTCTCTTGCCTAGGTTTAAGAGCAGTGCTGTGTAAGGGGCAGAAGGACCAACTGGCAGTCACAAAACAACATAATTACTGCACAGAGAGGGCAGATTACAGAATGCTCAGGAACACACCGGGACAGGGAGTCTGGAGACTCTGGGAAGGCTCCTCTGAGGAGGCGATATCTGCTGGAGTAATATCTTAAATGATGACTTGAAGAGAACAAGGTGGAAAAGGCTTGGAAGAGTGTTTTCAGAGCAAGAAGCAGCATTTGCAAAGGCATGGAGGTGGGATGACACGGTGCCGTCCGGAAATTATCAGTTAGTTGTCATGGTGGAAATAAAGGAATGCATACTGAGGAGAGGCTTGGCATGTATCTGGAAGGTTCTTCAGGCAAGGCCTGGTATGCCATGCACGGAATAACATAAAGAGTCACCAAAGAGAACTTCGTTTTCACAGCAGGTGAGTACCCTAAACTGAGTCGCTAATGAACAAAGGCTATGTACTGCAGACCAGAGTTTCTGTTTTATCAGTTATATCCCACATGCTTTTTTAGAAAATCTATTAAAGTTAGCAACCTGATGGGTAATGTGGTCATCTCCAAAACAATTTTAGCTAGAGTCCAGGACTTTCCTTAGCTTTGGACTTAATGTCCCATTGACAACTCCATGTGGGTTCTCACAAGCATGAGACAGAATAAGGCCTAAACATAGTTGGAGCTCCTCTATCCTGTCCCTCTTCTGACTTCCCATCTCATTCAGTGTCACTCCATTCCCTGTAAATGAGGTGCCATCCTTGATTTCTCCCTCTCCCCCTACTCTCCTCCCATTTCTCACAACCACCTTTTTTGCATCTCTACTGCTGTCCCTCAGCTTAGACTCATAGTCTCCCTGATTCCATTCCAAGGCCAGGCTGATCATAAAAAGGAAACTCATTCTGTTTAGTCCCTTGTGTAAAATCCCTTAACACCTTCTCATTGGTTTAAAGTCAATTCAGTCAATTCCAAATTCCTTATCTTGACATGTAAGATGTTGAATGATCTGATGCCTATTAATCTCATCTCACACTGTTGTTCCCCTTATGCACTAGACTTTAGCCTTATTAGCCTTATGGTCAAGCACCCCAAGTTCTTTCTGGTGACTCAGACTCTGCGCCTGCTCCTCCCGACCTGTGACACTTCTCCCTGACCACCCTACCCAAAGCAGGTGCTTGTCTATGATGCAAGTTCTCATTCCCCTGTTAATTTCCTTTCTATTTTGCAACTGGAAAAGATTTCAAGATCACCCCCCACCAAGTCTATTTTCTCCTCACTGTAATGCAAACTCCATAAAGCCAGAGGTTGAATGTGATTATTAGAAACAAGAGATAAAATTGCTAATGAGGCATGTTTGGAGGGCTTAGGTAGCTTATCTGCTGGGCTGTGGACCATGCAAAGCCCAAGGAACTGGGTTTGAGACGTGGGGCTAGAGGGAACAGCTAAAATAATTAAAAACAAAGTAATAAAAATGCTTCCTTCACTTCTTCCTTCCTTCCTTCCAACGCTTCTTCCTCCTCATCTTTATTTCTTTAAAAAAATTAATTAATTAACAAAAGCCTAGTGTCTAACTCAAGAAATAGGTGTAGGTGTTCAGAAAGTTTTATAAAGGGAAAAATGTAACTACATTAGAAATTCACCCCAATTTTCACTTTCCAATCTTTTTCTTATTGGGCCTCCTATATTTAAAAAACAAACAAACAAACAAACAAACAAAAAAACAACAAGCGAAAAACTTTGTTTATAAAATGAGCTCAAAATTAAGAAAATAATCATTATTCTTTGAGGAAGTTTAATTCAAACCTAGGCTGCACTAGATTGTTTTTGAGTGTTTGCATTGGCTATTTGTGGAAACACAGGGACACTTAAAAAAAATCATGAATGCAAATTCATTTACTTAAAAAAAGTCATGGCAGTAACATAACAGTACATGTCTTCTTTAATGTGGAAAATATTTAAATAAGATCATTATGGCTTTCTTACAACATATCTGTTTAGTCTAAACCTCTGGTTCCTTTCCACTATGAATGTACTTTTTTTGTTTGAAATCTCAGAATGTACAGCCCCAGGCTTTTCCAGTGTCAAGACAAAGAAATGTCCAGTGATCTTGATCACAGCTGAAATATTGCTATAACAGCATGAAAAATTTAGCGGGTAATTTGAACTACAAGTTCTTTTGTCTATTCTGTTTTTCTATCTGTGAATCTGCAGCCACGATTTCTAAATTATTAAATCCAATGTAGGAAAAAAGAATGCCATTGAGATGGAAAGTAGTTACGAGAACACCTTATTAAGCCATGTCCATTTCATTTACTCTTTCAGGATTATGTGGTCTAATAATTTCCTAAAAAGGAACAAACAAGTAGGTTTTTTAAAAACCAGTTCAGGTTTAGAGAAATAAATAAAACATGAAATTAGTAAAAAAAAAAAAATTCACTTAATTCAATAATAAATTTTTTGTCTTTTAAGTGAACATTGCAATTCTTGTTTGCTAGAAAGTCTTAGACTATACTCTTGTCTTTTGTATTTGTTGCGGGACACCATGGTGCCCTCCCCTCCTCTCCCTGGTGAAAGCCTATTCACTTAATCACTGCTAAAGACTTGCTTCCTTTGTATTTCCTTCCTCTGAATTCCTGCAACATCTTGGAAATATGATTATATATTGTGACAAAGAAAACTACAAAGCACTCTAAGTATTTAATTTGTATGTGTTCCACACCAGGAGCTGCTCAGGGACTTGTTCCCTCCTCTTTGCAACCCCACTCCCTTATACAATGCATGGTAGGCATTCACCAGGCATTTATTACAAAAATGAATGACTGAGTCTATACATTGATGGCCATATTTTATAACCCTAATATTGTCAAACATAATATCATAAAGGGTTTCTGTACCATTTCTAGGCATATGAAACACAAATACACTAGTACTGTTTTCTTTTTTAAGAAACATTTAATTTATTTTAGTTTATTTGTTCTTCTTGGTTGTTTCCCCCAGCTCCAGGATATAAACTCAGGTTGTTTGGATGTATGTGGTCTGCTCTTGGCTGGATATAGTGGACCTAATACTACTCCACCATGACTGTGTACCTCGAAATATGCTAATTTTAATGTCAACATTTTGAGATGTTTCAGTGGGCAACTGAAGCAATATTTGATATTCTGACTTACTTAGAAAATGTGGGATCTCAATTTGCCATAGCTATAAAAAGCTGGGAACAGTGCCAACCTTAAGGTTGTGAGGCAGATATCCATCTGACTCCTTTTTCATCATCCCCATAACCCTACTCACATGCTCTGGCCTTTCCTCCATTGAAAAGACAGAGAAGCCATAACTGACCTCCTTGCAGCCTCTCTAACCCTGAATTACATATCAGTCTAGTCTAAGAGATGAAGACTTCAGAGCAACATTTACCTATGACATTAACCAAAACTCTCTCGCTTGTACCACATGAGGAAGAGGATGTCTTTGAGTCATGAAAAAGAAATATGAAATACAAGTTAATTTTAGAGAACTATACATTTTTTCCCCCCAGTCATACACAGGAGCTCCAAATGTGACTATTAGTTAAATCACTCACAACCTGCTAGGGAAAGAACATTGGAAAATGGACAAAATGGAATTGAAATGAACAGACCAGCTATTTTATATTGGCAAAGAAAACTTTGATCTTTAAATTTTAAGTTCCTTACATGTACATCAGAATGTTATTTGTAACAGAAAAATATGGACACATTCTAAAGAATTAAAAACAGTTGTTTTACTATAAAATGGGATAGCCAGAGGGAGTAAAATGATGCAGAAGTATTAAAAGCATTCATTTTATGTTTTATGGAAAAAGCAGTTTATGGAGTTGACTTATACAGTATGAGGCCGTTTTGTGTTAAATTACATATGGATATTAGGTCATGTCCACAAATACGCATATTCAAAAATTCTGGTACAACTCACATAAATGTAGCTGTGGCATCTGATCTGACTGAAGCACATTTTTTTTTTTGCTGATTGTAATTTTCTAAAGTATCTAAAATGAACTTGTATAACTTTTACCATTAGAAAGTATAATTTGTGTGTTTTAGTCTATTTGGTTATTTCTTTCTAAATTTTTTCTTCCATATTAAAATTACATGGCTTATGATTATGAAAGTTGCTTAGTCATATAGAACTCCTCTCCGAGTTATACGAAATGTGATAGGCTACACTAGAATTAAAGCAGACTTCTCAGTTTGGGGCTGTGAAAAATGTGAATGAGGGGGCAAACCCCAGCAATTTTCATAAACATAGGAAAACCAAAGAGAGAGACTATTGCCCTCATACACCATCAAAGTTGCAACGTCACTTCCCTAAGACTGTGTATTTTAAATTCCAGTCTGGAAAAATTCCTGAAGCCAAAAACACTTACTAATGTACCATAATGCAATACACGAGGACATGTGTGTCACAGTTTCCCAGAGCAAACATTCCACATTTCCTAAGCACCATTTATCATCACTAATAAACACAGTATACTTTCTACAGATAAGAATTAGTACTTGGAAAGATACATACATTATCCCTTTCTTTCAGGAAATTTTCCATAAAGATAATTTCAAATACATAAATACACACACATACATATATAAAAATACTTTTATATATATACATGTATATATTTGTTCATTCTTAGGGTTTCCATTTATTCAAGTTATCAGTTTTCTGATGAAAAATTGGACATGACTTATCCCCTCCAATCCTTCTTCCTTTTAAAGTAAGCAATACCTCCATTTAAAAGATGAAACAACTAAGGCACACAAAGATTAAGGAATTTGCCTAAAGTATCAAAGTTGGGTAGTAGTAAAGCTAGTCAGATATACAGCTCTACCAGCAGACATAGGCTGCGCCTTTACCCTTCACATTACACGACACTGCACTGCACACCCACCTTCCTCCCCCGTCTTAACAGAGCAAGGGCTACAGAGCAATTCAGAGGAAACCAGTACAACCTGGAACCCAGAGAAGCAGAGGAGGTTCCATGGAGTGAGCAGAACTTGATCGGAATCTTGAAAGACAGAAATGTTTCAGGAGAGTGAAGTAGATGCAAGAGAAGCAATTCTTTCCTCCTGGGTACAAAAATGGCTTGGATGCTCCTGATCTGTATTCTGTAAAGGGTTGGGGCACACAGCCCAACCCATAAGAATGAAACTGACAGTGTTTTATCATTACTGGCCCCCTCCTCTCTCAGTGTTCAGCAACACTTTTGAAAAAGAATAAAGAAAAAATAAAATCTGTCCCTAAATAAAGCCAAAATGGACAATGAACCACTTACAAAGAATTTCACAGCACTCATTGAAGAGGAAATGTCTCTGGGTTAAGAAACTGGGCCAAACTTAGAGAAATAATTGTGCCACGGGTGTGGAACTAAATTTCAATTTATAAGTGGAAAAAAGTCATCAAAAGAAACAGGTGACAAGGGAATAAAATGAACCAGATGGATTCATGAAGAAACTGAATCAGTAAGCCTTTAGTCTGAAAAGTTTACTCATGTTTGGAGCAAAAAATCATTTTCTTACAGATTTTTCCCCTCATGATAATGTTCCCCACCCCCCAAAAGGGAAAGAAAAGTTTAATTTGGTCTTGTTTCCCCGCCCTCCCCTCAAACTACAATCATATATATGTAAAAGGGTATTCCTTGTGAAATACGTAATAACAATTTACCAATGTTAGGGGCGGGGATATTTTTAGCTTCTCTTTATCCTAGGAACTAAAAGAACCCACCTCTCTCTTTAGCCAGATGGCAGTCTCCAATTCTGCTCATCCTATTTTCTCTTAAAACTTACTCTCATCAGGCTTACACCCCACCAATCCAAGGACAAGACTCAGGCAAGGTGACTTGTCACTGACATATTACTAATTCCATGTTCAATGATCAGTCTCATCTCATGTATCAGTTCACCTGTCATGGATACACTTAATCACTCCATTCTGTTTTGCTTTTTCCTCACAGATTCCAGGATACCACACTCTCAGTTTTCCTGTTTCCCTGGTTGTTCCCTCTCAATGCCCTTTTCCTGATGTCTTTAATAGTATAGCGTACCCCAAGATTCAGTTCTTATTCTTCTTTTACACATACTCATGTTACCCACAGTGATCTCATTGTGGGTTTTGAATATCATCACAGGCAGATACTCTCAACTGTTCATGATCAGCCCAGCACTTTCTTGAACTCCAGAACCAGATACCTGCTTACTTGACATCTCTACATGAATGTCTAGTAAGGATCGTTTCATTAACCTATGCAAAACGAAGCTCCTAATATCCCCCATCTTCCACTCCAGCCCCGCCCCCGCAAGCCTACTTCACTCGCCTATTTTTACCTCTCAGTTAACAGCAACTCTATCCTACCAGTTGCTCAGCCCCCAAAAGCTTCAAATTACCCTGAACTTTGCTTACTTTAAATTGGTCAGAAAGTCTGTTGGCTTTACCTTCAAAATACATCTAGACTTTAACCCCTTGTCCCCACATCCACTGCTACCATTCTCATCCAAGTAACCATCATCTCTTAGCTGGCTGGGAAGTCTAACTGGTCCCCCTGCTCCCACCCCTGCTCTGAATAGTACTATCAACTCAGCAGGGGCATTCTTTTCAAAACTTCAGATTATGCCACTTGTATTTGCAAATCCCTGCAATGGCTCTAGATCTCTCATAATCAAAGCCAACCTCCTTCAAAGGCAAACAAGACCCTCTGTCAGCTGCGTGACCCGGCTCTCTAAGCCCCTCCAACAACATGCTTCCTTCCATAACTCTGCTCTAGTCATGCTAATCTCCTTGCTATTCCTCACCATATACATCATGTAATTCATTTATTAGTTTTATTGTCAGTCCTCCTTCCACTTGTTGAACTGTAAGTAGAACGTGTGTGCCACACATCTGCATCTGTACACAGACGTTTCCTGACAGTAGCCAGTGTGAGGCATGTATAGATGTTTAAATCAAAACTGCTTAACTAATGAATTTCTAGACTCTTAGCAATCTGCAAAAATTCCAGCCATGTTAACTGAACTTGTTCTACTAAGATTCTTACTACATGCCTTTCTCTTAAACAGTCCATGCCATTCATTTATCCATGAATCATCCACTCACATGACAGGTGAGCAACTATAATGTGCTATGCACAGACATCAGAGAGAAAAGTAAAAGGCTGAGGATTTGCTTTTGCACAGGGGAAGGAGATAAGAAATTGCACAAGTATGGTTCAGCCTGTTAACTGCCTTTATAGAAGGAAGCCCAGGGTATAACAGGATCACAGAAGAAGGCCATCTGATCAGCCAGGGCTGGAGAGGAAGGGGCCATCAGGGAAAGGCCTTCCAGAAGATGTGCCTATTGGGGTAAATTTTTAAGGAGTTAGTAAAGGAAAGAGGGGTGATAGGGACTGTAGAAGAAAAGGGAGGAGAAGCCATCCTAAACAGAGGACACAGCTTTTCAAAGCACAGACATTATTAGGAGCAAGATAATTTGAGGCGTTCAGGGCAGCCTAATAACAGACTCTAGAGTTAAGGAGATATATGGAGGTAGAGAGGTCTTCTTTTACTCGTAATGCATAGTTTGGTTAGATCTTGATACTACTTTTCAGGTTTTCCTTTTAGAAATACACGGTAGTAAACAGTGTGATAAAATGGGGTCTTGAGAAAGACTAGGTAGACAGGTATATAATCTTATTTCAGCATTTAAAACCTAGGATAAATTGGTAAGGTAAAGAGCTCCAAGAATTTAAATTTTAATTCTTGACTTCAAGTAATCTGATAAATACCATTATTATTATAAACTTGGCTTTTTTTTTAGAAGAGACAGTAAGGATAAGAAAATCAAAGAAGTTCTTAATCACTTCCTGATCCAAATCCCAAATGAAGTAGAACAAAAAGCAAACACGTGCTCATGAAATCTACCATCGGTGGCACTTCAACAGGAAGCTCACAATGTCATCAGAGAGGGTTCACAGGCCAAGAGAAATGCCCAGTCTACCATCTCGACTCCCACACATCTCTTATTTTCCTTTTCCAAAGTCACCAACACTCAGTAACTACTTGCCATTCTAGAGTTCCAGTAATCCTCTTGGCATTGCAACAGTAAAACTGTCCTTTGTCCTTAAAGCAAGGGGGAGGGACTGCCTGAATCGCAGGCGGAGTTGCCCCAAGGAACCATTTTATTTTGTGAAGGCACAAAAGATCTTTTTCAATTGTCTTTCACAACATGCCTTGTTGGCCAAGACTGGGAAGTTAGTTTGGTCTGGAAGACCATTGCAGGCAATTGGAAAAGAACCAGGATTCTCCTGGCACTCATACAGAACTAAACCTTCACAGGTAAAGAAAAGCAACAGGTTCTCTGTTCTGTAGCTTCAGTGACACTGCCTTAGAATTTGTTGTCGGGTGATTTCCACAGATGCTTAAGCATTTATTCCGGAAGTTCAAAAAGGAGAACCAGAAAACCAGTACAAAGAGATACTAGGTATGAGTAGCAAAAAGCTATTTCTCTTTTAGGGAAACATTTGGAATTTGGGAAGTGGAAGCAAAATCAAAGCATAAAACATTCTTGCCAACTGTACCTAGATAAGTGCGTATGTGCACACATGCACAGATATGTGTATATATAATATATATATATTATATATACATTTATAAAGATGCATCGTTTACAAAATCCAATCTACCTATCTAGGAAAGCTGAGGAGCGGAAAATGTGAGAAAATCTGAAGTGGCCGGAATACATACGGCTCCAGGCACAGAGCAACAGCCGTAGGTTGGCGGTCCGTGTACGTGCATGTACACGGACCTTGCGTGTGTGGCTTCACATGCACAGAACTCCAGCTTTGGTGATAACCATCCAACCATGCTCTGCTGTAAGATTATTTTTACAAATTACATTAGAACTAAATGTCATGTTTGAAGTGATTTCTAAATATTTGTTGAACTTCTAAAAGCAATACTAACCTTATGGAACACATTGTGGCTTTCCATGGTTTGTTTCAAAATGTCTAATAATGCAGAGACGTGACACTGAAACTTGAAGTCTAAGCACCAATTCTAAGCTGTATTCAAAGGGGAGTTTTCCATTTTAGGTCCTTTTATTCACCGGTGAAGTCACTTTTCATAAAATAAGGTTTAAAAAGTAGTAGTTTCTGATTGCTTATGTGCTCTGAATTTAATTAAATCTCTACCCTCTGGGGAGAGCTTCTTTTACAGAAAAGGGGAACGCTTACTATTATTTAGGTAGTAAAAGGTTTTGAATCAGTCTTTAGCTCCTATTACTTTTCCCCTGAAAATGACATATTTTCAATTTGCTGGGTTTTCTTTTTTTTTTTTTTTTTTTGAGGGGGAGGGTCAAAATGTTTGTTGTCTTCCTAGCAGGGAAAATCTAAGGACAACCAAGAATGCAAACATAACAAAGCATACATTTACATTAAAAAACGATAAAAAAAAAAAATCAAAATTTGTTTTGACTTATTTCAAGTAGTAAAGCAGTTTAAAAATATGTAAACTACTTCCTTCTATACCACTTTCTTTAACTATTACTAAAGAAAACAATCCTGATATCTTTCATCAATATAATGTTGAAAGCCATCATTTTAAATAAACACATCATTTCATTCAAAATAGAAGTGACAGCATTAACAAGCTGGAAAACAGGTTTCATCTCAAATAGGAAAAAAAAAAGTCTGTTATAAGGAAAAGACAAAAAGGACTGATATTCAAATGGGAAAATAAAAATAGGTATTTGAGACATATTTAGTTTTTCACTTGTTAAATGAATAATCAAAGTACCTCTTTCAGTCCTGTCATGGGATTAAACAAGTTCGTATATGGAAAGTTCTGAAAACAGCACCTAGAGCCATACTGAATGCTCAATAAATACATGTTAATTATTAGTAGTACTGGCAATGGCTAAGATTACTAGGTCATCTCTTGCTTTTCCACTGGAGACAGAAGTCTTGAAGGGATTAGAATCTTGTGAAAACCTCTGCTGCCAAGCAGAGAGTCCTATTTCACAGTGCATGGAAAAAACAGCTCAAGATTTCTCAAATCCATGTTTCTGATTTGTGAAGGGAGGTCTATCATCTGCTAAGAGAGATAAGAGTTCTCCTTCGTTTTCCAGAGAGCAGGACTTAACTGGTGGAAGCTACAGAGGGAAATGTCTGCTGGGTGTAAGAAAGACTAAAATTGAAAACACCCACCTTACAAAATGATAGGCGGCCTTAAGAGGTAGACAGAGACAGTATATTGTTACTGAGTGTGAGAGTATGAGTTTCAAGTCAAAGATGACAAAGATTTCTTCGCAAATCCACGCTAGATGACAACAATGACAATCATACCACCACAATGACAGTTGACACTTTTAGAGAACTTGCCATGCATTGCTGTAAGGATTTTTCATATACTGACCGTCTTCATCCTTACCTCAGCCACCTGGTTCCACAGTCTATATTCTTAACTATTACTATACGCTGCTCACTTCGCAGCTCTGGAAGGTACTTCACTTCTCAGTGTCTCCATCATCTCATTTATAAAATGAGGATAATAATAGCACTCACCTCAGATGACAGTGATAAATATTCAATGAAGTAATATATTTGTTTAGTACCAAGAGTACCTGACACATAACAGGTACTTTATTTTTTATATAACGGTCATTTCAACTCTCCAGAACTATTTTTTTTTTTTTTTTAACTTAAATGGCAAGTAAGAGAAGGTACAAACAACTTTTTCTTGGCTACAATGAACAATCTGACTCATTTTTTTTGTAAGTGGAACTCAAGTTTTGTTAATTTAGGATTCTTTAATTAAACAAATAATCATAGAACTTAGTGGCAACATTGCAAAACCAATTCTATAATGATAGCAGATTTTCTGTATACTTTGTCATGGTTGATTATGATGTAAGACCCTAACAAAACTGGCCTGGTCCATTTTCCCATTGTTGACTTCTCTCATCATTTCCAAGGCCTTATCCTTTGGCCAACTATTCCATTATACTTTCAGCAGAATCCTTTACAGCTTCACATTGGACTTTATTTAGCACTGTCTGCTTAACCAATTCCCAAACCTAGGCCAATCCAATTCACTTATTTTACACCTGCTGTCCATCTGCAATCTAGCATCAAATATGGCTTAAAAAAACTTTGACTTACCCTTAGTACCTGCTTTACTAACAGAGGCAACATAACATTTTTATTTCTCTCAAGTTTTCAGATCTCTTCCTGCCGCACCCATAAATATCCTAGACTCAATACTGGAAAATAGAAGCAGTCAGATACAAATTCTTTCAACTTTCATATATGTTTCTTTACATCTCTAAACTGCAACAACAAATCCATTCAACATTTACTGACATCTTTGCCAAGCTTTCTCACTCTCCTTCCTGTTTCAAAAGAAATAAATGCTTCCAGATCTCCCTTCCAAGGCCAGATCATTCTTCTATTGTCTGATATTACCCAGGAAATGTAGATTGCATCATCTTTGCTATTCTGGCAACAATTCCCCTGTCTCTCCCCTTTCTTCAATCTTCAACCTTTTCCTTTTCATCTATAACATGTCCACAAGACAAAATAGTCTCAACCCTGTTTCCCTCATAAGTGTTGACCCTCTTCCCACTTTACTGCCTAACATCTAAGAGTGTCTCTTAATCGTAGGCATGTAACCAGTTGAACAAATAAATGTGAATCACTGAAGGCAGCCTAATAGAGGTTATTCTTGATTACAATCAATCTTTTAAGGGTGCTTAAAGATTCTGACATCCAGCAGCTATAGATTTGGTGACCAGTCATTATTTTTCCCATTTACAATGTGTTTCAAACAAACATAAGAGAAATATACCACTGAGGTTGTCATAGATGACAAACTGTACTTGAACTAAATGTTAGTATGTGCTTTTGGATTCCTACCACAAAATTTACAGATCAGCAATACCAAAACCTTAAAAAAATGCTTTCTGAAGGACAGAAGCTAAGTTCTTACATTCCACAGTAATGACTCAATTATAAACACTAATATAATTCAAATCGTCTATGTCAACTCTTAGAACCTCGTCTGGTTTAAAATTTAGTACCTATATAGAAAAATCAGAGCAATAAAGGTTCCTCTATACCTTCAGGGAAAAGGATCCATCAATAGGGTCTAAAATAGGAGAGAATCTGAAGTATTTAATGAGAAGACTGTAAGCCAGTGAAGGTGGAACACAGAAAACAAGGAGAGGTAAGAGCCAGAACTGACAGGGCCCCCTAGCTGGAATTAATACCGTAAGAACAACAGAAAGCAAATCAAAAGCTTAAGCTGAGAGATGAAAGGCTCAGATCTGCAATTTTAAAAGGATCACTCTAGTTGTTATGCAGAGAATTGATGGGTAGACTACTAGAGAGTGATAGGGACAAGAGGGGACAAGAGCAAGTTGCTTCAGAAGCTTAAAAAAAGAAATGATGGTAGCCTGGATCAGGGTGCTAGTAAAGATGAAAACAAGGAGATGGATTCTGGAAGATAAATCACAAAGACTTGAGAATGATTAACTGTCGGAAAGAAAGGGAGATATCAATGATACATTGGTTTCCTGAATTTATATGCATATATACATGATAATATGGATTAATATTCTTGTACAATACATACACAGGTGAACAAAAATTACTTATGGGAAGGGAAGCTGAATTTTGCATAGTAAAATTTTTTACAACGTAGATATCTGCAGTTTAAATATTTTTATAATTAGCAGGTAAACATTATTTCAAAGTTAAATTCACATGCAATAAAAAGAAACAAAGCATTTTCCTGAAGGAAAAGGACAGACATGCATTTTAGGAAGGACTAATCTTTATCCAAAGGTACAAAATATGAAAGTACATGGCATATTTAAAGAATAGCAAGTAGTCTAGTGTTTGCAGAGTAAGAATATGTATTGGGACAGGATAGAAAGAAGATAAAGCTGCTTTAAGAGTATGAGCAGCTCATGGAGGATCTTAAGCAAGTCAGGCTTAAGAATGCATTCCCTAATCTGTAAGAAATGGGAAAGCATATAACATTTTCAAGTAGGAGGATTAAAAAAAAAAAAAAAAAAGGTATGTATTTTAGAAAGATCACTTCAGAGGCAGTATGAAGACTGGGACAAAAGGGCAATAAGAAAATAGGCTGGGACACCAGTTAGGCTAGAACTTAAGCTAAACCAGGGGCAACACAGAGAAGGGAAACATTTGAGATTTATTTCAGAGGTAGACAGGCCTTGGTAATTAAACTGGATGTGACAGGTAAGGAAAAGAGAAAGTCAAAGATGCTTCCCATGGTTTCTAATTTAGGAAATTAGATTGTGATGACATCCATTTCAATCATTTAAGAACCAGCTAAATGAGAAAATAAATTTTGTTTTAAAGACACTAAGTTTAAAGTATCTTTGGAAGCAAGTCAAGGTAAGGAAGTTGGAGATAATAGTTTTAAATTTGAAAAACAAGACTAGGACTAGAGCACATGAATACTATCACCCAGAATAAAGAATTTAAACCTGTGCACACAATCTTACCCTCGACGTAATTTCACTGAATACTTGGGGGGCAACTGTCAAAAGTTGACCAATTCCATTTATTCTCATTGTTGCAGAAATTCCACATAATTGTTAAAGTCTCTGTAAGCGGTTAACTTTAAAAAGTAGAAGCTTTTTGTCTTGTTTTCTCTTTCAAGTCTTTTATTTTCCCCCTTCCCCTTTTGTCTGTCTTCCTTTCTGTCTAGCTGGTTAAGGAAGAAATAGGAGGTATAATAAGGAAGTATAATATAAAAACATTTGTTATTAAATAATTTCATACTTTGTCTTAATTGTAAAAAGCAAAGAACAGAACATTTCACAATTCTACCTTAACAAAACCTAAGCTAAATGATTTACCTATGTGACTCTCAACTGATTTTCTCTTGTAAGTTATTGACCTTTAATTAACTGACATTCCCAAGGCAGTCGACTCCAGCTGTAGCTTTAATCACAGAGGTTCCTGAAACAATTCCACAAGCCTGGTTGCTGTCAGAAACCAAACCCGAGTCACACTGCACCTTTGTCTAACTGCTGATGCCCTAGTTTGGTGGGAGGTGGAGAGGAAGGACTTGTTGGCAAGGAAACAGCTGCTTCCTTCCTGAGTCAGGGAAAACCAGGAAGGTAACAGATGGGCAGAGCAGAAGAGCAGTCAAAAGTTGCTCTGCCTCCTGGTTGGCAAAGATTTTCAGAGGCACAACTGGATATTTTAAAGCATATCAATGATTAAGAGCTTTATCTGCCTGGGTGCTCTGCTGAAGTTCAACAGGGATTCCCACACATTTTCTACATTTGAAAAATTCTTTAGTTTGCAGTGGTACAAAGAACCTGGCCTCAGCTTATGTACTAAGACTGCAAGGCACTGTTCCATGTCTTTAGTATTATAGGCAAAGAATGCATTTTCAGGTAAAAATTTTTTTTCATTTTCTATATAGTATATTTGTATGACTTATTAGAATTACTGTTAAGATTTGATTAAAACGCTTTTTTCTTAAATGTTTACTTTTGTATATTTAAGTTTAAAAGATTTGTTGAAAACCTTTTTTATTTTGTTATCATAACCCCTCCCATCCACTTCGGTGCCCAGAAAATTAAATATCCAAGGATTCCTGGATAAAATTGATTGACAAACACTGGATTGATATGTTATTAACTAACATATTTTTAAAACAGCTGTAAATAGGTAAGTTATTGTTCTTCATCAAGTACAAATTAGCAATCACTGATAATTACATTAAAATTAGTGTGGGCATGAAGTATGGAATTTTAAAACAAGTTTACTATACTGATTAAGTCAACATTTATATATGCATTAGAACTTAACCCCATAAATAAATAGAGCTCTCAATTATTTTAAAAAATCAAGGGATAACATATGTATTTAGACATATTAGCAGCGTAAGGATGTATGCTTCAACACACTTATTGGGAAAAAGTCTGAAAATATCACTACACTGAATTCAAGGGCATCCGCAGGAATCTGACATAAAAGTTCTCTAGAATACCAACATTTTAGGAAATTCCAAAAAAGGAAAGGGTAAAGTAGGAAATAGCCTCAAATTAATCGACAAAGTTCAGTGCTTGCTCCAACTTGATTTTCCTCTCCGTTGCGAAAAAATCAAAAACAAAAACAGTCTCGGGATGGGTGAGTGTATCACTTAGATGAAAGTTCATCTACTGGAATAAATGGAGAGGTGGCTTGGGCAGGTGACACAGGAGATTCGGTGGTAGTACTGACTTTCGCTGGTGAGTTACAAGAAGATCCGGCACTGCTGCTGTTTCCATCAAGGGTATCGGAAGATACACACACACCAGGATCTGACAGTTGTGCAACGTCAGAAGAAAGCATGTTGGTGATGCCTTGGAAAAATCTCTTTGGCTGATAATCAGTTTCCATCTCACATTTTCTTTTCAATGGTCCAAGAACACTTGGTCTAATGCAATTGATGGGACTCTGGCTTCTCCGGGTAGTAAAGCGGGTCGTCGGACTGGGAATAGGACTTGGAGGCAATCCATTGCTACTTACAAAACTTTGCAAGGACGGTGAAAAACACTGCTTCCCAATTCCTCGGGTGGGAGACGGCGCTGGTGACACCGGAATGAAATCGATGCGCTTCGGAGAGGCAGATTTCTCCACGTCGTTGTCACTAAGGCTGAAACTTTCCTCCCAGGAGTGGCTTATCTGCATTGCGGTCTGCACCTCGCGCTCATGGACCGTCTCCCGGTTGATCAAGTCCATGCCTTCCTCCTGCTTGATCTGGTGCAAGCGGCTGCTGTGCATGCGGACTGGGGAGGCCGGTAGCAGCAGGCCGTGGTGGCGGTTCGTGAACGTTGTGCTGTTCCGTCTGGCGCTAGGCGCCTCGGCCTGGAACACCGGCGAAGTGTCACTGAGGCCGTGGATTAGGGGGGCGCTGTTAGACCTCCTGAGGCCCCCGCCGCCGCCACTACCGCCGCCCTCCGCCGGGCTCCCGCCCGTTCCCGGAGGCAGTTCCAGGTCTAGCTCCATCTTCTCCTGAGCCATGTCGGGGGTAGGGAGGCGGGGGCGGTACTCAGTCAGAGACCTAGGACTCCCATTCCCCGCAGCCCAGGTCCACTGCCGATGCCGCCGCCACCGAGAATCTGTCAGCGGGCTCGACCTTTCTGCGCATGCGTATCCATTCGCGCAGGCGCTCTACGTTGTCTCGCTTCTCGGCGCCGGCCTAACGCGTAACAGCTGCGTCGCGGCCCCGAGGGGAGGGGCAAGGAGTGGTGTGTAGTTCGTACATTCCTTCCGCTAACAGCAATCGGCCTTAAGCGCGCTTTAACGCGTGTCAATACAAGTTACTCTTTTCCGGAGTGTGTATTTATAAAAGAGCTCTGACAGAGAGGCCCTTGTTGAGGCGCGACTGTGTGATGCCAAGTGGGGCTGGTCTAAGCTGGGAGAGCGTCCCTGGGGAAGAGACAGTCTCCGGAGATTCGGGGAAGTGGGCGAAATGGGCGCGGTGCGGAGCTGCCGGAAGCGGGAAGCGAGGCTACCAGCCCGAGACGGGCGGGAACCCGGGCGGAGGGAAGCCGTGTGGCCTGGAGTGGAGAGTGAGGGCGGAGCGGACCGCGGCAGAGTCTGGTCTTTATCTAGAAAACAACGAAAACTCCGAAGGTTTCAGCACGGGTGTAACAGCTACTGAAAACCTCACTGGCTGCGGCCTGGAAATAGATTATGGGGGGATTAGAACCTACAGGAAAAAAACCATAGAGGATGGTAATTGTCTAAAGGTGGTAGTGGGAGAGGCGAAGAAAGAACGTTAAGGTCTAGAACTGTTTAGGTTAGGGCGGGGAAAACCCTTGGACTTGTATTTTGTTTTATTAACAGTTGTATTTTCAACACAGGCATAAGTACTTAATGTTCGCTCATTATGAGGGATTAAATGCAGGGAAAACCAATAGGTTCTCATTTAAAAAATAAAAACACCATACTAGACTCGTGATTAATATAACATTTCATATCATTAAAAATGGGTTAATAATTTTTATTCCTTTACAGCAAGTCTTTTTTTTTTTTTTTTTTCCATACCTACTATGTGCCAGGTACTGTGCTAGGAAATAAGACCTATGAGAACATATAATTTCTACTATGGGGAAGAGAGAATAAGCAAGCGAGCAATTTCCAGAAAGTGGTAAACAAAGGGAGCGGGAGGGGTGGGCTCTCTACAGGTATTAGAGAGGGGATAATTAGATAGAGCTGAGATCTAAATGACAAGCAGCAGCAAGTTATGTTGAAATTTGGGAACAGAATATTCCAAACATGGAGAACAGAAAGTGCTAAGGCCTAAGGCAGACATGAGTATGGTGAGTTTTCAGGAAAAGGAAAAAGGGCAGTGCAGCTAAAGCATTAAGGGGAGAGTAGGTGGTATAAAGGGGTAAAAGTGTTTGGATCTCATTCTAAGTACAGGAAAAGGCCCTGGAGAATTTTAAAGAGAATGATATTTATGTTTAAATATTTTTCACATTTGTGGAAATAAGCTGAAAGAGGGTGAGAAGTGGAAAAAGGCTGGTTAGGAATATATGACAGGTATAGCCAAGGGATTACTGGAGTAGGGTGATAGTAGTGGCTCTGGGGAAACAGGATGGGCTCAGGATATCTTTTGAAAATAGAACCAATAGGTTTTACAAGTGGATTAGGTTTAGATGATGAAAGAAATAGATCATTCAAAGGCAACTCATTTTTCACTTAATCTGGGAAGAAGGCTGAAAGAAGGAAGTATGTTTAGAAGAATGGAAATTAGAAGTTCTGTTTGAGTCAATTTGAGCTGCAGGTTGTCTAGTAGATGGTCCATGTGGCCATTTATTTGAACTCAGCTTAATAATTTTTGTTCTCTTTGCCACTGAAGAAGGTAAGCTGCAAAGAAGCTGACAACATTCACATCTTGTTTAGTAGTGGGAACTGGTAGGAGAATCCAGCCTTAAGAGTCTTGGTTCTTCACACAAGTCTCTTTCCTTTGTGTAACAAACAGCTTTCAAAGTCTTTGTAAAATACAGATTCTGATGATAAAATACAATGTTGACTATCCATATCTATAATTGTAGAAATTGACTTAAGCTTTCTAAGTACCATACACTTTTCAAGTGCTTCATGTGTAGTGTCTCACTGGACCCTCACAATAACCCTTTCAGGTATCATCGTCTCCATTTTGTAAGGGAAACTGAGATGCAGGGACTAAGTGATGTCCCAGGATGACAGCAAGTAGCAGGACCTGGATTTTCTGGCTTCAGAGCATGAGCACAGTATTACCTCCTCTAAGTGCAATGATGTTTCAGGGTTGGAGAAAACACTAGCAGAGTGTTAGCAGCATTGTGAATTCAGTTGTGTTTGAGAGGATTTGAAGGATAGCAGGAATTTAGTAGAGGACGTTTTCTGTAAAAGTTGCAGCATGATAATAAAATAGTGAGTTTGACTAGTACATGAAATACTAAGAGATGAAAAGGTAATGAGAAAAAAGTTGAGAACTGAAGTTGGAGTCAGAATTGGGAGCTTTGAATACAGGACAAAAATGCCTGTATTTAATCTGAGGCAACAGGGAGTCTCTGAAAGTTTTTGACAAAAGGAGTGGATGAAAGCTGGATTAGGATCTGCCAGATAGTTCAAAGATAGAGTAAAGTCAAAGAACAGAAGATGGAAAGAACCAGCATTTTCTTAAGTGTGTAATAACTTGCTGACACCTTAAGTATCCATAGTCCCTCTTAATCCTCATATAATCCCATAAATTAGAAAGTCTTATGCTCATTTTAGAGACAATTGATGTTCAAAAATTACAAAAGCCCTACAGCTACATGGAGAAGAAAATCACCCAGGTATCACTTAAAACCTATATTATTTTTGCTGTACTTCCCATGAATTAGAGGAGGAGAATTCGGTGACTGAGATGACAGGAGGGTCTAAAGTTGAGAACAGTGGGAAAAGGAGATGGATTTGGAAGACAGGAAGATAACTTGACTGTCAGGATGTACATAGGAGGAAGAGAGAGGAGTTACAAATGATTGAGGTTCAAATCTGAGTGGCTGAAAGAATGATGCAATATTATTAAAAATGAGATAGAAGAAAGTTTCTAGAAGAAAATTATTACTAGAAAAAGCATCTACTATAGAGCTAACTATAATAACCATAGCATATTGCTTATTTGCACATAAGCTGTTATATTACTAATGTGCCAGCATTGTTCATCTGTGTCTGGATAAACACAATTACCATCTTTGCGAGTAAAGCACAGAGATAGGAGTCCACAAAATCAAACATCTATAGTATTTGGTTCTTACCTGAACATACCTATTAGAGATCTGAACTGTTTTCCCTGATTCTATCTTTATCTCTTTAATTATTCATCCAAGTTCAAGGTAATCTTTTAAAAAAAAAAAAAAGAGATCTACCTAATAGAGTCCTACTTGATTTAGGTCCCAGCTGTCCTTCTGACCCACCACCAACTACTGTCTCCATGGATTGCCTCCCCTCCAATTGCAGAGGCCTCCTTATGGTCCATCAGTCCACCAAGAATGTTCCATGCTCCACTGGGCTTTTTCTTGCAGCAGATGTCCATACTCTCATCCCTTCAGATCTCTGTACAAATGTCACTGAGAGGTTTCCCATCTTACCTTATAAAAGCAATAGCTGTTCCCAAAACCAAACCTAGACTCCCAGAAAGTAGGTGACATAAGAACAGGGCCTTTGCTCTTTTCCCTCTCTATGCTTATTACCTAGAACAGGGCCTGGTACAGAACACCCAATAAGTAGTTGCTGGGTCATTGAGTGGATGAATGAATCAGCAAACAAACTAATGTAGCTTTGTCTGAAATGTAAGAGAATTTTCTTATTTGAAAACCCAGCCACTCAAACTTCTCTAAATTCTATTTCTTCTTTCTTTGACATTTCTTTTCTTACACTGAAAATACCATTACTCCTTACAGTGCCCTCCAGCCCATGTAGGTAAGTTACTAAAACTAAACATTTGTGAACTGAGAAACCGAAGCCCTAAGTTTCCATTCTCTTTCAACCATATGCTGATGCACACACTTGATAGAATGACAATGTTCAGTGCGGATGATTTGAAGCAATGTTTAATACACAGAGTTACTGCTTCCTTTCAAAGGAACAAAGGATAAGAGAGAAAATAGCATCTATAAAATGCAACTCAGCCTGTTGCAAATGAGTAATGTGAGAAGCAGTACCCAAGAGAGCTTCCCTGAGTCAATTCACCCATATGGTTTCACTCTGGGTATGAATTAAATAACATACTTAGACAGCTGATATTCATGCTCACTCCTAAGTCATAAAATCAGACATCTATTCAGTAGTTAAACTTTACTGTGACATACATATGTGTGTGTGTGTGTATATATATATATATATATTATATATATGTACATAAACTATCCATTTCCTTTTAATCGAGTGAAAACCATCAATTCATCATTAAACACCCAAGGATATGACAACGCAGACAGTCATGTTCAAATCCATATTAAATGGGTGTGAAATACTAACCTGTGTAAGTGTGCATGTATCTCAACATCCCACATAAAGCAGCACCACCAACTTAAAATAAAAAAATTGCAGAGGAAACTTTTTTAAGGCTTAGCAACTTAGGAAAAATATTTGTCAGTACCTACTTAAAAATACATAAATGTGCCCTATAATTAACTCCACTTCTGTGTATACACTCAAGAGAAATGAATGCTTATGCCTGCTAAAGGACAGTATAAGAATGTTCTTTGCATTATTACTTGTAATCATCCCAAACTGGAAACAAGACAAATGCCAAAAAATAGTTGAGTAGGTGAATAAATTAACTTTTTACTCAATATTGCTAAGTTACAGTATAATGTTGAATGAAGGAAATAAAACACAAAATAGAACAGTGTATAACTCCATTTTTATGAAGTTCAAAAACAGCCAAAACCAATATATGGTGGTAGAAGTCAAAATAGTGTTTACCCTTGGGACTAGTGCACCAGGGCACAAGGAAATGTTTCATATCCTGTTCTGGGTGCTGGTTACACAGGTGTACTCATATGTAAAAATTTATTAAGACAAGTACTCAAAATGTACACAATCTACTGTATAAAAGTTAGACCTCATAATGTAATCAATAGGAAAAAACAGAATGGGAAACTGCAATGATTTACAAACTAAGCCCAACTGTAATATCAAAATAGTAAGAATGTATATAAATTGGAAGGTTTTTTTTAATAAGATGTTTTAACACTAACCATGAATCTAACTAAGCTGGATTGCTGAGCCTCCAAATCTCTCAGAGAAACTAGTGTCATTGAAAGAATTGCTAAATGGCTCTGACAGTAAAAGGAAAGAAGACAGAAACACACACACACACACACACACACACACACGCTATATTTCACTGGGGCCCTAAATACCAATAGACTCCAGTAACCTTAATAACTCGAGTCTAATTAAATTCAACAGAATCATGAGCTCTCCTTGTTACTGTCCCCATAGTGCTATCAAAGTTATTTTAAAGAAGGCATGAAGGATGGAATGATACCCTCTTAGAGCCTTTGACTTCTTCAACTCCCACCTTTGTGTATTCTGCTCAATAATATCATGTTCAATAAAATTCATGTTCAATTCATGAAATGGAACACAGTTAAAGTAGCATCAGCAGAAGGGGCTCTTATACATCTCATAAGACTGAGAATTATGTTTAAAGATACAATTTTGGTGATAAGGAGCTTTTGTTTTCATGATGAAAGAAAAATAGTATATGATGCTATCAACTAGAGAGTCAACTCACTCCTTAAAATTTAAAGAAAGGGTTACAAAATCAAAGCAGAAGCTTACTCAGGGACTTTTGATGCCTCTCCCCACATACACCCCCCCTCACTCACACACACACACACTCCCCACTTTTCATATTTGCTAACAGCTAAAAGCCATCATACCACTGGCATTGAGCCACACCCACCATATGGAGGAAGTAAAAAAACAACATGGCCTTGAAGACCTGATGGAAGAAGCTTACAGACTCAGTTCTCAGTGAAGTTCCAGTAAACAAGCAAATGTGAATTATAGTTACTTCATTCCATTTTTTCAAGGGAGAATAGCAATGAAGATACTAAAAACAGCCAACCACATACCCCTCTCTACTCCTTTAAGTCTTTTGAAGAGAAGGAAAAAAAATTATCAGCTGATGGTTTTTCATTCTTCACCAATTTTAAATGTTAGGCAATTTCCATTATTTTTGGTGCTTTCTCTTTGGCACTGAACTCCTTGGCCATAACCCAGGTTGCAGTTGGTATCCTTTTCTGTAGCTATATGCTTCTCTCTGCCTGTCTGCTCTCTTTCCCTTAAAAGATTAATCCATCTGGCAAGAAGGAAAATAAGAATGGATGGCTTTACATCTTTTAAAAGATGCCAAGACTGCAGATTCCTTAGATTTACAGTTTGGTGTTTGGGAAACTTTTATAAGGGTTCAACATATTAGTCCACAGCAGAACTATAGCCAAAAATAACAAGTACAGACTCAGAGTCCCACTATCATACTTTCAGCACTTTGACTGTGGACACATGGTCAACAGTAAACTTCAGCCACTTGAGGATTCACTTTTCTCATTCAGGATATGGGGACACAACTTCTTTGTTGAAGGGATCACATGACACACTATCCCTAAAAGGCTTGCCAACATAAAAAGACCGTATATACAAACAGATTTCGCTTGATTAAAATACTCAGTGCTATGATCTCAAAATGATCTTGCCCAGGTTTCCACTACTCTCACCACAAGGCTTCCTTTGTTTTCTTGTTTTGCTTTTGATCTGTGGAAGAACATCCTCTCTTTGTCTTCTTTCCTAAGACTGCCCTCATCTTTAGAAGAATCCATTTTTCTGTATGCATTGCAACGTAGATAATTTCTGAGGAGAAATAACAAAAACTACATTTCTAAGTCTGTCTGAAAAAAGATGGACCCATGGAGTAGAGAGGCCATCAGAAAGTAAGAATGTGGTGGCTCAGTGAATACTATTCCCCAAAGTAAGCCATTTGTTAATCCCTAACAGCAGCAGCTACTCTCTCTGATAGGCTGAACTTTTCAACTGGGACTAATCCCAGAGACCTATTCTCACGTTCAATTTAAACCCTGTTTTGAAAGACTGCTGCCATGCTACTGTCCTTCCTGCCACATCAACTGCAGAGGGACACACATTTCCCCACCAGGTCAAACCAGCCAAACAGGTCCAACCCAGCCTCTCTGAGACAAAATAAGAAAAGTAAAGGAGATGAAAGTGAAAAAGATTCAAAAGTTTCAATAATTACCATGAATTAAAAGGCATTTTTCCCTCACTGTAGCAGACACTTAGTAGGTGTGTCTCAAGGAGGAGGTAAGATATTCCAAAGAACTTGGAAGCTTTTATCTCAAATCTAAAGATTCCTAAACTGTATGCTTTAGGGAATTTGGTGTGTGGGGGGTGGGGGGTGGTTAGGTAATAACAACTGCACAGCACAAAGTCACGTAACCTCTAAGGCACTTTAAGATAACAAGATGTATTACTAAGAAAGGGGGCAGATCCTAATTTGTTCTCTTTTCAACAAGATTAGCTTTAAACTATGACGAGTAAATGCAAGAAAGAAAAAATATGAAGAATGAGGGTCTCTAAGTATTCCTATTTTATTCCAACAAATTTTTCAACAGAATGCAGCAGTAATTCATATCTGTGTGCCTTTAGGCACCTGCAGCTCAATGTGTGAGTAGGAAATGAATTTTTACCACTCATGGAGTTCAATCATCTGAAAGTTCCCATTTATTAGGAAGAGATACAGATTTTTCTTCACTCTCCTTTTGAAAGTTAAAAGTCTAAGACAGAAGATTTCCTCAGCCTTACAATGAAAACACTTTTCACCAATGTCGTCGTCATCATCCTACAAAGGTAGATTACTTTTCCTGAGGGTTTATGTGCCAGGACTCTTCTCAGTACTATGTGTATATTACCTCATTTAATCCCTACACCATCTCTAAGAATGTTATCTTCATTTCATA
This sequence comes from Solenodon paradoxus, assembly GCA_004363575.1. Classification (NCBI taxonomy): domain Eukaryota; kingdom Metazoa; phylum Chordata; class Mammalia; order Eulipotyphla; family Solenodontidae; genus Solenodon; species Solenodon paradoxus. The sequence continues at coordinate 365,449 of RJWH01000720.1, read as the reverse complement.
AGTGAGGGAAAGGAGGAACAGAGAAGTTAAACTACTTGAGGTGACACAATCAGTTAAATGGCAGAAGAACTGGAGCCCGGAGGTCTAGCTTCAGAAGCTGAGCTCTTAATCATCACCCCGCCCCCTACTGTCTCTGAAACACACTTGAAAGCTTCCAATCCACCATGTCCAAGGCGCTCTGGATTATCTTCAAAGAATGTTGATGGAGTTTACTGTACAGGATAATCTTTCTGCTCATCAGAAAGATGTGGGGTCCATGTAATCATACAGGCTTACAGATACTAGCAAGCTTACAAAACTAAGCAATTGCTAAGTGCCTTATTTGTCTCCAAACAGCATGAAAACACATGCAAAGGATAGGAATCATATAATGTCAGATCTGAAAGGGGCTTTAGAAATGACCTACACTAGCCTTTATCCACAAGGAAACTGAGGTACAGAGAGCCAGGATTTCTTCAAGCTCAAAAAGGTAGCAAACAGTCAGGGTGTTTTATTAAATTAGTAGGGATTGCTTCCTAATGTTATTCCCTTCTTTGTCTAAACAATAGCATCCACTTCTATGGTTTTCACTAGATCAATGTGCTGTTGTCTCTCAAATTTACTTCCCTAGATAGGGCTGGCCTAACTGCAGACTGCAAGGTATAACTACCTACTAGACATTTCAACTGTCTGCTGCTCAGGTCCTTCAAACTTGTCAGTGAATAAGCTCACTTCTCCCTACTCCAAATCTACAATTTCTCTTGAGAATGAATTACATATCAATCTCTCCAGATAACCACATCAAAACTCAATGTATTCTACATTCTCTCCCTTATGTCTCCTATCTATCCATCAGGAAATCTCTTAACCTGTTTAACATCTGATATCCTTCTTGTCCATTCTGCCTCTGTTCCGAAAGCACTGTCTCTGCCTCACCCTCTAAACTACTGCGATAATTTCAATAGAGTCTAGCTCATGTTAGGATGGCCGTGGTATTATCCAATTTGCACAAATACTGCCAGAGTGAACTTTCTGAAATAATCTCGTCAAGGTACAGACCCTTCTCTTGAGAAAATTATTTTTTTTGTGCTACCTAGAAGGCAGGCAGGTGGACTAAGAGAAGAAGGCCTCTGGAAAAGGAGGGCAGGAGGGCAGCAGAGTTCTATGCCCTTTGAAGAAAAAGTGCTACAAGACAGTATTTAAGAACTTGGGCTCTGACGTCAGAGAACCAGGATTTAAATCTTGATTCTGTAACTTATTCATATGTGAATTCTCAGTTTCACCCTCTAAAAAGGAGGATAATAGCCCCTTGACCAATGATTGCTGTGAGTGGTAAGTGAGGTAATACACATGAAGTTCTTTTAAAAAAATTAATTTTATTAAAGAAGCATTGCGGCATAACATTACATAGGTTTAAGATGTGCATAATTATACAAATCTGCATACACTGCATTAAGTTCACTCCCACCATTCCAGTTCTTCGTCACCAATTTATCCCCTCTCCCCAACTGAATGAAGGTCTTAGAACACAGCCTTGAAACAGATCCTGGAACCAAAGACAGTACATCTTTTTTAACTAAACTGTTGTCTCATTTCTCTTTTTAGGCACCAATCACCTAGCCACATCCTCATTCGATATTTATCTAGTACAGAACTAAAAGTAGCTCAGTTTGAAGATCTGAACAAATACTAGTGACAAAGCTTCTCTGCTAGAACTCTGAGATCTCACATTCCTTTGTACTGAGAAACAATCTGGTATGATTAAGTTTCTTCAGAGGAAACTATAAGGATGAAAAAGACCCCAGGGAATTTGAGGGCCTAGAAAGGAGGTGAGCTATACGTTATTAACTCTAATCTAGGAACTACCTTGTAGCCTCAGCTGTCAGTGAGCACCAGAATCATGTGGAATTTTAAAAACAAACAAAATAGGATCCTCAAACAGATCCCTACACAATGGGCCTGGGGTTAGGTATTAGCATTTTTATTAAAAAAAAAACAAAACACAACAACTCTAGGTGAATCTGACAGGCTTGAAAAGTTGTGTTAACTACTGGACGGAAAAATATCTCTATTGCTAATAAGTACTTATTAAATTACTAACAATTTACAAAATGAAGGGATTCTTTCCAGTTAAGGGGAAAATCAGGTGGTCTATGAAGAATACTCAACAAAAGCACCCCAAGAAAGTCTATTTTAACTTGTCTAATATGGAACACGAGAAGTAATAGACAGCACTAGCTGAGGAAGCCTCTGAGTGAGAATTTCTGTTTTTCTGTTATCTGGACATTTTTCTATCCCTGTTTTAACCCAGGAAGGTCAGAATCTCAGTAAGCTGCAGAGGACTGAAGGTCAAAGTCAGGGAACAAGAGGCAAAGCCCAATTCTGCGGAGCTGAGACTTTCTGATGCAGCAGGCCCTCACCAAGGGGGTGCAGGAGCTGGAATGAAGTTGTAGGTTTTGCCAATGGCACAGTACCAGACACCTAGATACCAGCTTGAAACAGTGATTCAAATTAAAGTGACTCGAGGACAGTTTATTGCCTACAAGTAAGTAGAAAGGTTCCCAAGTTTTCATTCAAAAGCAAAAAAATAGAGCTCTTCCCATCAGACATTTATAGGGAGAGGAAACAAAGGAGAATTCTGATTAGATTTCATGAATGCTACGTGTTAGACATAGAAGTGCTGAAGAAAATTAAGACTGTGGTCATTCTGTTGTAGTTTTAGTGTCAGAAAGAAATCTGGTATTCTTGGAGGGAAGATTTAAGTAGAGACAGAGGGAGAGAATGTGTAGAAAAAAATCCAATTGGGAGGAGGGGTATTGTAAAAATAAGGCAAGAAACTACAGACAGCCAGATAAATGATGCTTTGAAAAAGGTGGCTGATTTAACAAGTCACAATAGCCAAGACATGGAAACAACAGATGACTAGATAAAGAAATTGTGGTATATATACTCTATGGAAATCTACACAGCTGTCCAAAAAGATAAAAGTATGCCTTTTGCAACAATCTGGATTGAACTGGAGGGGAGGGGATCATGTTAAGCAAAATAAACCAGAAAGAAAAAGATGTACAGGGAGAGTTACTCAAACGTGGGGTGTGTGTGTGTGTGTGTGTGTGTGTGTGTGTGTGTGTGTGTGTGTGTGTGTGTGAAAAGGGGAGGGGACGGGAGGGGAGGGGAGGGGTGAGGAGGGGAGAGGAGAGGAGAGGAGAGAAAAAGAAAGATCACAATAAAACCAACTGAATGCGCAACTGTAGCTACTAAGGGGTGGGAGGTAAGAGGGAAAAGGGAAAGGAGGAGGTAACATGGTGGTGGAGGGCACTGGAATGCCGGTGGTGGGCTTGGTGTAAAATATACACAGAATGAAGTGTGAACTTAATATTCTAAAAATCATAAAGCAATGTAAACTAAAGAAAATTTTTGGAAAAAAGAACAAAATAAATAGCTGATTCAAACTGAGAAAACATTTTTAAATTCTCAAAGGGTGCCCACCAGGAGCTTTCACATAGGAGAGAGTGTAACAGCTCAACTATGATAGGTCATGGAAGGCGTCTTAGGGATAGCACTTTCTTAAACTTCTTTTCTTTCCTGAGAAGTGGTTAGCAGTAAAAGAAATACTGAGGAGACAAAAGAAAAGATCAGAGTCTAAAATCCCTGGAGATCTAATCTCTAAAACCTGAGGAGCTAGAATTGAGGTCATTAAGTAACAGATTATCAATATTTATTTAAAATCTATAAAATAAACTTTAGGTTTAGACCAGCCAAATCTAGGGAAATTGCATTGTTCCTGTCTTCATAAATATTAGCTAATTACAGTTTCTGAGTGCTGCTTATGCTTAATCTGCCCATCACTGACAAAACGAAGGGAAAATGCAATTAAATCTGTTGCTTCTAGAACACCTTGCTCATCTGGCAGCCAGAGATAGAAGATAAGCTAGAAAAACTCCATGGCATAAGTAACAGTGAAAGCCTGTTTCATTTCTCCTAATTTGTTTTTGGAATGTATAAAATATAAAAGACTCAATTAATCTTAACGGTGTGTCAAAGAATAAAAAGATTTCCCTGGGCTAAAATGTACCCTGTACATGCTAGAGAATTCAGAAGGAAGACCAAACTCAGGAAGGTGGAGACAACAGTCAGTCCCCCGCCCCCAAAGGATGGGTCCTCAATATTTTAATTTTTAAAATCACAAATTTTCTATTTGAAAAAATAAAATAGATCAATGATAAAGGTGAAGGATAAAACTGGACCGCTAGTGGTGAACCTTAGTGTATTATATACGGATGTTGATTTATGATGATGCACTCCTTAAACTTATATAATGTTATGATGCAATGTTCTTTCAATAAAATTTTTTTTAATTAAAAAATTTTAAATAAGATGGGGAAATAGAAATATATTATTGGGTATTAACAAGCTGTGTATTTATAAAGCAAATATTTCATAATCTGTTTAAATGCTTTCATCGCTTTTCCCAAGAGGACTAGTCAGCATTTATACAGACACCTCTTTACAACAAAGAGTTTGCCCAATATGTCTCTCTAGTTTATTATCCACACCAGGGGTCCCAGCTGAAATGTGTCCAGCTAGATGAAGGAGTGATAGCACTAACAGAAAGATCATTTGCACTTAGCAGATTGGAGAACCCTCGGGCATTCACAGGTGGCAGGCAATCATGGCTCAAGTCCAGCCAACTGATGCCCTTACAGAAAAAAGATGTCATTTGTTGCTAGAGCTTCTAAGTTTTCACAAGAAGTTGAAAATCCAGATTTTTTAAAATTTGGACTCTCAAAATTTGCAGATGCTTAATTTAAAAAAAAATTAAAGCGCTAACACACTGAGTGGGCCTGATCCAAAGGGTGCAATGGCTAGTTCAGGCTCTGAGGTATATGCTCATGACTTCTGAAAACCCATGCTTTTCTCTCCCAACTTCACAGTCTCAGCCCTCTTTCCCTAGGTCTGTTATTTCTGTTATACTGCTTGATGATCTCTCCACCTATAATGCACTTTGTCATTCTGTATTTATATCCAAGCCCTTTCTCTGGCCACAGGCTCTCTAAGAGAGCAGCCATCTTGTCTTCTAGGTAAAGGCAGGCTCTGCAGTGTTTGGACTTGGTTTATGTTCATCTGGGGGGTGGGGGGGGTGGACAATGCCTTTGAAACCTCTCTGGGGGTGATGCATGCATCTACTTTTTTCTTCCCAACTAGCTGCTCATATTACTGACTTTTCTTGTTTTAATCATTCGTAAGTGAGTCTCTACTTTCTAGGTATGTATTTGCCTAGGCATGTATATCTATTTTTTTTTTCTCTTATCCTGGCTGGTACTTTCTAAGTTTCATCATTTTAGTGATCCTGAGCATCCTTACAATGTATTTGGTTTAAATGTAAATACTTCTTGTGTTTCACAAAATATGCAGGTTTGGTATGAAAACATAATTAAAATAAAGTAACAGAAGTAACAAGTTCTACTTATTTTAATTTTACTGTTTTTTTTTTTCTTTTTAATCAGGAATGTGTCTACTACTTTTTACTGTTACTATAGACTGATTTTATCCTTTTAGAAGTTAAGTTTATTGACATAATTTACATGCATCAATATCTACTTTTTTAAAGAATGTCATTCAATGAGTTTTGACAAATGTATATAATCATGGAACCATTGCACACTGAATAACAACACTGGGTACTGAATTTTACCAAAAGCATTTTGACACAGAAGATGACCATATATATTTTTCTTTTTTGATCTGATATAGAGATAAGCCTTTCCAATACTGAACAAAGCTCCCATTTTTGTGATATACCACAGCTGATCATGAGATTTATTTAATGGACTGTTAAGTTCTACTTCATGGCATTTTAGTGAAGGATTTCATAACCACATTTGTAAGTAAGACTGATCTGCACTGTGTGTGTATAAGCATGCATGCACACATACTGTCTTTGTGATGTTCTGTCATGAAGATCATTTTGGCATTTTAAAAAACTTGAAAAATTGACTTTTTCTCTATGCTCGTTAAAAGTTATGACAATAATGTGAACATTCGTCTGGGTTTACATTGGACAGTTCTGGTCCATACCAATTGTCCCAATTAGAGTCACTTGCAATAAATTACATGGCCACCTTACTTAGTATCTGTGAATGTTGGAAGAGTTTACTGAGGTCATCTGGGGCTTGCACTTTCAATTTAGAGAGAACTGTTTAATTTCTTCCACAGTTACTGACTTAGGCTGTCTCCTGGGAAAAGTAAATTAAAATTTCCTAGATATACTACCCACTGCACCTCTCCATAGAATTTCACATCGGACTTCACAATAGTTTTTGGTTATGTCTCCTTTTTGGTCTCTAATTTCATTGATATTTTACTTTCACTGATAATAAAGGAAATATTTATTTTGCTACAAAATTAGAAAATGTTTTTAAAAAAACAGAAGTCGAAAGTTGAAAGTTATTTATAATCTCATAATTACTCAATCTCTAGAAATACTATTGACACTGTCATGTCAACCTTTCCAGGCTTTAATCAGTTTACATACCTATCTTCTACCTCCACACACACTCACGTAATGTTCATTAACCTACATTTTCCATACTGTATGTTGTGAAGATCATTCACCTATCAATAAATAGATTTATATCTTTAATTTTAATGACTACAAAACAGAGCTATATCATAACCTTCTTACTAAAATTCCTGGCAAGGGATACATTGGTAGGTTAATCTTTTAAAGTTAAACTGCATTGAACATTGGTTAACATTTATACATGCTCATTCAGTTACACTTGTAGGATAGATCACATTCCAGTAGAAGAGTGAAGTCAAAGATAAATACATTTAAAAGTGTTTTGCTTTAAAAAATATTCTTATATAGCTTATATTAAAAAATTAGCAAAGAGCAAAGATTTCCTGCAACCCATTATCCAGTTACAATTTCTGCTAACATTTTGTTAACTATATATCCACCAAGTCTAAGTGCACTTTTTAATATCATAAATTAGACTATGTAATACACACTAGTTTGTAATTTACTTACCATATTAGGTTATAATTTCCTGCACAGCATCATTCCATATATAAGGTATTCAGTGGTTAAAAAAACTCTGACTTGGTATCTGTTTAAAGAAATTTGAGATGGCTTCATTTTTTGCTAGTTATAAGCAATATTGAAATTAATATCTTTTGTCTTTATATATATTTAGATAGATAGATAGATATATACATGAATTAAAAAAAAATTTTTTTTGCCCCATTGTTCAATTACTTCCCCAGGCTGAATTCTCAGAGATGGGAATGCTAGATCAAAGGATCTGTCCTTCAAGGCTTCTGAAGAACACATCACCCAGGAGAAAATCCACATCAGTCAGCATGCCCAATAGAATCTGAGCATTTGTTTCCTGCATCTACTTTCACTTCAGTCTTACCTTTCCTCTTAGACATAGATAACAAAGAGTGGCACTTTTTATTATCATTTATACAACTGTTAACAAATTGGACATGAGATGCCCTCAGTAGTAAGTTATCAAATCATTTATATGATCTATTTTTGACCTATCAATGAAACAGCCAATTTAAATTCTGCTTACTTATGAAAAGTTGAGGCCCTATTTTGCTGGAGAATTGAAAAAAAGAAAGAGAAAGAAAAACATGCCTTGCATTTTTAAAAATAGCTCCAGTGCTCTTGCTGGAATTTTGCTTTAAGTCTATTCCCAAAACAAGGGAGAGAAACCCATTTCTCCATGTTGTATTAACATAAATACGTACAGAACATCATTAAAATTTGTTCTGCTAGAGCACAGTTTGGTACAGTACAGGCACACATCCAAGTTTTCAGTACAGTATAATAATTTTAATAAGTATTTCATGACAATAAAATCTCATTTCGAACGGCTCCATGGAACAGACACTGAAGTTATACTAGAGGCAAGTTCTGTTAGTCACAATGTCAACATCTGTAACGTCAGAAGCATTAAAAATTAGGAGTGCAATCTCAGAGCTTTTATTTTTCTTCTTTTCCCAGAGCTATCATTTTAAAATAAGCACCTATTATGAACAATCACAACTGATTTCCTTTAGAGCAAAAACATCGGAATTTTTTTAAGAGGGAACAAATGACCAGCAAGTGAATTCAAGATAATGAGCAAAGATGTAGCATCCATGACAGCATTTCTGTTTAAATATTTAGAAATAGTATGCAGAATACATAATCTAAAAGGCAACAAATTTACATGGACCTTCTTCACATCTTTTTACATTCAAGTTGTATATTAAAGTGCACATATCATGCTTGTATAAAATGCTTCAGTTAACTATCATTAAAGAAATCAAGGAAATTAAAAATTCCAACAAAATCATTTTTGTTGGACTGAGGCTTATTTAAGAGCTCACCTAATAAAGGTGAAGACAAGAAAAGATTTACTTTTTCAAGTGTAACTAGAATAAATTCTGTCTTTGCTAACATTATTACTTTTTGTTTTGATAAATTACAGTTTAAGTTGCCTGGACTTGCAACGTTTGATAGAATGTATAAGGTAATAAGAGCATTAAATAATAGTGTGAAAATTCATTAAAATAAATGTTCACATTCCTAAAACGTTCAGTGGAAAGATACTTAAATTCTAAAGTCCTATACTAGTACCTTAATAAAAGAAATACCTATTATTATACAAATACAGCAATTCAATAAACTGATCTTATCCTCCTCAACTCATTCATTGAACTAAACATAATGGATTCCAAAATTCAGAGTAAGAGGCAATTAAAACAACAGGTTAAGAGAATAAGATGACACTTAAAAATGGAATATCCATCCTATTAACTAATGGTACTATGAATTCACCCACAATGAATGTGTTCAACTGAGCAAATATTCCCAGTAAAAACTCATCATTTAATTCTGAATGCACTGCAAAAATAGCCAATATGGAAACCATTATTGTTGAGATTAAGGTAAATCTCAAAATACCTACAAACAGCAGCCAACTTCAAAGAGAATAAAGATAACTAAAAAACCACAACATCTCCTGAAATCATGCTGTAACAAAGGTGATTTTAAAAAATAAATAAATAAAAAAGGCAGGAGGAGGGGTAGGTCAAAAAAAGGAAGAGGGATATCTATAAATGGAGAATGAGGATCAGTGTCTCCAGCACTTCCAGAGAAGATGCCCCGAACCAAGTGTTTTGAGAATTCTCATCTGTCTGGCAGACACGAAGTATGCAAGTCTGGTCCACTGACTGGCACATCTGTCGGAACCAGTCCTTCAAAGCATTTATCTGCATTTGCTCTGACACCTCATCCTCACTTATGAGACTATTTGATGCTAACATAGGAGCTCAGGTAAGTTTACCAATTCATGGGAAGAAAATACACCACCCCTTTGCTATAATTATAGCATGCTGAGTGGTTTCCATTTTGAGTGTAAATGGATAAAGTGGCATTTTTCTTCATCAGTCTCTCTAATGAGTTTGAGTAGCACGAATCGATTCACAGGGGTCTAATCAGCCTTGCAAAATGACGACACAGAGCTTATAACTCCACAAAGTTACGGGATCATATATATTTTTAAATCCTTCACCATTTTCCCTATGCTATCTCATGCTGACAGCATGGGCCATGCAGAACTTGCCTACTTTTTTAACTTCCTGTAATGTAATTGTCATCATCATCATCACCATCAGCAGCAGCAGCAGCAGCAGCAATGGCTGCCATTTGTTGAATGTTCTTTATACAAGTTCCTGTCCTAAGCATTTTACCCATTTAAAATCTCATTTAAAATCATAAAACCACAAGAGGCTTTGTCTCATCATATCCCGACATGAATCTCATGCTTCAGTCATACTGAAACATCTCCAGGTCTCTCAAATCCACACCTCTGGTTCCTTTCAGACTAACTTTGTCCAGAAAACTCTCTGACTTTCTCTTATCTGACCAGCTCCTATTGATTCTTCAGAACTCAGTTTAGGCAGGGCCTCCTAGGGAACATTTCCAGATACACCAATCTTCGTAAGACAAGTTAGATGTTGTCTTCTAGGTTACTCTCACTGTATGTCACCACTCACACATAACCAAAAAATATTAAGAGTTGGTTTATATCTATCATCTCTTTCTTAGGCAATGCCAGAGTCACTACATAAGGTCACATACACGTAGTTTTTCACTGCACAACTCTATAGGGTGCCGTTCACAATGATGACCCCTTGAGTTGCAGTATGGCAGCTCCAGGGACAGTCTTCCCAGTGTCTTCTATAGAATCTGGCACAGATTTCACCAAAAAAAATGTGAAATAAGATTAACCACTAAGATCTCCAACCAGTATATTACCCTCCAAACCAATACTTAAGGTTAAAGTTTAAGTAACCCTGCCAATCAAAAGGTAAGTGCTAGTTTCATCACTCAGTATTAGTACACTCAGAAAATCTCTGCTTTATTTTTCTACATCAGCTTCTTATACATTTTATTTGACTGATAATTGTGAATTTTGAAGACTTCCCTCTAAACCTTTGATAATGGTATAATTAATCTGCAAATGGATATGATCTTTTTACTAGGGCTGTAAACAATTATAGTGAGAATCAGATAAAAATCTAACCAAAATCAAAATTAATAACATCCAATATTTCTATCTTAATTAGCATGTTCACAAGGACATTATGATTCTATATTCAGAAAAACAACATTCCACATATTTCAGCCACCTGCTCAGCAGAGAGAAAAAATTGCACACAAACTTTGGCAAACATTCATGGTATCTTTGACTAGAGGTTTAAAAAAAACAGCTTAGGCTATACATTCTTCTTTTCTTTAGGAGGACATGGTTTCTATTTTACCATAACTAGATTTAAGAAACAGGTAGAGATGGAAGCAAGCTTCAATAAAGAGAAATTCCTCAGTCCTTATAGGTTACTACTTAGCCGCCATTCCTCCAGGTGACGCCTGCCTTCTGTTAGTTGACTCCTGACTCTGAGTAGGACAAAAGGGTAGAGACAAAATACTAGCTTTGAAATTGTTGGTAAAAATGATGGAACCTCAGAGACATTGCAATGTGGGAGGCAGAATCATGCTTTCTCAAAGATGTCCATGCCCTAAACCTGGACCCTGTGGCTGATACTTTACAAGGTAAAGGGGATTGCAAATGGAAAGAGTTGTTAATCTGCTGACCTTCAAATCAGATTATCCTGGATTATTCACTGAGCCCAGAGCAATCGCAAGGGTCCTTTCAGGGGAAGAGGGAGGCAGAAGAGTCCACATAGCAGTGATGCAGTATGAAATTCGGCTATTTCTGGTTTTGAAGATGAAAGGAAGCCACGAGCCAAGGAATGTGGCTGGTCTCTGCGAACAAGACAAGAAGATAGATTCTCAAGCTTTTTCTCTTCAGAAGGAAGGCACCTCACTCACACCTTAAACTTAGCCCACTGAGACCAATTTTGGACTTCTGTTCTCCACAACTATAAGATAATAAACTTGCATTGTTTTAACTCATGAAGTTTGTGGGAATTTGTTAGAGCAGTAATAGGAAACAAATACAGGCAATATTACCTATGAGTTATTCCTATAATTTCCATAGCATGTGAACATTTATTCCCAGAAAGAAGAGCCCATTCGGTCATTCCCTTCTCCACCCTCACCTAAGCTATCATGAAACGTAACATGCTATTAAGTGTTATGTTCTAAGGTTTTGTGCATAAAATTTTATAATATTTTATGAGAGCCAAAGGGACCTCAGAGAGGAACAGCTGTTCCATTCTTAATAATTAACTTACAAATGAAAACATGCAACCTAGAAGACCTTGTGTCCTGCTGTTCTCCAGGTTACATGGCTAATCAACCCCATTTATCACAGAGTGAGTCTCTCTCTCTCTCTCTCTCTCTCTCTCTCTCCAATTCTCTTCCATTTCCCTAAGCTACTAGTAACTAGGATTACGTGCTGTGGATAAATACAATGACATTTAAAATGTATGGAAAACACAACCCTGATGCTTCCTTTCGCTATTGGGAAACTTTTAAGTATGTTTGGAACAATCTGGAAATGTGAGTCTACTTTTTCCACTGTAGTACTCATGAAATTTAAATACGGATCAACTATTTCTAATAAAAATGTTGTGTCTGCATGTGCTGTAAGTGCAAAATACACATGGGACTTGGAAGATTAGCTTGAAAAAAAGGTCATTCATGTTTTTATTTAATATTGATTAAATGTTAAGGTGACCATTTTTTTATAAATTAGGTTAAGCCAGAGAAATCATTTAAGATTCGTTCTTTTTTGTGCACCAACAGAGGTGGATCTACAGCGGTATTCCCCGCCGTGTCAGATGGTTCATTAAAGATGTCAAAGCAAAGTCTACCCTGTGACTAAGAGAGCAAAGCCAGCTTTCAGAGTTTTATCAGATAAAATTAATCTTATGATTAATTTTATATATGTGTGTACATAAATATTTACATTTTAAATGAAGCTATAATAAAATCTAAAGTTACATATGTAACTCCAATTGTTTCTATCAGACAGTGCTATTCTAAAGTAATTGACTGAGATACACATGTGAATTTTAATCTGAAATTCTAGAAAATGGAAACAAAAACAAAAATATACCATATTTGTATCACGCAAAGAAGAAATTACAGGTAGAACATGTGACAGAAGAATAAATGATCAGTATCCTCAAATTTCATAACAAGGTCAAAGAGAAAAGAAAATTCTTTTAAAATTTTGTTCCTTGTCAATCAATTTAAGATTAGAACAACAACAAAAAAATACACCAAAACAATTACTCTTTTCAAAATGTCCCTGGTTTGTCGGATGGTTCTTAATTTATAGATGACCTTGTAACATGAAAATTAGAAACTAGGAACAAGTACACAGACTGCACAACAGTCATTCTCCATTTTTAGAAATCTATTTTTCCCACAAATGTGTCAAGCTGACAAAATGAGAGTACAAGCAATTCACAAATTCTTCCCATTAAATTCCTAACTCAAGCTCTCCTTCTCTTCAGCGCTGGAAGTGGAGCAGCTGAGTGTTTAGAGCTAGTAGTACACCATGGAGGGAAACACAGACTATCCCATGGACAAAGGGCTTCAAAAATCCCTACCATTTGGCTCTAGAAGTGAGACAATATACCCAAACTCCTTCCTTATGCTATTCTCTGTGCACAACAGGAGTGCGTCTGTGCTGGTAATGCCCTCATGTGTCCAGTGACTGATCAAAGATGGCAAAGCAAAGCCTCCCCCGTGACTGTGAAAGTGAGGCCAGCTTCCAGAGACCACCAGTTGCTTCAAGAAAAGGAGTGTTTTGTTCAAGTGACCCTAAGCCTCCCAGAGGTCAGACAGGATAATCTCAGCTTTGCTTTCCAGGCTGAAGACACTTGGTTCAGGGACTGAGAACCATTGCGGACCATGCTGAAGCCATCCCGGAATTTATACTCAGGACCTGGCCATCTCTAAGGCTGAATGGGTGACCTGGCATCCCTGATTCTCACAGCCCAACAGTCTAGTTTTTCTACTTACAGTCTTCACAGCCAGGAAAACACACATGATTTTAATGTTTAGATGAAAGGACCATAGACAAATCCATACATGCGGTGAGAGTAATTACAGAGACACAGGAAAAACACATGCAAATGCAAACAATGGTTATAGCTAGAAGTGGGATTCTATTCCTGATACCTTTATAATAGTTTTCACATTGCAGAGGTAGTCATATGCCAAAGGTATATTAATTATACAGGCCAGTTTCCCTTTTTTTTTTTTTTTTTGATGTGGGTGGTGTTAAATAAAAAAAAAAAAAAAAAAAAAAAAGGGTGCACATGACTAAGGTCCTTGAATATATTTTAACTACTATGCTGTTTTGTCATTAGCAGCTAACACATTTTGTAAACTCCTTGTGGCATCCTTAAACAGAGGACTACCTATAAATGTACTTTCAAAGTGCCATATTGCTACACCAAAAATTAGGATCTGTGCTAAAAACAAAAATAGGTTCCTTAGGAATGTAGTCTCCAAAATAAGATACAATAAAACAAAAACTTCTTTCTTCTTTAAAGTGTGAGTGTAAACTTCACCACGTGGATCATCTAAGGTCTTGATAACACTGCATGAAGAAGTAAGGGTTTACTGAATTTTTTTTGACTCATCTTTCCAGCTTGATATATTTGAAAATATTTCTTAGAGAATTTTTAAAATTCAGCAAGGCAGACAGATAAGTACATTCCCTTAGAATCTAAAATTTTTTTAAGTATTTATTTATTAGATTAAGCCACCTTTTAGTCATAGAGTTTCAGGCAAATTCCAGATTTTCACAGATTTTAACTGCTATGCATCAAGAAGGCCATCACAATGAACACATTATTAAAAGCATCTTATTTGGAGAGAAAAGAGATTCACACTACCAAAAAAGAATCTCACGTCATGTATGATACCAAACACTAGTGATACTCCCTTTAAAGTCAAACTAGACAAGGATGCCTCCTACCATCTCTGTTATTTTAGTGTTTTCTGCAAGTGTTAACCAACACAGTAAAAAAAAAAAAACCCAAACTTATAAATAATGGAGAATGGAAGCTAAAACTAACATTCTTTGGAAATGAGATGAAAATTCACAGATAAAACTCACTAGAAACTCCTGAAAAACATTAGAGACAATATAAAAAAATCAACAGCATCCTAATTTCCAGAAATTTTCTAGCTGGTTAGCTAGAAAATACAATGGAATAAAATTCACATTTATAAACAAAAAAAGATAGTAAAAAATAGTAATATATTTAAAGACAGGGATACAAAACTAACATAGAGGAATCATGTAACTTTACTGTGGGAAACAAAAGAAAAGCTGAATTAATAAAATGATGCAACATTCTGCTTAATGTGAAAGCTTAACTGTAAAGATTTCAATTTCCCACCACCACCACCATCAACTAATCACTGAGTTAGGATAGAGAATCAAAAGGAGTCTCAGAAGGACATCTTGTCTAGTCCCAAACGACTAGGGCAGAGAAAATACCACCCTCCTCATCTGATAGACGGTTATTCTGAACTGCTGATTCTAAGACGTTTTGAGAATTGTCTAAACACCTATTGGTAACCAGTGGCAAAAGAATAAATGAAAACTGGGTTTCATATCACTAGAAATAATTTTTCTACAGCAGCAAATTGCCTAAAACTTAAAAAAAAAAAAAAAAAGGAAGGAAAAGAAAAGAAAAAATAAAACCAAATTGTATTTCCAAGGCTATGACTAAATGAATTATCTAGATATGTTTTTATAAATATTATGTTACAAAACAATATCCTGGGAGAAAAAAGAAATCTCATTCACTACTGATGGGAATGTAAATTGTATAGCCATTATGGAAAACAGAATGAATATTCATCAACACATTTTAAATAGAACAATCATGTGATCCAGTAATTCTATTTCTGGGAGTATATACCAAGGAAGTGAAAACAGCAACTCAAAAAAGCTCTCTGAAGCCCCATGTTCTGCAGTATCATTCACAATAGTCAAGATATGGAACACACTCATATATATATATGTATATGCATATATATACACACATATGCATACTTACATACATACACATACACACAATGGAATATTATTCAACGACAAAACAAGAGGAAATGCTGTCATTTGCAATACCATAGATATACCTTGAGGGCATTATACAAAATAAGTCAGACAGAGAAAGATAAATACTGTATGATTTCTCTTACATGTATCAAGGTCAAGATGTGTTTTTAATGACGAATATAATTAAACTTACTGTGTTCATCATTTTACAATATGGGTAAGTCAAATCATTATGCTATACACCTGAAAATCAATACAGTTCTGTGTATGAATTCTATCTCAATAAAACTGGAAAAAGTAAAACCCTAATACACAGCATCTTGACCTTGCCACTAACTACTCATTATCTACCCCATTTAGGTCTAGGTGGCTCATCTTCAAGCAACTTAAAGATCTCTAATACTACACAGTTCAACTCCAACTCACTGACATATTATGCTATAAAGTTATGGGCAATTTTACAGAAAACAACACACATCAAATTCAATGAATGTTTACTTGCCAACTACCATGGGTAAGATGCCTGACAGATACAATGGGAATATAGCATTGGCCTCTATCTATGTAACCAATAGAGCACTATAATTTTAGAGCGGGGAGAACTGAACTCTATAAATGAGCTAACAGGCACAAAGTGCTGAATATACCAAAATATTAAACCTTTAACACCACTCTAAAATTATTTCATATATTTCATGTAAAAGACTATCATATTTTCAGTAACTCTTTTGAAGAGTAGATAAGGAAATAAGGAACACGGGCTTTCGTCTTGGACTGTCAGAAAGCATTTTTTTAAAAAACATGTTTAGAAAACTCACACATCATAAAACCATCTTAAAGTACACAATTCAGTGGCATTTAGTGCATTCACAATGCTGTGCCATCACCATCTTCTCTAAGAACTTTTCCTGCAGCGCAGCAATGCATCCCAGGTTTACTCCATTCCTGATCCCCACCATCCCCCAGGGAAGCCTTTGATTCTTTGAGAAACTTTTCAAGTCATTCAGCATAAATGGGCAACTCATTCTAATGAGTCATTTAATAAATGTCAAAGTGTTTATCAGCAAGGTGAAGAATCATACAATTAGCTAAAAAAAAAGTCATTGGAACCATCTATAAGAACCAATAAATCACATTTTTAATAGCTGCACTTTTATTATCTGAATTACCCACTGCCTATGTTTTCTCATATCAATCTTTTTGTGAAAGTTTGCCCAGAGGACACCAGTGCATTCCCAAGCTCACAGAAGCTAATTCAAGGCTCTCTAAGTAGGATCCCCTATTTGCCGGCAGGACTTATTGAGAAATGCTTGTATATATGAAACTGACAGTTACAAGTATGCTTTAACATTACCATGTTTATATGCCATCTTATTCTACTGTGCTAATCATAAAATTACAACAACTAGCATCTTCTCTGAGTCTTATTACACACATCTAAATGCTTCTGATGCATTATTTCACTTAATCCTTACAACAGTTACAAGGACACTGGGAGCTGGAAAGATTACGTAAGCTGCCCAAAGTCATACGCTTTATGTGTGAGAGTCAGAAATATGAGATGATCTATTTGACATAAAAAACAGTGCTGGCATGCCCTGGTGAAACAGCAGTTAGGTCAATCACCTCCAAAGGAACACAGGCCACATGCCCTGGGGTTCAAGTTCCAGGACCATGGGGAAAACCAAGGGGAAAAACTAAAATGAAAAATAAAATGCTTCTTCCTCCTCTTTCTGCCTGCCTGCCTGCCTGTTCACCTTCATTCCTGCTAGCACCTTAACAAAAAACAAAAAACAAAAAAACAAGCAAGCAGTGCTCTGATCTTCTAGGTATATTCCTTCCCAGAGATTGCATTACCAAAAAACTAACCCTGAGTCATTTTTATAAAGAATTCCCAAGGTAGCTGGAATAAGCCAAAGGCACATGACTCAACTTTGAAAGATACTGCTAGGAAGTGCTGGAGGAAGGAGAAGAGGTTTAACACCTTTGGAAGATTCAGGTACTTTAATTGTTAGTCATAAGAAACACTGGACCACTGGTTTCAATCCACATTAAAGATATTTTCATTTATCCCTATGAATATTGAAAAACATTAAAAAACATTCCCACCCCATTCCAGACAGCATCTTGTCCCCAATGCCACCTGCAGAACTTCCAACCCTCCTTTACTGGATAACTGGTTTTCTCAGAGGTCTTAGCACCATCTCACATACTATGCCATTTAGTAATTGATTGTGTGTATTATTATTCTCGGCTAGAATACAACAATGCGGAATCTTTGTTTTAGTCACTGCTGTGTCCTCAGTGCTTAGAAACATAATGGCCTAAACCATAGCTAGAGCACATTCCTCTTCCTTAGAAAAGTAGATGATAGTATCTATTCAAAGCACTTTCTAACATTTCACCAGAAACAGCTAAATGCTGCTAAATAGTTCACACATTGGAATGGAGACATTGACACATCCATAAGTGAATTCAACAACTACGTCACTGAAAAGAAAGCTGTAATTATGGAATAATAGGAGTATCATTGACAAATGGAAGAGGGTTTTCTTGTTATTACAGCTTATCCAGGGAACTGTATGAGGAGTTCAGTGAGTTAGCATGACTGACAGGGAATCTAAGCAAAGAAATCAAGTCAGGATTCCTCAATTCCGGGGCACAGTAATAGGGGGCGGTAGGTGGAGGTTAGAGTAATGAAAAAAGGATGTTTAACTTCAGAACACTGATGTTTATTAACAGAAGTTACTACTTGGAAAGGGCTTTATATGTCCATTATTTCTAGAATGGAAACCACAGAAAATAAAGTGGCAGATCATGGGGTAATAACAGTTTTCATTTAGTAAACATTGAGTAGGTACCAGGCACTGCTCTGAGGTCTTCATGTATATTACATCTTTTGACTATAGGTACTCTCTGATATAGGTACTATAACTACTCTCTGACATAGGTACTATTACTATTTTAGAAGCATATCCTATAACTACTCTCTGACATAGGTACTATTACTATTTTAGAAGCAATAAAACAGGTTCATAGAGGCTGTCTAACCTGCTTGGGACCACACAGCTACTTAGTGATGGAGCTGGGATCACATCCATGTTAGCAGTTCTCCAGAAGGGGCATTATTTGGCAGTATCTGGAGATTTATTTGGGTTGTCACAACTGAGACAAAGGTACTACTGGCATCTTGTGGGTATAAATGCTACTAAAACCCTTCAGTGCAGATTAAAATACCACACAAAGAATCATCTAGTCCCAAATGCCAACAGCGCCTTGCTCTAGAGTGAAAATTGTTAGATAATATAGTTTTAGAAATTCCACTTTGATAAGTACAGGGGGATGAAAACTAAGAATAAAATACCTTTAGAAGCCGTTATGTTATTTTATAAAAGAAGAATATTTGTTTCCTGAGTTGTTCATGAATACAACTCACAGTTATAAAACTATAGGTATTAATTCCTTAACAGCTTTGCTGCCCATACATAAGTCCAAAATTAGTATTAGTGGGTTGAAACCAAGAGGGTGGCTGGGCCTATCTCCTTCTGGAGAATCTGTCTCTGGCCTCTTCCAGCTTCTGGTTACCAGCAGCATTGTCACATCTTGGCTAGTGGTCATCATCTCACCTCCGCCTCCATATCACTTCATCTCTCCTATCAGGAATATGGAAATGACAATTAGGGCCCACCCAGATGATCCAGGATCATCTCACCTGCAGAATCTTTGGACCAAATAGAGTAACATCTACAGGTTACAAGGTTTAGGATATGCACATCTTTAGAGGGCCACTTCTTTCGGTCTACCATAAGTAGACATTATCATACCCATCTTACCCAGGAGGGAACTTGAAGTCATGTGCTCAGGACAAATGGTGAACAAGTGGCAGAGGGAGGATTTGCACCCAGTTCTGTCTGCTTCTGAAGCCCTTCTCTTTTCTTTATACCCACATTACCTAGAAAGGCTGAAAAAAAGATCTTAAACGAATAGGTGGGTCCCAACCTTAGAGTGGGGACTAATTAATGCAAGGAAACTACAAATCTACCAGTTAAAAAAATGTTGGACTCCCAGATAAAAAACAAGAAAGTATAAATTTCCATGAAATGGGGGTTTTGAGAACATTTACATTAGTTCAGGATTTTCTTTTTCTTTGTTTAGAGAAGAAGGAAGGAAAGGGGAAGAAAGAGGAGCATTAAAGAAAGAAAAGGAAGAAAAGACATCAGTATTTATTTAGTTGTTCATTTTGGTTTTTCACCCCAATCCTGGGTCTGGAAGCTGGGTTCTTAGGCTCTACATGGTCAGCACACCAGCCTCAAGTCCCTGAGCCACAGGTGCATATCTATAGTTCAGTATTTTCTTTGCATAATTTAGTGAACATTTCCTGTCCCCCAGGAGTGGTCTACTATTTACAAAGAATTATCTACAATCTTTGCATAGAACAATAGCCCACAGTCTTCTTCCTAAGTCTTAATAAAATGCAACGAATTAAAGGGTTAACCGTACAAGTTCCTTAAGGATTTGCACATAATTATGGACAAAAATCAGCTCAATGTGAGAGGATGGTACAACCAATGGAAAGAAGGTTTGGTAGGCTGAGCTATGGGTGGGTGCTGTAGTCTTCATAAGTCCAGAACTACTTTTGATATTAAAAATACTGAGTTGCAAAAGATACAAAAACATCAATTTGCAGAGATTTATGTACCCCTATGTTTATTGCAGTTCTATTCACAATTGCTAAGAACTGGAAATGACCTATGTGCCCAATGTCAGATGAATGGATAAAGAAAATGTAGAATACTACACAATGGAATACTATACAGCCCTCAGGAGAGATGAAATTCTGCCATTTGAATCAAATTGGATAGCGCTAGAAGGATTATGCTAAGTGAAATAAGCCAAAGAAGAAAGATAGACACAGCTGATCTCACTCATAGGTAGAATGTGAATATAAAATAATAAAGGAACAGATGAAACAAACCCAACCCTTGAATACTTGTAATAGAACTGAGGTGACGAACAGGGAATGGGAACGGGGGAGGGGCAAGTGGTGGCGGAGGCCACTGGACAACAGTGACCATCACTTGGTGATGTGGTAGAGAGCAGGGTGTGCTGACACATATTTGAGGAATGGAGAAACTGCACATATGGGAACCTACACATAGGAGTTTATTTTAATGTGCAAAATAAAAATTACTGCAATAAATTTTTTTTAAAAAAATACTGGATCTGGAGGCACAAAAAGAAACAAAGTACTTATACAAGCTGCAGCATGAATGAACCCTGAAAGCAATATGCTAAAATGAAAGAAGACAGATACAAAAGGGCACATATTATATGATTCCATTTATATGAAATATCCAGAAAATTTAAATCCATAGAAACAGCAGATTCATGGTTGCCTAGGGTTGCAGAGAGGGCTAGGCAATGACTGCTTAGTGATCTGAGATTTTATTTTGGAGTAGTGAAAATAGATGGTAGCTTCTATTTTTTACTTGTTAAATGGTTAAACCAATGCCATCTGAATTTTACCTCTAAGTAAAGAAATAATGGGGTAGGAAATCCCTTTCTTTACAATGCACTATTGAATCATATTCCTGTTCAAATCCTAAAGCAGTGACACCTAGCCAAGAAATCATGATTTATTTTCTATGGACCTTGACAGACTCCAACTTCTATTGCTCTCATTTTTTGGACTTTGACATGAAGGCTTATGGAACCGGAAATCATAAACATTCAAACTTCACTTTAAAATATTTGCTACTAAAGTAAGAAATACCTGCTGTAAAAATAATTACACGATGCCAGCATTTATAGTAAAGCAACACCCAGGATAAACGCTTCACCTCCCACTCTTCAAACTAAGTTTCCTACTTGGATTTTCCTGTGAAAGTGCCTGATGAGATAATAAAGTAAATGTGCTCTCATAAACGCTGAAGCACATTTCAAACATAAGGCGTCATTATTCATCTAAATGTTAATAAACATCAAGAAGACAACAGAAAGTTAAAAAAAAATGGTGCTGGGAGCTCTTTAAAATGGCACAGCATAACAAAACAACCCAATTGGTGGGCTCTTACTGTACAATCAAGAGTAATGATGCAATAAGTGTCCATAGCTGCAGTTTTACCTTGATAAAAACCAGAGAACAGACCAGAAGATTGTGCCTGCAGGAGATAAGCTTCCCTACTTCAGACAAGCATGCAGAAAGGCTGTCATCTCCAGGGGTCTGACTAGCTTGAGGGGCCTTATGCAGAAGAAAAGCTGTCAGAGAAAGAATGTGAACTTCCTGACAGGTGGCCAGGGTAAGGATAGGCTGGGGAGCAGGGAGGGAAGGGAAGGAAAGAAACGTACAGCAATCTCTAATTTTACCTGGAGCCCAATTCTACTCAGACTCCAGCTTCTATGTCTTTTCTCAGAAGGCAGACCTTCCCACCAGGAACCTCCAACTATGTGGGCAGGAAGGGGATCTGCACCACTTTCATAAAGCTGAGTCCACAAGAGAAATTTTCTTGTTCTGCATTATGCAAAATAAGTCCGGGGGAAGCAGTCTTTCTGCTCCAAACCAGGATGGGGTTGCTGTCAGGTCTGTTTGATTTGAAAGTGGTAAGTCAGGCCACAGTCCTGCTGCAAGGCCAGAGAACAATGGTGACAAGAAAGACATAGGAGGATAAACCTAGGAGACTGCTGGTGTTAATCTCTTAAGTGACCTCACAGCTAACTTATCTGTAAAATGGGTGGAAGCTCTGCCCTCCTCCTCGTCTCAAAGTTCTCACTGGAAGAGAGTGAAAGTGAGAGTGAAGGGAGACAATACTGACAGAAGAGTCCAAAAAAGGTTCAGTTTCCTCTCAGCAACACCTAAACTCTTCCTGGGCAACCCATGTAACTGGACGCAGTTGTTAAACGTTAATATCAATGTGACTATTCTCCTAAAACTCAGTAATGTAAACCAACGAAAAAGTAATGTAAAAAATCATAACACTGGTGCAGTCTGGTGGAGCAGTGGTTTGATCAAGCGCCTTCAGCCAGCACAGTCCACATACATCCCAAGGATCC
The DNA here is from genome assembly GCA_004363575.1 of Solenodon paradoxus. Lineage (NCBI taxonomy): Eukaryota > Metazoa > Chordata > Mammalia > Eulipotyphla > Solenodontidae > Solenodon > Solenodon paradoxus. The sequence goes on along the minus strand of RJWH01000720.1, from coordinate 342,863 downwards.
TGGGGTCAGGGGTAACAACCAAGATAAACAACTCAATAAAAAGCATCAAGTGTGTCTCCTCCTCTCTGTCTGCCTATGTTCACCTTCATTCCTGCCTGCACCTTTCCTTTAGAATACATAACACTGCAGTATTTGTAAAGAGAGTTAACCTCAAAGAAGAGATACATTTGAGGGATGATGGCTTAAACAAAGTTGACTTCTTGATACATGCCTTCATTTATCCAACAAGTATTTAGTGAAAAGCATTAGATATGTATTACTGAATAAAACAGCCATGGAGTTTTCCTTTATGGCACACAGATTTTAATGGGAAGCAAAAATACTAAAAAGCGTATATAACTTACTTGGAAAAATCATAATATGTGGTATGTTCTTTGAAGGATATGAAGTGGCAAAAAATTGAGGGGAAAGAGTTCTACTTAAGTAGTTTGGGGAGAGGGGCAAGGAAATCTTTTCAGGGGCAGCAACATTTAAGAATCTTGAAGGCTCAAAAGGAATCAGAAATGCAAAGACAGATGAGGAAAAAGAAACAGTTCCTGGGGGTGGGAAGACATAGGGAGAGCACGGCCCCTGGAGTAGAAAGGTGAGGAGAGGAAGAAGCCAGGACAAAGTGGGCAGGAAGCCATTTCTATGCCATGTGTCTTGTGAATCTTCAACAGTGAGGGATATGGTAAAAGCACGGCTTCCTCCCTCCACCCTGCAAATACTCCAGAATGTTAAAATGAACTAGTCAACCAAGCCACTAAGGTAGAGCAGGTAAAAGATGCCAAAGTGACTCACCTGACCTATAAGTAGGGCCTCATAGGACACAGTCCCATGCCTTTTTCACTGATCTTATGCTCCTTCCCCCAGCGAGGGAACAAATGGGTCAGGCTTTTGTTGGCTAGAAGGAGGGAATATTTGAAGCAAGTAGGCTGCAGTTCTAGTTCTGGTCCTAACATAAAGGACCAAGGGAAGGCATGGGAGCACCTGCCCTCCTCCTTCTAGCCTAGTAAGGGACCTCGGCAGCACTAACTGGAGAGTATGAAATTCCTGCTACATCGAAGACACCATGACTGTGGTAGTGACTTCTGTCTGAGAAATCTAAAGCCACACAAGTAGGCTGGCTAGATGCTGATGGAAAAGTCAAAAGAAAAAACAGCTTCATTGGAATCAGCCCACATGCTCCATCTTTGTTGGGGGAAAAGAATATTTCCCATGGGCTTTCATGGACCACATTATGAGCACATGCACAGTGCTATCTCTAGCTATGTCCAACAAGAGCCACCAAAGAGCAATGAAAGCCAGCCGACAGGAGCATAAATGAACCAGAGGGCTTTCCAGAGACTGAACAAGGCAACACAGAAGCAAAATGAAGAAAACTAAGTGAGGGCATTGCTGAAGAACCCACCAAAGAATTCCACAAGAGAAAGAAATCATTCTAAACACCCTTCGTACAGACAGCTCCCTTTGATACAACCCGCCAATAGCATTTTTCCTATACCCTTTCCTGCCTTCCACATCCCACTGAACCATCGAACCCAAGCCAGAAGCAAAAGCTACTGAGTAAGAAAGTGTTCAACCACAGTCTCTTCTCCCTGCAGGAGGCTTTTACAGGAAGAAGAGGAGCACTGCAAACAGAAATTAAGTTGGAAGCTTTGGCTATTATATGATACTAGACATTGTAAGTATCTGGCAAATTACAGTGGGACTTTCTATTATGTGAGAGGAATTGAGATAGTCATGTGAGATATTTTCATTCAGAAACAGAGGAAATGCTTTCCGGTGAATCCATTTTAATGGAAGAATGGGAGACTAGATAAAGTTGTTTTTGACAGCATCCCGCAAAATCTATTTATTCAGGGCAGAGTGCACATGGAACTTCTTGGTGGCAGCTCATCTCATGGAAAATGTACTTTCCAAAACGGATGTCTGCCATGCCCTAGTTTGAACACTGAGATCACTGTGGTTTCTGGGTTCACCTTGTAACACCCTCCACACTTTGGGAGAATGCAGAGCTTTAGCGGCTGTAGCAACTGAGGCTACGGATCACACCCTCACACTGCAGAGGTTCTCCTTTCCTATGCCCTCCTCTTCCAGAAACACAGACATACTTCGGGAACAAACACCTGCCACCAGGAGCTACTATCAATGCTCAGCTCTAATCCGAATGAAACAGCCTCCCAATGAGTTCCCAACTTCAAGTGCTAACCTCAGATGTCACTCTCATAGGTTTCCTTCCTCCTGGACCCCGCAGAGAAGACAAAGTCACAACTCATACCCAGCAGTAAACCCAAAGATACCAATCACAAGATGCCACCTCTGTAACTCCACTGACTGTCCGTTTGTCCTATCTGCCATAAGAAGCAAATGTTCAAGTGTAGGTCAGTAAAATATAAAACAGAACTCATCTTCAATAAACTGGCACTTTGGTCAAGCAAGTATGCAATAGTTGACAGTTTCAGCAACAGTATATGTTAGCATATATGGTTTAGAGCAAATCAACAAACACTAGCCCAGTCTTTGTTACCGGTTATATGAACCATCAAGTCAATAAAATAGATTTCTTCTCACACATAAGACCTGCTCTTAGAAGAGCTCATTTAAAATTAAGACAATTTCCAAAGACTGGGCATGTCCATTTAGGTTTGAGCTCCTTAAAGGCAGAGACTGTGCTCATCTACTTTTGTGTCCCCTGGCACCAGTGTGGAATCAGAACATAAGAGGGCTCAGTGGAAGTCCAATGCCTGACAATGAATGAACAAATGAATATCCTGGCTCTTATTTAAGTGAAATTTATGTGAATATTTCAATGTTTGGTTTTTTTAATGAAAAACCTGCTATCCATTACTAAGAACTACTCATTCTTTTCTCTACAGATGATTTTTAGTATACCCATTGAATCTCATAATTGGATACTTGGCTGCTATTTTATATAAAAGCTCTTCCTAAGTCTTATTCTCTCTATAGGCTCACAAGACCATGTCAACTGCCCATTCACACCACTGAGAAACAGCAAAATCCAGGGAGGTATGTGACTCTATCTGTGTCCTGTTTGGGTCTCACAGAGGGTATAATTAATAATATAGCTGAATGACTATACTCAAGTTAGTAAATGATTTTTAAATGTTCAATAATGGTTCAGTATCAGATGTCCTTCTAACCTTAGCTGAGATTATCTTCCAACTTGGAAATGCACTGCTGTACAAAGTGGGGAGGTGTGTATATTTCATGTCTTAGAAACCACCCTGCCCCCCACCCCATTCAAACAACCACCTCAAAACACTTGCAGTTACTATGTGATAAGAACTTTAACTGCAGTACCAGCAGAACACAAGTCCTTGGGGAGAATGAGATAACCAGGGGAGGGGAGGACAAGTGTCAAAGGAGCAGGATAAAGGGTGGGGTAGAACACAGAAGGGAAAACCCCTGTGACCAAGTCTCCCTCCTTCGTCACAGCCCAGCGTCAGCACCATTTCACTGGGTGGTGCACAAATAAAACTGTGGGGGTCATTGGGGACATTCATGAGTCACAAGTTTATGCAATTTTTTGGGGCCATCTGTCACACTCACTCTGCCTCTGGCTGTGGTGGTCTCTGCTCATGAAGTGGGCAGCAAGAAGACACCACGTGCCCTGGAATACTCCTTGATGCTTTTCTCTGGATTGGCATGAACTGGCTGTGTGTACTCTGAGGATGTTCACTAGCCAAGAGGGTCAAGCTTGGTAAGTACCTCTAATGTTGTCTCCAATACAGAAAACGCAAAAGAAATGCAGAAATGACCAAGGGAATCTGGTTTTACATAAAAGCTCTAAGTACTACTCAGATGGACACCTGATAATACTCATGACGCAATGCGAAATGAAACAAGTCACTTTATGAAAGTATATAAACAGCATGATTCCAATTCGGAAATCTACGCGCACGGTTTTCTACATGCTTCCCTATATCTCTTTAGGAAAAAAGATATTGCAAAATATTCCCAAACATGAACAATCATTTTGTCTGTGTTTTGGAAATACAAGGTATATATTTTTTTCTCTACAACTTTGTGCATCACCCAAGTTTCATTAAATGGGCAAGTAATTACATTAAAAGGGCTTATAAAATGGCATTTAGAAACACTGATTAGAAAGTTTAAAGTTAAAAATATCCTTAGAGAGGACCTAATCCTTCATTTTTCAGTTGTGTAGGTAAAGCATCTCTGGTCCTTCCATTGACTTCTTACCCTAAAGTCTTAAAACTAGCAGACAGCCTGCCAAACAATGGCTTGAACTCAGGTCTTTTGACAGTGACCAGTGCTGTCCTCTGATATCACAGTGTCTCAGAGTCAGGGACTGATGAAATCAAGAAGGAAATACTCTATAAGGAAGGAGCAATTCTTACTGTGTACACCTACACTTCTCACTGAATAAATATTTACCAAGAGTCATATCATAGCTTTATGACATGCAAACAATTCATTTGCTAAAGGAGCTTCCATGACTTCATCAGAGCTGCTGAACTAGAGTGCTGGTTACAAAGATATTACTCCTGCATCCCATTAAGCCCACCTTCAGAGCTTTTCAAAATAAAAATATATCAGAAGGCACTTCTGTCTTTACACTAAGCACCTCTATGACTATAGAGAAGAAATGGGTTATTTCTATTTGCCACTAATGCTAACGACACTTATATTCATTCCACTGTAGCAAGGCATATCAGAACTACTTAACATGGATCTAGCCCCAAACATGTAGAAATCGAATTACAAAACTTCTTCAAAAGCATTCATATCCTCAAGAATATATTTCCTAGTATAAATATAAAGTCTGGTTAGGAACAAAGAACCATTTAAATGCAACAAGAATTGTTCCAAGGTCTTTATTTTATTGAGGGAGAAAAATTGGCATTTTATGCAAATTCGGATACAGAGGAGCCTTGTGTCACATAGAAGTGGCTTCCTATTTTGCTCAGCTTGAGCTTGTTGAGCTGGGAAAACTTTCTAGGAACAGGTGGGAAGGTAGTTACCAAGAACACGGTAGCTGAGAAGGACTGGTCATAGGTGACAAGCCAAAGAACTGATTTTGTAGATAAGCAAAGAGAGTCTAGACCTAGTCACAGCCACACTGGGTGGCTTGTTTCCTGTACTATGCTCTAACTAAAAACATAATACAAGGACACAAAATATGCTTATGGCACTCAGAGAACGAGTAGGAGACTGAACCATATGTCAATCTCTTGGGTTAAACAGTAATTAATTTAGACTTAGAACCTGAAGGTAGCTGTACATATGACATAAATGTAAGGCGAAGCCTTGCACATACACAAAGGCACGAGAGACCAAAGAGTGTCTACAATGAGCTGTGAAAATGCAGACACTGGAAGAATTTATAGCAAAAGTTATCCAAGGAAAAATTTAGGTAAAAGCAGGCTGAAAAGTACTGTAACCTGGATATCTCAATTACAACATATTCCTCCCACCAATATCATTTGGGTACTGAAGGAAGCCCTAGAAGGCTGGAATTCATATGTTTAAATGTAAATGCTGAATTCTTAAATATTTGAAAATTTTGAAGAAAGAACATAAGGTGTTAAAGTGATCTCTCTTCTCCATACTGTCAGTCAATTCAAAGGCACCCCAAATAGAATAAGAACTGTATCAATGTATGCCTCATTTGCAGACCCTCATCTGAGAGTTTAATCTAAGTAAATAAAACAAAAGAAGCTAGACATTATGAAGATATATAATACATTGTGTTCAAAAGAACAAAATATGCCAATAGATCCTAATTGATGGCTAGTAATAGGGAAAATTAAGAGCAAATTAAGCACACGAATTATTATTACCAATCCTTTTAGAAATGAAGATAGAAATTGGGAAAATAAAATAAGATCTTTAAGGATTAAAAAGTAAATGTTCACCATGGTTACATCTAAATCACAATAGTAGTGCTTTGGAGACAGTTAATGGCAGGGGTGGGGGGGGGCAGTCAATGATCAGTAGTTAATTGCAATCAAAATAGTGCAGGAAGCTTGATGGAGGAGGGAGATGCGGAAGGGAAGTCTTCCTTTGGGAAAGCAATGGAGAACTTTCTGGGCTGGTGAGAGAGGCCCCAAGTTTTATCCAAAGTCCCAAGAGGTAGGCTTGAGTCCTAAACAAGAAAAGCTGCTGGTCTTCCTATGATCAAAAGGAGCTCAAGTGCAGAGTTTAATTAACCTTAGATTGAAGATCTGAAAGTAAGGATGGTCTAGCAGGGCCGGAAGGAGGGAGATCTAAAGGAACTTGTAAAGTAAAAAGAAAAAGTATCCCTTTCCAAGAGGGCCTAAAAGGGTCTGCTTAATCTGAAATCTAGAGGTTCCATTTAGAAAGTTGGTCAAACTCACTGGAAACTTGCAAATGAATTTGTAGCTGCCTGATAGAGCATGAGAGCAGGAATGGGGCAAAGTGATTAGCTTCACCCCACCTCTTGCTGTCTCCATCCTTCAGATAAGAAAATTGAGACCAAAAGGCAATGCCAATGACATCTTGTTTGTCCAATATGATGAGTTCGTGGAGGTGCCAGGATTAGCACCTGGCTCTTTTTCTTTCATTCCAGCAATTTTTACATCACACCATTCTCTCGTCTTAGCCAGTATCAAAGGACCTGGAATTTCCCCATCATATAACAAATGAACTTTAAATAATATTTTGCATTATGCAGGTACTATTATTTTCATTTTTATGTGGGTAAATTCAAGAAAATAAAAAAAAAAGGGATGAAAACCCACTGCAATTTCAATAATAAAAATGATCACAGTTTTTAAAAATTCTCATTTTTTCTGTTATTTAGTTGGTATTGGCCATTTTCACAGTACTGGTTATGTCATAATAAGAATATTTATTCTATATGTTTAACTAACCCACTGAAATTTGTGTCAAAATCACACATTATCACTGACTTTTTAAAATATTTTAAACCAAGTCCTAATCTTTTTTAAGTTAGGAACAAGGAAAAATCTGCAGGTCTGCCACTGGAATTGTCTTTGCAGGATCACTGTCACTCAGTCATTAACTGTGCTATGACATATGAATAGATCCATATGAATTTATTAAATTATTTGGTAACCCTCCTACTTTTCTCTAGTATGTACACAAGGAGACCTGTGAGAGATTTTTGTCAAATGCTTTGATGTCTATGATAGTCTCTTCCTCTACCAATCTAAAATCCCTATCTAAAAAGGAAGTGTGATGGGTTAATCACTACACATTAATAAATGCATACTGGTTCCTAGGATTCAATCAAATATCTTCTATGGGTTCATAAATCAGTTTTAGAATGATAACCCAGAATATCTTCAAGGAAGCATTTCTACACTGATCATTTAGGAGTTAAACTTTTCAAAAGGTGTACAATGTCACATTTGCATCTCTCTGGTCTTCTGAAACCTCTCCTGCTCTCCGAGATTTACTTAGCTGTCACTGGCAGTGGCTCAGAGATTGCTATCTGCTAGCTCCTTCAGCACCCTAAGACATGATCTAGTGTACCCCAGAGATGTGAATTCATTCAATTCACCTACTCTATCACTGTCTTATAAATCCCTCTTAATAATGCCCTTCTGATTTTGAAGACCATTCTCTGATGGGACAGTGAAGGTAAAATAATTCTGCATGCCATCTATTAATGCCAGCTTTAACCTCTTACTTAAGTCTACCTCTGACTCCATTCTTCTAGCTCTAGTTACAACTGAAAGAAAAACAAACTAAAAATACTATTCTCAAAATACAAATGACATGCCACATACACTACACATTAAGATACACATATGCACACACCATCAAGAAAGTATAACCTAGCCTGTAAAGAAATTAAATTGACACGACAACAAAATGCTATTTTGTAGTGAACCATGGAAACATTCTTTAAAAAGATTTGAAAAAAGGCAGTGCTGGTGAGGTTGTAGGGACAGGGACACACTCATATTGACCTATAATATAACTATGTATTTGGAGAACAAACATGTGCATAAACACGTGAGACATCCATGCCCTTTGTTCCAGGAAACTTATACCTGGACATTTACTTTAAGTGGTACATTCTAAATGAAAGAAGATCCAACTATATGAATGTGTCAGAATCCATAAAAAAACTAGATACAATTTAGGTATTCGACAACAGGAATGGTTAAAAAAAACCACAATACACCAATTGTGGCAGGCCAAACAGTGGCTTCCTCCAAAGATGACTCTCTCCTAATCCCCAGAACCTCTGAATATGTTACTTTACATGGTAAAACTCACTGTGCAAAGGTGATTACATTAAGAATAGGGAGAGTATCCTGAATCACCCAGGTGGGCACAATGTGATCATGAGAGACCATAACGTGGAGGAAGAAGGGTCAGAATCTGAGGAGGAAATGTGACAGCAACAGCAGAGGTCAGAGGACACTTCTGGTTTTCAAGACAGAGGAAAGGGCCATGCATCAAAGAATATTGGTGCCTCTAGAAACTAGGAAAATCAAGGAAACAGGTTCTCCTAGAGCCTCTCAGAAGGACACAGCTTGTCAACATCTCAGTTATAGGAATTCTGACCTCCACAACCACAAAACAAAAAATTTCTGCTCTCTTAAGTCACTAAATTGCGACAGCATTTCGCAACAGCAATAGGGGACGAATACACAAACTATCATACTTGAAAAAATATAAACCTGAGGACTGCACAGCAACAACAGCAAAATATTCACATACACAGATGGGAAAATTCTGTGTGCAATACTATTACTACGTAAAATATACAAACAGATCCAGATGAACAGATTAAGATATCTGATAGAAAAAAAGACCCCGTCCTTCGTCTCCCTACCTCTGCCTTTGAAAGCCCTGAGAACGCAGAGGAGCCAGAGTAGTCCTTTTCAAATATGTATCAGATGGCCTAACTCCTGGGCTCAAAACCCTCCTGTCTCCTCAAAGAAAAAACCCCAGTCTAGAGAATGACCTAAAAGCCCATGTCTACTACAGCGCACAGCTGTGGGGAGAGCCACATACATGTACTTTACAAGACAGCCCCACAAGAAAGTAAGACGCGCCCTGCAGGTACATGTGGTCATCCTCACCAGCCCGTCTCCTGGGCCTTCCCCCCTAACTACAGTCTGTCATGCTGACTCCGCTGCAGCCTCACTGGTCAACTGGTTATTCCTGGAACTCACCAAACACGCTCCTTCATCATTGTTCTGTTCACTGTTCCTTCTGCCTAGAGTACTAAATGTCCAGGTGTTGTTTCCCGGAACAAAGGGCATGAGCATCTCATGCATTTGCTCTCCAAATACATAGTCATGTTATCAGTAAAGACATGTGTGTGTCCATATCCCTACAAACTCCGCAGCATTGCTTTTCATCACCAAAAGTGTGCTCTCCTGGTTTGCTACAAAATGGTGTTTTATTGTTGTGTTAATTTCTTTACTGGCCATGTGTGTATGAATGAATGTGTAAGAGTGTGTGTGTGTATGTGTGCACGTACAAGTGTGCCCCCACCCCGTGTATCTCTAAGAAAGCAGCCTGTATTTTGTGACTCACTGTCTTGCTTACTTCAATTCTGTTTAAAGGTCATCATCTTATGAAGAGGCTTTCCTTGACCACCTTACATTAAATAACAATCCCATTGCCTTTCCCCAGAATCCCCCAACTCCTTTACCCTGTGAACTGTCCACTGCAGCAGGTATTACCATGTCATATGAAACAGCTATTTGAAACCCATGTCCTTGAATTAGAATGTAAAATTCATGTGCACACAGACTTGGCAGCTTTGTTCATTGATGTGCTCTCAAAGCCTAAGAGTTCATACAGTGGGCATTCTATAAACATTTGTCGAGTGAATGAATTTAGAGGTCAGAGAATGAAAAGAACTATTTTAATATCGGTAGCTTAAAATTAAACCATGTAACATCTGGTCTACTCACAAAACTAGTCTAACAAACCAGCAGCTGAGTAATTTCTAATGATGCTATTTTTAGAAACTCAGTTCAATCACAAGTCTGTGGCACATGCCATTTTAAAAGCCATACTAATCATGAAGTATCCTCAGAGGCCACATTGATTGGTTTAGCTGTCACCTTGTCACCTCTCTGGTAGAGTTTCATCATATGTGTGAAACCAAAATTACATTTTTCAGAAACTCTCATCCTCCCTGGTCATATAACCCTTAAAAGTCATGAGATCCAATGCATTTCCATGGCCTGTACCTCCCCTTCCCGCCCCCACCCCCCACGACCCCACGACTGAATGCTTTAAAATCTGCTCTCTGAAATCCCTGCTAACATGACTTATAACCACAGTGTTTTCACTATGGTTACAAATTCTAAGACGTCTAAGACAGGAAATATACCAGAGGAGCCATGAGCATCTTATAAAGAACTTTTAAAACAAACAAAACCACAATGATAAGACTACGTTAAGGGATCCAAGAGCCAACTGAAAGAAAAAGCAAGAAAGGAGTCAAAGCTGGAGCAGTTTAAGGAAATAAAGTAGCACTGGGTTATCACGCAAAGTATAATATGAATGAATTTTATGAAATGATCAAATAAACAAATCAGAATAGACACATCTCCCATGAAGAATTTCAAATAATTTGTATAGATTTTTCCTGAAAAGAAACATGACTCTCATTCCTTAAATGTGAGCTTGAAGACAGTGACTTCCTTCCAAAGGGTACAGTATAGAGAGAGGAAGAATGAGCATCTTTAAAGAAACATGGCAAATGTTATTACTTCAGTCAGGTAATGAAGATGAACATCAACAATAATAAGATGTTAATAGTATGTACCCTTGATATGTTATGAGAATAGCATAACAGCTCCCCAAAACATACTACTGTGGTCTAACCATGAATCACCCCACCCCCCGCAAAATAACCCAGACAAATCTCAACTGAGGGGCGTTCTACAAAGTAGCTCACAGTAATTTTCCGAACTGTCAAGGCCATCAAAAACAAGGAAAACCTGAGAAATTGTCACAACCTCTAGAGAACCTTGGGAGACATGATGATTAAATGTAACGTGGGATCCTCAATGAAATTCTGAGACAAAAAAGGGACAATGGGGAAAACAACAAATCTGAATAAAACAGACTTTAATTAACAAAATTGTGTCAATAGTGGTTCATAAATTGGGAAAAATGTACCACAGTAATGTAAGATAATAACAAGGAGAAGTGTGAAGTGCTGAAGAATTCTGAGCTATAATCTTGAAACTTCTCTAAATCTAAAAATATTCTGAGATTCTTTGTTAAAAATAATGCCAAGAGATCATGCTCAATATTTTTAAAGGCTATTAATCTTCTATATCATACAGCAAGGTTCTTTTCCTTACTATAAGTATCTTTTGTTATAGTCTGAGAAGTAACCAAAAAAGTCCAAAAAGTACTAGATTTTATTTTTTGCCCAATTACCTCACAGGGATAAGCTGAGATGGACATTTTTTAGGGATTCTTCTAGTTTCACAGTTTGTATCAACAAGGTATCTCATCAGCCTTAGCTTCCATCATCTGTTAGCAGAAGGTCCCCGCAACAATCAAACTAATATGTTTTTTTTTCCCTTTTGATCTCATCAAATGCTCTGTACAAATGCTTCCTCCTTGTATTGCAGGTTTACAGAGAAGCATCTTCTTCCTTCTTTATCAATTTGTCTTTCCTCTTCTCTTTCACAGACAGAAGAGACATTTCCCTCCAGGTGAGTCATGACCCTTTGCAAAGGAAGCCAAGGGAGCCAATGGATGACCAAGTATTAGTCATCACACTAAAGAAAAGATGTATAAAAGGAAAGGAGTAGGTCCTTCTATATCCAGTCCTTTCAAGACACATTCTGGGCTCATGTGCCTGATATCACCAGTCTTCACTGGTAAAGTTCTGAAACCAACAGTGGAAACATGTATGTCTTCATAGCGCATATAGTTCAAAGCCTTTGATTTTGTCCTTCCCTCCCATCTAAGGTCCCCCATTCCCTCCTTTCTTCCAGCTTCATTAATCCTGTGTGCCTCCCACACAGTGACCTTTCCCTTCTCTGCACTCTCACAAGCTCCGTCTTACTCACTTGCCTTCCCAGCACCACTGATTGTGTTTCATGAGTTTAACTCAACTACCCTGCAGGCTCATGAATGAAGTGAACTTCACCTACTTTTCAGTATTCACTTTGTGCACTGATCAAATTAGCCAGTAAACACGAACAAATATTTGAGTGTTTGACATTTGTACCTTTGAACAACTCAGTGAGGCAGGCTCAAAATTACCCGTTTCATGGTTGAAAAGGACTGAGTGTTGACTGACTTTCCTGTGGTCACATGGAAATTTCAGAGTCGGAATTTGAACTCACATTAAAACTCTTAATCATCACAGTACATGTTACTGCCTTCTAATAAACACTTACTAGTTAAATGACCCCTTAGGTATTTTACAGCCTTCCTAGGTATTTTAATAAGTAGTTATCTCAAAAATAAAGTTTAAAATCATTGGTTTGTTGACTTCACACTAACCGACCAAAGTTTTTATCAAGCATTTTTCTCCCTGACGTCACAGAGTTCAGCAGAGACCATAGGATTCGAAGGAGACAGCACTAAAAAAAGAATTCTTTAGGAAATACTGTGCATAGCCATTCTCCACACATTAACCAGTAAAAAGGACTGACGGATGCAGAAACAGCAAGCAGAGGAAAAAAAACACTCAGGCCTATCATATGGGGTCTGCAGTGCCAGGCTGGCTCAGACACTGTGAGACACTGGGTACAGACCTGACACTGTGTTAGAGGAATAACCAGCACCTGCACTCTACTGTGTGAGCAAGAACAACACCCAGCAAAAGTTCTCCTCAACCATCTGCTTCTCATTCCCCAAAGACAACTCTGTGGTTGGATGATCAGCTTCTTAGCTTTCTAAAAATAAGTTACCAACAATTAAATTAGAGAAAGCGCACAAATATTTTCAGTCACCTCATGGCCCAAACCTAAATTAAACATTCCTTTCTATTACAGAAAAGAATGTGCAGCAAGTACAAAGGCTCAAAATTGGTACTAGGTTGCATTTTCATCGTCACCACACCACCAGCACCACCATCATAAAAGGAGGTTAAAGAAATCTGCAGACGGTGCCAGCAGTGAAATGCGCGCTCCCATCTAACCAAGTATTTACCAGGTTTTGCCTACAGGGCAGGCAGACCTCTCTAGTCTGCTATTCGGTCATCTGCTGTTCAACCCTGAGCACTCCTAGAATGCCTTGCCCAGGAAAATCATTGGCAGAGGATGTTAGAAATGTTGGTAGTTTCTCTTCAGTCTACCTAGGAATCAGCCACAGTATTTTATTTCATCTTCATCTTTCTTTGGATACTCAGAACTATAACCACCTACTGTTTGTGGGAGGGACATCAGAAGAGGGTATTCTGGTCTCAGGTGAGAGAACTAAATCAGACACTTAGCTCCAAACTGGAGTAAAGGAAATTGTTTTGGACAAAGTTTTATTTACTAAAAATAAACAAGAGAAACTTCTTTCCTCAAGGAACTTAAAACCTAGCATGAAGATAAGACAACTCTGCAAATAAGAGAAAATACACACTGAAAGTGATGTCTCACAAGAGGTAGAAATAAAAGGCTTAGCTTAACCTCCACTTCCCTATTCCAGAGTTATAACAATGATTTTTGTAACTTCTAGAAGCTTCTAGAAGCAATTCTATCTTAGGATATAATAGGAGTCCTGCTAACAGCATTGCAATGGAATTTCAAGGGACCCTGGAAGATGATGAGCTGGAAAGAGTTGAATGTCATCTCCCTGACTTTCTAGTCTCGTTTCACCCACATTATAAGGATGATAATTTGCTAATTTTGAAATACAGTGAAAAAGAAGCAATTTTCAAAAGCATAGAGCATAATTCTAACATTTTAGAACTTGCTAAATTGTGACTTTCCGAGCAATTCAATAGCTCACTTTAGCCCTGCACATTGGTTTATCTTCACGTCTGAATAGAACTACCATCACTTACAACTTTAGAGGCTTAATTTGGAACCAAGAGGCTGGTTTTCACCCTAAGCCTGAGGCATGCAGCAATCTGCCACATTCCTTTTAATTGCATTAGTTTCCCCTAAGTAAATGTGTCTACCTGGGTCATCTAAAGCAGCTGTCAAATATGACACCTGACCCTTGACACCAAATTATCACTCACATGAAAGGGGATCCACAGGCTTGTGCTAAAGGTAACTTTTCTTAATAGGGGTGACTACAGAAGCCATATCTATTTACTTGTTAATAGCTGAAGAAGCATTTTTCAACTAGGACTGCAAGGAAACCAGTGCCCCAGTCTGGCCCATCTGAAGGATAATCTTTTCTCATAAAACGAGATACAATAGAACAACATTCTAAATTCCTGACAATTGGGAAATCTATTATTCCTTTACCTATTTCCATTCTAATTATAGTTGTACTCAGACATAAAATGGGTGGAACCCGTTTTAAGGACTCAGTGAATTCCTTGGAATTTATTGCCCAGTTCCAATACCACCTGATATGACAAACCCAAGAGTTTTATTTCTCAAAACGGTATGGGTCAAATTCCATTATAGTGATTCCTGTGGGCTTATTTAAATTCTCTGCTGTTTTTACAATTTAGTTGTGCATGGTATTACTTACAAGTGTGCTACCCTTGGTTGATTTCTTCTCTTTATGGATTTTTCTTTCAAAAATGTGATAGTTCTGTAATAATAGATAAAAGTTTTTAAAGCAATTTTTTTCATCCAAAAATAAATCTCATCTGTAGATATAGTTCACTTTTGGGGAATCAAAATTAGTTCAAATTAGTCTTAGGAAGTATGCCTTCAATTGCCCTATCCTCACCTTTATTGGAAGCATAGAGTGGCCCAGTGTCTGGCTGTTGGTATCAGGTATTCTAAATCTGATGATCCTATATTCTATGACATCCTTGATTTATGTGAACTGTACTCTTATTATTCATATTATATTATATGCAAGTAAACATGCACAATAAAAATGGAAAAATAAGCAAATTAGTGAAAGTATTCTATGCTTTCTCATCTTCATCAGTGTACTTGATTATAAATAATCCTTCATAATTTTAAAATTATTTTATATAGGCTTTTCCATATTTTATCTGCAAATAGTAGCATATTGCTTTAAGCTATTATAGTTTGTTTAATCACACCTCCAAATGTTTGATAATGAAGTTATTTTTAGTCTTTCATTATTAAAGTGAACATAGTTCTAACAAGATTTTTTTCCTTTGATTGTTTTTCGCCTGAAAAGAGAAACTACTGGATCAAAGGATATGCTTAGCAGAATGGCTTTTGTCAAATATTGTTGGTATCCTACAGGAAGTATGTGCCTAATTTGAGTGCCACCAGTCATATGCAAATATTTTCAATTCTACACAGCCCTACCGACATTCCATTTATATTTTAATTATTTTTAAAAAAATCTTAGTTACCTCCGGTTGCTTTTCTTTCATTATACTATACAGGATTAATTTCATACACACTGGTCTTATGTGTAAAACATACTTAACCTTTGTCATTTATCCAAATAAACACTAGTTATAATGATATATATGCCTTACACATTTTAGATACTAACCTTTCTGTATAGGTATATGGGCATAGCTATTTCCATACTTTATTGTTTTTTTCAAAGTATCAGTTTTACTGATTCTAATATAATTTTTCTAAACAATTGAACAAGTACAGAAATTATTTTCTTTTTGTATTTTGGAAAAGTATATTAGACTAGATATTTTTAATACCCGGAAATAAATCAAGATATACTTTTCCCTAGATAATTAGAAATGAAGGGCTTACTCATACTCTTGAATAGCCATTGCTGTGAATGCGAGAACCACAGTGAAGCCACATTTGTAAAACTATGCTATAAATACAAAAACATCATTATCTGAATTTAATCAACTGAACAAATGTGAAAATATAAGGAGAAAATGAGACATATCATAGACAAGTCCAGCACACAGTCTTATCAGAACAAACTTGTGAGCTCTGAACTGCAAGGACTGATTAAAGAGTGAAGTCAAAGAAGAGTTCAAAGTAAGGCTCAAACCAGCACAACTTGCAGTCACAGGACACGATCTCATGCACAGAGATCTGCTACTGGTGGCCAGGGTCCCTCACCTAGGATGCCAAAGGAGAGATGTTGCACAGAATCTCAAGTCTTGAGAAACTTGTGCATTTCCTATCCCAGCCGCAACCCTGTAAGCTGGACTCCCAGGCCTCAACATAAGGCTAGCTCTAGATGTTGAACAACTCTGACGAGTACTGAATGATGCAAGAAAAGGAAGCCCAGCATTTCAGACCAATACCCAGCCCTATACTTGTGCAAACTGATATCCTAATACAAGGCATTACAACAGGGACCCATAACCCATAGAAATAAACACAGAATGCCAAACAAAGAAACAGAATTTATGAGAAAGAATGGGCCAAAACAAAACCCCAGGAGAAAAGTGGAATGCAACATCATCTCAAGTCTTGGCTGAGCATTCCCAAGGAGACAAGTTTTGTTCAGACTTCCAGAGAGTCTCCTTAAAGGTGGTTGGGCCAGTTTTCAGCCACTAGGTGAGAGAGAACTGAGAGATGGATCCCATCATTATCACTGAGCTTTCTGGGAGCTCTGATAAGACCTTCTCAAATGCTCCATTACATCTGTCCAAGCCATGAGAACTTTGTGCCCACACCAGCACCAAAATCACCAAAACCAGGGAGCTTCCTTGGTTGACTGCAGATATAGGAGGTAATAGCCATGCAGGAATACATCTTTGGAAAGCTTAATAGAGTTTGGAGTCTCTTCTCTCTGTGTGCCCTGTATTTGCATGTACTTCCTTCCAGGTTAGACCACTCCCAGCAGGTTCCAGTAACAACCTAAGCTCTCACCTTATTGCAACTGCATTAATAAAAGTTTATTGGAACACCGCCTGACTCAATCATCTGTGCATCCAGACATCCAAACAAAGGGACTCTGACCCTTGCTTGAGATAAAGAGACAGTCACTTATGTAAAAAATATAAATGTCAAGTAAATCAAAGAAAAATATAGACACCCTGGTGGCCTGACAGTTTAGTCCACCACAGTGCTATTCACATACAACCCAAGGTCCCTAGTTCAAGTCACAGGCCAGGGGAAACAATCAAGATGAACAACTAAATAAAATAAAGCAAAATGCCTCTCCCTCCTCTCTCTGCACCTCTGCCTGGATCTTTCCTTAAAAAAATAATATATATATATATATATATATATATGTACACACACGTATATAAATGAACGTATTTGACTATTTAGTATCTCCAATTACCTAAACACTTTAAACTCAAATTAAACCTTTCTTTCAAAACACCTTACTTCTCCTTAAAAACCCCTCAGAATCAGTCCCCTAATGTATCCTTGCAATTATTACTTTATAGCTATGAAAGATCATTTTTTTAAAGGAAAGCTGCAGACAATAAAGAAAATGAGTAGGCAGGCAGGTAGAGAGAGAGAAGAGGAAGAAGCATTTTATTTGTTTTTCATTTAGTTATTCACACTGGTTGCTTCCACATGGACCCAGAACTCAAACCCTGAGGTATGTGGCTTGCTCCTTTGAAGGTGACTGACCCAACTGCTGCTCCACCAGAGTATGCAAAGAAAGATTATTTTTATGGTGGTTGTTAGGCTGGCCCAGAAGGACAAAATGGCGGCCATACCCGGGAAAAAGGAAGCTGACGAAACCACACCTGGAATCACAGGACCAATCCCCAATCGCCACGTATGAAGCCCGCGAAATTCTTTTACATAAAGATCGCGCTTCCTTTTGTTGGGGCGCGACTAACCCGGCCCTCGTTCTGCGGACCAGAGACCCTCGCCTGGGTGCGCAAACCCCAATAAAACCCTGGCTATTCAACTTTTTGTCTAATTGACTTTTCTTTCCTCGTGAAGCTCAGAAAAAACCTTTCAGTGGTTAAATATATTAACTTTATTAAACATAGGAAGCAATTACTAGTAGCACCGTGAGAATCAGTGTCTCTAAGTAGCAATAGCTTAACCACTGTCCAAGCCAGTAAAGCATCTTTAAGGAAGGTAGAGATTAATAAACACTGCCTCAGAGGGTCTGATTTCCCTAGTACGTCCTTCAACCTTCACCTATTAACAAATGCTCTCAGTCTTAAAGCGCTTCTTAAAATATTATCTCTTCATGAGATACTGAAACAAGGAACTAGAGAAACCTCATTTTTGCTGGGTTACTGTAAAGACCACAGAGCGCTGTGGTCCCCGCTTTCTAGATAATCCTCTGGCAGTGAAACAGAAACCCTGGACCCGCCCAGTGGGACCTTGGCTGGAGGGGTTTCTGTGAGTCTGCTGAGATCTAGGAAGAAGTTAAATGTGAACAGAATAGCTTGACCTTTAGGGTGTGACCTTTACTTATGCAAACTGACCTCTACTTCAGAATGTGATCTCTGCTTTTGTTCATTTGTTCCTGTTGCATTGTACAAACTAGTTCTTTGAGGCTCATTCATGTCCTGGTTTTTTTAATAAATACCCTGCACTATTTGGGTTAGGGCCCCATGATTTGAGTGTTTTACTCCAAGCAGTCTCAGGCTAATAAACTCCTAATTCTCTTTAACGTTTCTCTGATCTCCTTGGTTACTTTGTAACAATACAATGCAGGAAGTTTTTGACACCTTTCCCTTCCCTCAACCTTCTAAATGGCTTCTCGTCACAGTAAATATAAAACCTGATATCACTAGATTTAAGAGGTATATTTGCCGTGACCCCAAGTTCTCTCAGGCCTTTGTACTTACTCATTTTTTCTGGAAAACTTTCCCATTATCTGCACAGTTCACTTCTCTACTTCATTTACAGGCATGCTTGTTAAGAGTGAATGTTTGAATTCCCTCTCCCTCCCCAAATTCCCATGTTGAAATGCTAACCTCCAATGCAATGGGACTGGGAGGTGCAGACTTTCACTGCAATTGGGTCATGAAGGTGGAGTCCTCATTAATGGAATTTGTGCCATTTCAGAAGAGAGCTTGATCTCTACCATGCAGGATGCAATGACTGCCATTTGCAAACCCAGAAGCATGTTCTCACCAGACACCACATCTGTTGGCTTCTTCACAAATGTATGCTATTTAAGCCACTCTGCTGGACGTATATTTATTTCAGCGACAGCGACCCATTTACTGGGACAATATTCATATGTGTACTCTTCTCAGAGAGGACTTCCTGCACCGCTCTCTCTAAGGTGAGACTCCTCCAATACCACTACCATCAATTCTACTCCAATTTTGCTTTATTTTCCCTCCACAGTATCTTGAATTAATTTTTTTTTTCTTTATCACTGGGCTCCCCCACTAGAAAGAAATAATCCTAGTGGCTAGAACCATGTATTTGGAGCTGGACACCCTTGCTTTGAAATTTGGCTTTGGGGCCTATACTTAGTATCTCTGCTCCAAGGCTTTCTCATTTATAAAATGATAATATTACCTCCCTCAGGGGTTGCTGTAAATAGTAAACAAGTTAATGAATGTTTATTCTTTGGAAAACGCCTGGAATGTAGGAGCACACCCTAGTGGCTCAGGGGCTAAGATAAGGGTGTGCTGATCAAATTAAGCCCAGATACCTGGATTTGAGACCTAGGGCTAGGGTGTAAAACCAAAAACTAACAGCTAACTAAACAAAGATGCTTCTTCCTCCTATCTCTCCCTTAAATGGTTCTTCTTCCTTTCCCTCACATTTCTTTCTCTTCACTAAAAAACAAAAAAAAAACAAAAAAAAAAAAACCTGGAATGTAGTAAGCATCCAAGTAAGTGTAAGGCACTCACCAACAATGAGTGTCATTGTGAGGCTCTCCTTCCTTTCTGCAACTTTCTAAGTATAGATTATTTCTGATTTTCTAATATTCAGTGCTTACCCTCTGCCCATTTTAGCTCCCTCATGTTACTGGCTTTTGATCTCTTTATTCTAATTACCAATATACTAATGGTTTATTTTTATTGAATAAATTCATGTACCAGGCAATACATCAAATGATGCAGAAGATTTCACGAGAACAACCATCTCTTGAGTTCCCTGTTCCTGCCACTAGTCCATTCTCCTGAGATGATCTTTCTCAAATGTTTCTATTTTGCTCTTTTGATAGTTATTGCTAACATCTGATAACATGCTTTAATCTCTAGTTCTAGATTCCCATCAGGCATGTTCCTGATACCCACCTGGCCTTCTCCCAAAGTTTGATACACTACTGTCTTTATTATTTCCTTTATTGAACTTTAAAATTTTAAGTACCCAAGTCTTTGTGTTTCCACCAAAAAACAAACCTCTGCATGCTATAAATCAATAGACTACATACATGAGTTTGGCACCTCACAGAAGAAGATACAAGGATGGCAAATAAACACAGACGATGCTCAACAATATTAGCCATTAGGGAAATACAATGTAGATATCATGATGAGTCACCTCTATACACCTATTAGAATGTATAAAATTGAAAAGACTAGCCATTCCAAGTGTGGACAAAGATGTGGAGCAACTGGAACTCTCATATGCCACTGTGGAAAGGCCAAACGTCACAACTCTGGAATTCTGTCAACTTTAAATGATTATATTTCACTCCTTCAAGTTAAGAGCTGAGGACATATTGCCACCTTCATTCTCTCCTCTGCTCCCTGTATTCTCTCCTCTCCTTCCACATTCCACCTTCTGCCAGCTACACTTTTATTCTGTTCAAGATATCATTTACGATGTAGCCTGCAAGCATAAATAAGTTCGCCATGTTTGGTCCATAGTCGGACTCGAAGAGCAGCAAAGGAAAAAACAGCAGCTGTGTGATAATTATGATGTCTCTATGCTCACTACTGGACTAAGTAAGGAATTAAGATTTCATAGGTCTCTTCTAGATCCAATGTAAGTGACTACAGATCTAGTGTTGGCAACAATGCTAAACTCTAGTGAGTTCTTTCATTTTTTTTTTTTTATCAATTAACCATGTCAGTAACTCTAGACAAACCCCTCTGTCATTTTATATAAATCACTGGACTACAAATATTTCTATTATTAATTGAAGCTTTCATTAGCATTTGAAGACTATCTAGCTCAAGTCACTTGAAAGATTCCACAGGTGGCATGCCCTGGTGGAGCAGTAGTTATGTTGATCACCTCTGAAGGACACAAGCCATATGCCACTGGTTGGAGTGCTGGGATGGGGGGCAGGGGAGGGGAGACTACAGGGGTAGCGTGCAGGTGGAGGAATGCAACCAGTGTGAACAACTAAAGTGGAAATGAAGTGAAATGCTTCTGACTCCTCTCTCTCCCTGCCTACTTGCCTTCATTCTAGCCTGTACCTTTCCCTTAAAAAAAAAAAAAAAAAGAGAGAAAGAAAAAAAGATCCACTGGTGCTAAAAGTACTTTCAGATGGTTTCTAACAGCTTCTCTTACTTGTCTAAATAGGTACTAAATGAAATACTGACCCTGATCATCTTTGTATGTAAGGCATTGCATTAGGCACTCTATGAATTATGTAATGCATCACATATCATATAATCTAAACTGAGTAATTAATGAAACTATTTCATATATTGAGCATCATGAAGGTAGACAGGCAGAAAGAGAATGAAACATTTTTATTTACTTGTTCATTTTGGTTGTTCCCCACAGCCCTGGGCTCTGAAACTAGGTCCTCGGGTTTTGTGGTCTACACCCAGCCGCCACTGGTTTAGCACCTGAGCATCCAGGGCATTCTGAGTTTGGACTCCTTTATAACTTATTTGCTGGCCACTGGCATTCCTTTTCCTCCACACATAAACGTAAGCTTTGCTTTCTCCAATAAACCTCCCTATCTAAGATTTGTTTATTTTCTTATTTTTGAAGGGAAATTGAATAACATAGAAACTTAAGGGATACATCAATGCGAATCAACTTCTGCATATACCATATTAACTTCACCACCCAGAATTCACTCCTATCCTTCACCTTAAACTGACCCCTCTCTCTCTCATCTCTTTTTCAGATATGAAAGTATACTGCTCTCCTCATCCCTGTTAAGGATGTATTGATTATTTTGGAATTCTGAACACAGAGACTTTAGCAAAGTGTTCCACACATACCCTTGGCCTCTAGAGATAGGAGAATTTCTCTTTTATGGAAACCTGTCACAGCAGATGCTACACCTCTGCTTCAGACCTGTTTACTCACGGGCTATAAAGTTGGTTGCCAGAGCCTGACCTCCTTCTGCAGTTACTATGAAATAAATTCTCTAATATGCATGACACTTTTGTTCTAAGGACCTCAAAGGGCCTCACAATGTGCCTTTGAACTAGGTCAGGAACCAGTGCAGAGGTTCTCACTCCACAGATGAGAAAGAGAAAGACACAAAAGAGGCCAAGTCAATTGACCAAGGTCACAATGTGTCAGAAGAGGGGTAGGATGCCTCAGTATCCCTACTTCGCAGGCCAGAACTCTCCATGTATCCAAATTCTATCTGGACAAATGTATACAAAATGTTGCCTAGGAACACAGAAAGTCTGACCCAGTGAAACAAGGGAGATAAACTCTGTTCACAATAAACAATGGGAGATGAAGAGCAGCTGTCTAAAGATACTCTTCTCTGCAAGTTCAAAAAGTGAGAATGACCAATGACAAGAATTTTGGTCTGGTTTTGTAGACCTCTTTGCTCATTAAATTTTTTAGAAAGAAACAGAATATTCTAGCAACACACACACAGCAAGCAGACACCTTGAATTTAGTTCAAAGCATGTCAACCGATACAAGTCTGTATAGAGCTTTGGGGTTGTTCACCTTTTGAATTCATTCTTCTAAATGAGAATTAAACAATCAAGAAAAACTAGTAGGAGCAGCCAAGTGAGAAGACACTAGAGCCGTTAGGCTGGGTGGAAACACAAGCAGGACAATGCAGGGCCCCTTATGTCAGGACCCAAGTGTTCAAGTCTGCTTGGAGAGATAAGTGGAGAACAAAAAAGTCAGCCTTGAGGGAAAGCCAAAAAAAAAAAAGTCATAAGAGCAAGAATCCAAAGGTCACATGTAACTGAGAAATCACATCTGTACAAGCCAATGTGGGGTCAGAGAAGCCTTCCAGAGCACAGTGATATATGTGATGACGTGACAATCTAATACCATTTTCTTAAATACAGAAGAAAATGGAAGAGGATTCAGTAAGAAAAAAAATGGAGCAAGCCAAGGTATGGAGAAGTGAAACCACAAATGAAGATCAAGGAATGATGCTGGTTCTCAGACAGATTTTCCTCAGTCTACAAACTCTTTCAGGGAAGTTTGATCTAAACCTGTAGCTCTAATCACCGGTGAGGTATTCTAACACTGTTGCATCCTGGGTCTCTCACCTTACATCCACACTAACGTACAGTTTCTTGTTTAGTCCTCTATCCAGATATTCTGCGTGTATTTCTGTTTCATCCACTCCCCTGGCCAGCACTGCTGCCCAGAGCCCAGTGACCATAAGACAGCCAGAATCTCCATCACAGATCTCTTTACTTACACACTCTCCCTAGATATTCTACAGGTATTTCATACCTATGTCCAAAACTATACTCATCACATCCCTCCTGCCTCTGCTACCACATATATGCTGCATCTTCTCAGTATTCACTCTTGATTATCATTCCCCAAACTCTTCACGTACGCAGGCCAAAAGCCAGAGAACCATGATCCTCTTCTCCCATTCCCTCTAAATTCACAACCCAACACCAATTCTTCCTCCTAAATCTCAAATCTGTTCATTCTTGCCTGACCTCACTACCCTAATTCTAGTCTTCACCATCCCTCCTGCCAAGAGTCTCCCTATCTCCAGCCTGTTTCCCTTCTCATTCATCTCCCAAACTATAGCCTGTGTTGCTGATCTCTAACAAAAAGCACACTCATCACTTACTTTCTAAAGTACACATTTTACTATGTTCCTCTCATTATTACATGAATACCAATTAAGCTAAGTTTTTCAATTCCAAGAAAATTGAACATAAAATGCTTCTGAAGTCTTCTGACATGTGAAAAGTGACAATTCCTTATATAAAATGTGCACAAAATGAAATGAGGCATTATGTTTACATTAAAAATAACCATGAAGGAGGAGGAGCTTCTGAGAAACTACAAAGCTAAATAATGAAGCCCAATTGTACACAAATCTTAAAAGCTGCATTTTTATTGTTTCCTGTAAACAAACAAACAAAAGTCATGTTTCTCTTAACACTTAGCATGAGAGACTGATTTCCCATTTACTGCATTTTACATAATCTTCACCTCTGACTAAACTACATGTCTTGGAAAAAAATTATTAAAGGGCATCACTTAATTATTGATTTCCAACACCGCAATGCTATTGTTTTTGTTTCCCATATAATGAGTTCATAAACCTAAGAAAAGTCTAGTTCGCACCACTCATTAAAATTAAGTGAAAGTCTTCAAATTCACCTTATTTTATTGCAGGTATTAAAGTTTTTCAACGGAACACAGAAATTTGGAAACTTGGGGAGATGGTCTAGTTTCTCTCATGGAAAGAGAAATTTCTTTGCTATTCTATAACCTGTAAAGGCACAAAACATTAAAAGTGAAACTATAACCAAAATAGCCATAAATTGCCATTATGTTTAAGTTAAATGAAAAAGTCTATGGAAGAGTGCTTCAGACCATAATGCAGTAAACGCATAGATATTTTATAACATGAAAAGAGAAACCATGACAATCTCAGCCTTAAAAGGGAGCATTTTACTTATCTAATCAGATCAAAAAACAAAACATAAGAAAATCATGGTCTTTACTGATAAATGAACTATGCGAATGAGAAAGAACTCAAGTTTACTTGCTGTAATGAGAAAGAACTCAAGTTTACTTGCTGTTACAAATACAACCTCTGAGGCCCTCACTCAAAAAAAAATTCTTCCCTTTAAAACAAAAAAGTTTATTTCAATGCAAAATATGAGTCTACTTGGGAAATACAATATAGACAATATGGGAATTATTTGGTCCCCAAGATCACAACAGAGTCTCAACAGCAAAGAATGAGTGAACACTGAAAGCTACAGAAACAGGGCCCCTTACCTGCCTCCCACTCCACCCCAAAGCAAGAAAAGGCAGTGAGATTTTTAAAATAGCAAAGTAGGACTATGGGTACAGACACAAAGAGCCTTGCATCTCTGAAGGGATCTGAAAACTATCACTTTCTTATACTAAAAGAGACATTCTGTTCTGTATAATCTAGAGAATCAGAGAAGGTTGGGACAACTTTGGGGGAAATTTTCTATACAAAAGGCTATTGGCTATAATAAATTTTAACACTTAAAGGAGGTAGCAAACCCTTATCAATCAGGAAATTCATTCAAAAAGTAAAATAGCCTACCCGCAAAGTTCTGAATAACCAAAAGCTCCCTGTCTTGAACACCTTTCATTTTCTGCTTGAACAGTCAACTCTCAATGGACAGATTTGATGCCTCTATGAATTTCAGGCAGAAAAAGAAACACATTATCAAATTTTGACATTTTTAAAGTAAGGATTTTTTCTCTTAGACTACTTAAGATTCTTAAATAAATAGTTATGAACTTTAGGGTGAGTACTACATGAAAAGATGCAGACATGCCCCAGTAAAAATCATGTTTCATCACTATAGGTGATTTATCCTATATAACAGCCAAAGCGGCCATATGAGTCACTTCTCCCCAACTCCAAGTTCTACCAAATGCCTACTCTCCAGGCTTTATGACACTTTCTTGACAGAAATTAAAATTTTGCAAGGTGTTTTTAGCTCACACCTCTCCATAAATCTATACAAGTGGAGAGCACACTGGTTGAGGAGTCATGGTCAGCTCTCAAAAAAAAGCAGGAGTTCAGTCTGAGTTTTAGCACTGGAAGGAATGATTAAATTCCTGCTTTCCCAACTGCAGGTCTCAGTCCATCAATGGGGAGTATAGTCAATTTGGTGGATCAAGACCAGTGTTTGGTAGAAGTTGAAGGTGGGATACAACCTGTCAGGAAATAACAGAATATATCTCATGTAGTATAGCTAAGTACCCTTTCACGAAACCTTTACTTTGAATATATTTATTACTTATATGCTTGTGTATATACTAGGTTTCAACATACAATGTGTTTCCTTACCTTTTTATTTTTTAAAGAGAGGAAGGAAGTGAAAGGAGGAAGAAGCATCTTTACTTCTTTAAGTTTTTCACCTCTGCCCCCATTTTGTGAACCCCGGTCCTTGGGCTGTACATGGTCCACAAGCCAGTTGCTCAGCGGCCTGAGCCACAAAGGGCACGTACACTATGTGTTTCTTAAACGCCATTGATTTGGCACTGGAATGAAATCCTATGTTGAAATCCTAACCCCCAGTGTGATGCTAGGAGGTGACACCTTGATGAATAGAATTAGTGTCCTCATAAAACCAACCTCAGACCTGCCCTATTTCCACTATGCTTAGCCAGACACAATGACAAGCTGGTAGTCTGCAACCTGCAGAAGGTCTTTCATCAGAGCCCGGCCATGCGGGCGCTTCCAGCTTAGACTTCAGCTTCTAGAACTCTGAGAAATTGAGTTGTTTAGAAGCCACCCTGCTTGTGGTACTTTGTTATAGCAGCTGAACTGACTAAGATAGATTGGTCCTTCTCTTTTATTTCCAGTTCAAGTGTCACTGAGTAACTGCGAAAGTCACAAGCAAAGATCAATTCAAGCTTGGTTTAGGCCAATTTATATTCTGTAGTTTCTGGAGGATCCAACAAATCCCATCTTTTATTCTAAAGATACCTAGAACATGAGAGAGAATATTTTAGCTCCCAGGAAATTGTTTCCCCAACAACTGTTTGTCTCTTAGCTTATAATTAACACTTTGGTTCCTTGTTAGTATGAGTGCATCTCAGGGGTTCTCAGAGTACTCTCAAAATTTGGTGTTCGGGATGGGTTGGACAGGTCCCTAGACCCTGTGCCTGTATGAACAGTTGACAGTAGTTATGACCAGGGGCTTGACCACATTCCAGAAGAGTAAACACATCAGAATAGGACACTGTTGGGAAGAGTAAGTCCTCCAAGGCTGTGCAAGAGTTTCCGGGCCACCAATCTAGACAGCCCAAAAGTCAAAATGTGGCCATCTCCATGAGGAGCTGGCTGGGTATGGAAGGTAAGGATCTGATCAGCAGTCTTGGGTCCTCTCCAGCCATCTCAATCTCTCTGTCTGCAGCACGGACAACAAACTGAAAGGGAGCCAGAGTGAACTCACAAAGCCCAGGAAGGCTATGGCTAGATTCCAGAGGGAAGAAAAGCTGGATGAGGATACAACCAGCAGAAAGAATAAGAGGCAAGTGGATGGAGGAGATACTCAGGAAGAAAAATCAATAGAAGTTGGTGATGGATTTGATGTAGTGGATGAAAGGGTGGGATCAGGATAGCTCCAAGTTTCCACCTTGTGCCACTTGGTAACTAATGATGCCCAACACAGAGCTAGGGAGCCCTGCATGAGTGCATGATCTGGAGAGAAAACATTATGAATCTGGTCTTGGATATGTAAAATCAGAGGTGCCTTTGAACTAGCCAAGTGCAATGTCAATAATGGAGTCTGAAGCTCATAGGGAGGCCTAGGTTGAAGACATACATTTCAGATTCACTTATTTTTCTGTTTTAAACTCTTTTTCCAAAACTACATTTTAGATGCAATTGTAATAATGCAGGGGCAGGGAAAAGAATGTCCACTTTAGAAAACCCAGGGTCGGAACCGTAGCACTACCTCTTACTGGCTTTGTGCTAAGGAGCATGCATCTAACCTGTCTAAGTCTCCATCTTCTCTACCAGCAAGAATGCTGATGCCCATCTGCAGGTGCATGGTGAAGAAGAAACAAGAGCACTTGAACAGTGCCCGGAATAAAGTAAGTTCTCAGTAAAGCCGATTCTGAATCACGTTTAGACCTTTCTGCATACCCAACACGGCTCTGAGAAAAGTTTTTATTTCTCCCCTGATATTTCAGGGGGAGCACGCAAATGGAACCCTCTCCATACCTGGAGATTCACCTGGATTACAGAGCACTTCAGGAAGCTTCTACTTTGCATGACAAACTTGCTTTTTAAAAATTTTTTTAACCAATGTTGAGTGAACATCAGAATCACCTGGAGGCCTTTTGCTATGCAAGTCACCGTTCCCCATCTTCAAAGTTTCTGATTCAGCTGGGCTAGGGTCCAGCATAGGAATTTCTAACAAGTGTATTTCTAACAAGTTCTTAGGCGATACTGCCGGTTCAGGGATCACACCTGAGAAGCACTGCCCTGGCTGCTGCTCTGGTGCAGGGCTAGTGGTGACTCTCACATCTAAGAAAAAACGCTTTGAGGTTGTGAAGATTTTAACTGGTGTCACAGGGTTTGCTTGGTATGTTATCAAGGTGTCTTATGAGGAAGTACAGATGTCTATGACAGGTACTTTTAGGCCTCATTTAAACAGTTTGGGCTTGTGTTTGGTAATTTGTACTTATCTGTTCTCTGCTATTCCTTCTGAGTAAGCAAAAAGGAACAACTCTTTAAATAAAGACACTGTTCTATTTATACTCAGACCAGGAGTTTTTCAACTAAACAAGTTTTGCTTCGTGCTCTTGGAGGACTCTGTTGTCATCTGAATGGAACTTCCATCAAAAGCCTTTAAGAAAGATTTTTACAGCTGAATCTGTGGTTTGTGTGACTGCAGTGGCGGCCTTGACAATCTTAAGAGGCTAAATGGGACTTACTTATTACCCACTCATTTAAGTATTTACTGGGCACCTGCTATATGAGTCAAGCACAAGAAAAGCAGTATTTTAGAATCATGCCCTTATCTTTCAGAATCTCTGCCCTCAAGGAGCTTATAATCTTGGGTTGTGTGTGTTTGGGCAAAGTTGATAAAATCAAACAAAAGAAAAAAGTGAAATACATAAGAGCAAAAATATCTATTGTGATAGTGAAGAAAATATATGGAGATACCCTTTAAGTGACATGATCAAAGAACGCCCCCAAGAAGATGACATTTATAAACTGATGAACTCAGAAAAACACAAAAGTCTGCATTTATCCGTGTACCCTGAGTTAAACTCACTGTTAAGTAACTGTGGGTGCTTAAAATATATGCATATCTGATACTCATAAATACAGAATAATACATTTCATGTTTAGGTTTATCTATTAAGGAAGATAAAAAAATCCTTCCTAAGCATGTTGGTTTAAAAAAAGTTTAGATATCTTGTAAATAAATGCCATTTGTAATGAAAAATGAAGGACCACTATAAACTATTGAAACTAGTATCTATCAGCCTGCTTGATGTTTCTAAAATGGTTTGGAAAATAATGGAATTATTAGATCCATCCATTAACATTACAAAAGGTCCTAAGAGGGTTTAAAGAGTGATTTTTATTTGGATGTATAAAACTGCTCAGATCTTACTTGTGCATTTTAAGGCATAATCCTAAATTCCAAGAATACAAATAAAATATGATGCCTGATTTTTTCCATTGATAAATATTAGCTAAATATCTATGGTGGGCTTACCATTCCCTCCAGGTGATTATAGTATTGCTTCTTTTTATTGCTGCTATTTTGTTTCCTTAGTTTTGTCAACAGGTTATGAGCAAATGCCAGAGACCATAATGGTGAATATGGTGGTTTTGCTTTCAGGAAAAAAAAAAAAAAAGAAAGTATTGAAAGTTGAAAAGCCATACCCTGAATGTTAAAATCTACTGTATTTTTTTCTGCCAGTCTATGAAGCAAAGGAAAGACATTTTTATGGCTGGCTTTAATTGTACCCTCTAAACCCCTCGTTTAGCATTACTGTATGGAAATGTTATAATATCACCTTATTCTACAAAAGGCATGAATTTTCCCCAGTCCAAGTGAAGGGAAGTATGCTCTCTCGGGCCCCAATGCTTACAAGTCCAACCCTTGTTCGAATCTCCTCTAAAAAACGTACATATTCATTTTCAGGGGAGCAATACTTAGTACTCTGTATTTCATTATACTTATATATAATAGAGTATATATTATATTTTAATATATGATAGTCAAAATGTATGTATATATTTCATTACAATTGACTTTGCAAAACTCTTATAGAAAACATGTCTCAAGAACTTACTGCTTACCCATTATAAACTTTCCAAAAATACTGCATATCCACTCGATATTCAGCCCCCGAAACAACACAGTAGACTTTCCATAAGCAGCTGTCCATTCAAATGCCGTTTTAACCTAAAATTCTATCAGGGCACTGCCAATTGACTAGACATGTTACTATATCCCAGGCGTCTTCTATGTTTCTGATCGTCCCCAAGGTGGCCTGAATTTGGGTAGGATTCCTGTGTTTTCCTACATTATAATATCCTTTATATTCCTCTTGATGAATCTAGCCTGTTTTCCCTGGTTTTTATACTCTCAATGAAAACTTCTTCAGTGGCAATCAACTGTTTATTTACTACACAGTACTTCAAAAATTTGATCAAAAGATTAAGTTTATTTTTCAAAAAGGAGAATATTAAATAAAAGGCCTGTTTTCTCCTTCCCCAATTTCCCTAGAACTCAGAAATGCCAGAGGCAAGCAAACAAATGAATAGCTGAGCTACGTAATGTACAATTCTAACTGGACAGCTGCTTAAAAAAATGAAAGGATTCCTTCCAACTCCAGTTAATATACTTGATACAAAGAGTATGTTTCTACAAAAAAATACCTTTAGGACCTGATGTTATACAGAGTAATGAAGGCTCTAGCCACAGACAAAAATTATTTTTCCAGGTGCGCGCTGGTGGCCTAGTGATTTAAACCAGACCCAGTCCACACATACCCTCCAGGTCCCCAGTTCAAGACCCAGGGCTGGGGATTCGATCTATGATGAACAAGTGAATAAAATAAACTGCTTCTTCCTCCTCTCTCTTCCTGCCTGCCTGCCAACTTGCCTTCATTCCTGCCTGTATCTTTCCTTTAAAATTTTTTTCCAGGATATTAAATGTCTGACTCACCATTTAATGTAAGTACAAGCAAAATGAAAATGCAAATTATGCAAATGTATGATTTGACCAGCAGTATGACAAGGCCACCTTTGGCTTCTGGTTTTATTTACTAGGAAGAGAAGCTTGGGGAACCAGCATATATTTGTATTGCTATTCAAATAGCTCCTTCTCTCGATGCATTGTCTGGAGCCAAGTAATAGTTCTGTGCCTGGTGATATTATACACACACACACACACACACATATATACATATACATATATTTATGTGCATATGTGTAAATGTATATATGTATGTAAATATACACAAATACATGTGTGTATGTGTATAAAATCATAATGAATAGATGAAAATGGACTAAATTTCCTCCTTAATGTTATCTGCTTGGAGAAGCCACCATAAACGCCAGGTTTGAAAACTAGGGTGAAGTGGGAAAAAAGAAATCTAATACTAAAACATTTTAAAATGGGATGTCACACAAATAAACAGATGTTTTCTGTTAAACTCTGTAATTTCTGCAACATAAAAACGCATCTTCTCCATTGAATCCCTGATGCAACTAGAATATGAACCTTTATAAGAATTCCACTTCAGCCCTACCCTTCCACTAACCATCTGTGTGACAGTGAACAAGTCAATTCCCCTCAATACCCTCAGCTGTGATATCCATCAAAGGCAAGATTCTCGGAC
Organism: Solenodon paradoxus; assembly: GCA_004363575.1. Classification (NCBI taxonomy): domain Eukaryota; kingdom Metazoa; phylum Chordata; class Mammalia; order Eulipotyphla; family Solenodontidae; genus Solenodon; species Solenodon paradoxus. The sequence continues at coordinate 311,247 of RJWH01000720.1, read as the reverse complement.
CTAGTTTAACAGCTGAAAATCTTTATCAGAAGGAAATATACCTCAATTTTCAATGTTACTATTTGAAACCCCTTCTATTTCTTTGCCACCATTTTTCTAAACACAAAAACCCCACTAATTTTCTGTATATAGGAAGGAAAGGTAGAAAAAAAGGATTCTTATGGGGAACAGAAACTAGATTGGTATTGTTAATTACAACCCCCTCTCTGAAACCACTAACCAGTGTGTCCATCTGATGAAATTTACTCAAATCTATTTTGAGAGAGAGAGAGGGGCTGGTTTCTCCATTCAAGACATACTCTTTCATAAATGGTGCGAGTCAGTTTCTAGGAACATAATCTTTCAGCCAGCTACACATTACTAACAACTACGGGAGATGGGAGGCATGTAGAAGAGCATGGCACAAATGAGGTGTCTACTATCCTCCACATGGAGAAAGAAAAACTCTTCTTTACAGGACGTAGTCAGGAAGGAGAGCAACAAGAACACCTGAACCTGCCAGCTTCCAAAGAACACCTTTTACAGATAAATTATCGAAGGATCGGCATATTGGGAATTGACAGCCGTGAGACGCTTCTCTGTTTCACAACATGAGTTTTCCTTAAGGGTGATTTCCATCACCTCCCCACTCACTCAAGAGCTATTTATTGAGTGTTTACTATAAGCAAATCCGAAAGCAAAAAAATAAATAAAGGTAGGAGTTGACTGTCTGGAAAATTCAGCTTCTCAGAATATTTCCAAGTCAATTGTAATATTAAACAACAGAGATGCTAAGCTAAGGACTTGGACTTTTCTGTCCCTTTATTAAACGGTGTGTGGTCAAGGGACAGGGAAGTAAAATATATGTGGCAAAATTAAATCCCTTAATTAATACAAATTAAAAAACTATCTCTCCCCCCCCCCAAGAAAACGACAAAAAAACTAGATTATAAATAAATTGATAAGCATCCTAGAATGCTGAAACTGGAAGAAAATAATTCAACACGAACTTCTTGGTTTATATGTGAGAGACTGAAAGTCTGGAGGTGATATAATTTAGGACAGGTCATACAGACAAGTAAAACGCCAGAATTAGAACCCAAGTCATCAGCCAGCACTTAACAATGCCTAGTGTATTACAATATCCATGATGTGTTCTCCTTGCTATCTGAAGTGGAACGAGGGCATAACCCACAAAGCAATGAACTAGACTCAGTTCTGAGCTCAAGTCTTGTAAACTCAGGAAGGTTAGACATAATAGCATGGAAAAACCCCATCACTTATCCAAACCTCGGTTTCCTCATTTGTAAAATGTGAAGAGTGAGACTGTGCAGACCACTCTAAATGCAGTTGCAGTCTCGCCACTGTAAAAACCTCGTACAAGCACAGAGCCTGCACTGTTACCAAAGAGACCCTGCCTGGTACTCCACTTTCAATCACTTGTTAATTAGTGAAGTCCCTGAAACTGTGAGCCTCAGGTTCAGGGACTTACCAAAGTCCAGGAAGAGACAGTTAACAATCCTTGCCCAGTCATCCTCAGAAATTATCAGAATTAAATGAGAACCCAGTGGGGGAAAAGCATTTACAAAGAGCAAAGCATTGATACAAATGTAAGGTATTACGCAATCTCTCTAGCTTTCTAAATTTGGACAAAAATATGACGTGGTTTTATCATTCAATGCATATGTTTTTCTTCTCAATCATGACATTGTATATCAGTCTCAGACTTACCGGTTTTGTCACCGGTGCTCACCAGTTTCTGCTCACCTAACTGCACAGAACACAACCTTTCCCTCAAGCATGAGGCTTACTCAACTTCCTACTGCCATGGACTTGGCTGAAAAAGGTTTCACTCCAGGGCTTCCTTTCAGCTGGAAATGCTTTGACAACAGCTTCCATGAACATTAGTCTATTTTAGAGTCATAATAAAACGAACCTTCCAGTCTTCTTCACTCCAACAACTACAAGACACTTCAGTCTTTCCACAGAACAAGAAATTAGTCTGGAAGGATGTTTTTCACCAGTGGGCCTCAGAAAGGCGTAGGGGTTCGCTAAACTCACGCCCAAAAGTACTGATGAGGAGTGTACTTCTTTGCAGGAAACACACATTGAGGCCCAACGGGTCCCTAAGGGTCATTCACCTTAGAGCTGGGACCTCCAGCAGGCTGAGAATGTCACAGATAGACAGTGGGGCAGGGGGCGGGGTTTGGTCTGCAACACTCTGAAAAAGCATCAGAGCAAGTAACATCACCTAGGAAAGAATTCATGAGCCTCTCCAAACAACTTCTCCGGAACAGGTTTCTACCCAACCACGCTGGGCACCAAAGACGAGCGAGCTGGCTCGTCTAAGACGTGTCAACATGCTCATCTGCATAGATAAGAGAGAAGCTGACGTTTGTTGTCTTCTGTTTTGGCACCGGCAAGACAAAACTGAACCTTGGCATTCTCCCTCTCAGTGGCCCCCAAATTGCCACCCCCCTCCCCAGCTGTTGAAGCGTCACGTTGACCGGACTGGGGGAGAGAGGCAGGGAAAACGCAAACGTATGTTGCTGCATTTAGGCTGGAACCATACCGCACCTGTTCAATCCGGCTCCAGCGCCAGAAACTACCAGAATACCGACCCGCAAGCCCCTCTCGAGATCCCAGGGGCGCCTGACAAGTTCCCCGCGGTTTAATACCGGGGTAAGGTGCCAAGAGATCCCTCCCTCTCCTGCCAAACTCAGCCGGTTCCCCGGAAAAGGGGAGAGGATTCCGGCTCAAGTGAGCCCAGAGGGATCCCGAGTGTCACTGCGGCCCCAGGGATCTGGGTGGAGAGCCGGTGGGTGTCCGCGGGGAGCGCGCAACCGTGGCCCCGGCGGAACGGAGGTCGCGCTTCCATGGCCACGCGTACCTCCTCCACCCTGCCCCCTGCTTAACACGAACAAAGTGGGAGCGTAGAAAGACCGCCAAGATTCATCCGAGACACAGCCTCCAAGCCCGAGCCCAGGAGGAGGAGGGGCCAGGGACGCGCAGGAAACTTACCTCACCCGGGCAGCATTTGGGCGCCTCGGCGGTCGCGACCAGTTGCGCCACAGTCCGCAAGTTACCGGGAGGTAGGCGCTTCCCCAAGGTGGAGGGCGGGCAGTGCAGCCTCGGGGCTGGAGAGTCGGCGGGGCGGGGCGGGGCAGGGGCGCCGCGCGGCGAGCAGGCAGGTGCCGGGGCCCGAGCCGCGGGGCCAAACTCGCCCCGGACGCGTCTCGGCGGGGGCGCGCGGCTGCGAGTGTGCAATGCGCGCGCGCCGCGGCGAGTGTGCGTGTCCCGGCTTTCCCCTTCCTTCCCCGCCAGTCCTCCGGCCGGACTAAGAAGCTCGGCTCGGCGCCGGGCACTGCCTGGCGGCGGCGCGTTCCGAAATCGGGGGCCGAAGAGCAACGGCGTCCCGGGCTGGGGCTTGGCTTGCCGCGCAGTGCGCACCGGAGTCGGAGCGAGGCGCTGAGAACTGGCTGCGCGGCTGCCGCCGCGGCTCGGAGAGGCTGCAGGCCCCGCCCGCCGGCCGCCCAGGCTCTTCCCCTTTTCTCTCCACCCCCTCGCCCCATCCCCGCACGCCCTGCAGGGAAGCCAGGCCGGTTTGCAGCAGCGGCCGCGGGAACCTGCGCTGCAGTCGGACTGGGCGCCCTCGGTCTTGGGGCACTAGGCGCTCAGTCTCGCCGTCTCGTGTCCAGAACCAAGTGCAGGGGTGGGACAGGCCCCTATATTTGATCGGTTCTTCCATAGCTTCAGGGCTAGCCAACGGCTTCCCAGTGGTTCTCTACATCTTGCAACCCGGCTAAACTGGGTTGTTTGGGACCGGGCTTCGTTCTTCCTCAGGCCACTGAATTCTTCAACGCCTTGTCACCTGCTGGACCCTGCCGGCCACAAAGCCCGCACTTAAGCATAGCTGTCTCCTCCACCAGGAAGAGACAGGCTAGGATTGCAAAACGACAGTGTCTTCTAAGGACAGCAGGTGTTACCAGGAAGTAAGATCTACCCAACAGGTATGGGTGGGCTGGCGAAGCTGTACTAGGAGAGAAGGCTGCAAGGACAGAAAGAGCGAATGACAGTGTGGGCGTGGGGGTACACTTTACCGATAGCGGTGAATGGGCGTTTGTATTCTCCCTGGTGTCAGTCTAGCTGCCGAGAAGGTAGGGGTCAGATCTGAAGGACTCTCTTCGGGGAAAATGCTGTCTTGGAAGCTATAGATAAATTTACTTAATAGGAATGAGAAAGGTAGTTGATTTCTTCCAGCGCAACCAAAGCAAGGGCTATTTCTCCCTGTCATCACTTCTTCCACATTAACCTTCTCTTAAAAATAAGTAGAAACCACACTGACAGAAACCTTTGGGGTGCATTCTGTCCAAGGGAGACCAACGTTTCTGCAGCTATTCGTGGCTTGGTGAGCCAAAATGAATCTGTTTGAGAGGCTACGCCCTTGTTCTCAGCAACGCTTCTTTCAGCTTTCAAATCTGTTTGTACCTCCTGCTACCGACCTTGGGTAAGTTTGTTGTAGTTTAAGAACTGCTCTGAAGAGAGTACAGTAATTCCTTAGTAACACAAATATCTAGTGTTCTTAGACTTTTTGTTCCCAGATGTGTCTGGCCATGACTGCAAATTCTAGGCATCACTTGTTTAGGAGTCTGTGACTTATTTCTGGTTTATCCTAGACTCTTTGAAGCTCAGAGTGCAAACACACATTTGTCCAACTTGACAAAGACATTAAGTGACCCAAGGGCCAGATTACAAGTTCCTTGCCTAGATCCTGAACAATAAATGACAGAAACACTGGATTAATGAAGTTCAAATTGAGATCGATAGAGGGGGCACTGGAGGAAAGAGGGACAGATAAGAACCTTTCATCTGCCTAAGGAATCACTGTGTAGGGGGCAGCACCATACCGCTCTAAGTATGGTGTTGCCTGGACTCTGAGCAGCGGTAATCCCAGTCTCCCCTCTTCTGCTCCTCAGGCATTTGCTCTGAAATCCAAAAATGGAAAAGGACTCTGCTTTCCAGAGAAGTAATAGTAAATGAAAATGCAAAGCCAGTTCTCAATATTTCCTGGGATACAGAGGAGGTAAAAATAGATAAAACCCAACTAAAGTCACAGTGTATCAGAGACGATCAGGCACTTCACATACAAATACACTCAGGCATGTGTACACACAGCCCTCCATTCCCATTAAGAACCTAAATGACCCCCTTCTGTAAAGCACGGATGCAAACAGCCTTAGGTTTCCAGAGAGAAGTCACAAAACTGAATGCCCACTGGTTATTTAGAGAGCCAATGCTATTAAACAGGATTCTAAAGAACTCTATCAAAAGCCGCAAAATCATTTCTGTGAATTAATTAGTAGAACAAGGGACAACATAGTAGGAGACCTGATATTTCTTCCTGATTCTGTCTCTACATTGATCAAAACAGGAATTTGGGAAAGTCACTTTTTTGGAAACAAAACAACATTAATATCCCCAGCAATGGTGACTCGGTTAGAAAATCTGGAAACAGCAACAAGAAGAGAAAATATCAGAAGATGCCCATCTAAGTGTTTTACTTAATTTCAAATGTAATTTCTCTAACTGATTCTGGATTTTCATCTAAAATCCTAACACTTATTTAATATTCCCTTATTATGAGGATCACGCACAGACTCCTTGTAGATTTGATGGTATCAGTAGCCCCAATCAATGTTCTCCCTTTATCCAGGTCTTTTCCTTCTAATTTTATAGTCCCCCTCCCACTCTAGGCTCACCCCTATGATTACATTGGCCAGTGGAACGGTATCAGCCTTAATGAAAATGAAGGTTAAAAAAGAGATTTGTACAACAGTGAAATATCACTCTATTACCTATTCGAATTTCCAAAATCCAGAACACTGACAAGACCAAATGCTCGTGAGGATGTGGAGCAACAGGACTCTTACTCATTACCGATGGGAATGCAAAATGAGGCTGCCACTTTGAAAGGCAGTTTGATAAAGCCATCAAACAAAATTAAGCATATTTTTTCCATATGATATCAATCACACTCCTTATTTACCCAAGGAAGTTGAAAAAATATTCCCATACAAAAACCTGCACACAGATGTGTATAGCTGCTTTATTCATAATTGCTTAAACTTAGAATCAACCAAGATGTCTTTCAATGGGTGGCTGGATAAATAAACTGAGGCACATCCACACAATGGAATGTTATTCAGCACTGAAAGGAAATGAATTATGAAGCCATGAAAAGACACAAAGGAAGCTTAAATGCATATGATGCATATTACTCAGGGAACTAAGCCAACCTGAAAAGGCTCCATACTGTATGATTCCAGTTTTATGACATTTTGGAAAAGGCAAAACTATGAAGACAGTAAAAAGAGGAATTGGGGGCTGGAAAGATGAACAGGCAGAGCAGGAGGGTGTTTCAGGCAGTGAAACTACTCTGATAGTGTTAATAGTAGATACACATCACTGTCAGTTTTTCCAAACCCATAGAGCATCTTAGTTCACCAAGTAAGCTCTAATGTAAACTATGAACTTGGCTGATATGTCAGTGTAGGTTCACCAGTTGTAGAAATACCATTTTGATTGGGGTATAGATAATGGGGGAAGCTATGCATTGTAAGGGCAGAAAGTTTATGAGAAATTGTGAGACCTTTCTCTCAATGATGCTAAATGAGCCTAAAATGTCTCTTAAAAAGTTAAGGTCTTTTTTTTAAGTGTGTTAATTTCTGCTTCTGTTCTTGGAATTCTGCCATCACCAAAAGAACATGCCCACAGGAGGACCAAAGACCCTTGGGAGCAGAACTGAGTGAGTCATCATTGCCGAGGCCATCCTTGACCGGACAGCCCTTAGCTGACTGCAGAAGTAAAACCAGATCAAATGAGATGGGCCACGCTTCACCCCATTCTGCAGAATCACCCACCCAACTCACAGATTCATGAGAAATAATGCCTGGTTGCAGATGAAGCCACTGCTTTGGTTATCTATTGCTATAGCATAAGTCACCCCAGAGCAGTGGCCAAACCCAAGCACCATTTACTATTTCTCATTATTCTTTGGGTCACCTGGATTCAGTACAGCATAGGTTAGAGTCACTCACTTGACTGCATTCAGGTGACTGATGAGAGCTGGGCTGAACTGGAAGGCCTGACAAGTCTTCACTCACACATCAACCATCTCAGTCTGCCTCCATATGACCTTTTCCTTTCCAGGTGGCTGGCTTGGGCTCCTTACGCAATGTGGTCCTTTCTGGCAGGTAGTAAGACTGCTTACATAGCAGCCGGCTTCCAAGAAGGAAGACATGGAAATTGCCAGTCCTCTTAAGCACAGAGCTTAGAAGTTCTAAGACCATTACCTCCTTTTTGGTTGGTCAAAGCAAGTTGCACCACCCACCCAGATTCAAGAGGAGAGGAAATAGACTCTATGTTTTTATTTGAGGGGCACTACAGATGTGCATGCTGATGCAGATACTACAGAGCCCGAGAGCAGCCATTTGGAGGAGACTACCCTACCCGCTAAGTTTTGGGGTGATTGTTCCACCACATTAGATAACTGCATGCTTCTAAGATATGGGATTTTGAGCTAGTTTTAAATAATTTCTGGACCTCTTTCTGAAATGAGAAAGGTGGAATTTTTCTAGGTTGCAAATGCACATTTAACTTTTTCTTTAGTGATGTCTCAAGGGCAAACTGAAATCTGATACATATCTCTGACAGATATTCCAGAGGGCATTTGTAGAGCATTAGTCAGCTATAAGTACTTCCACCAGTTCATCTGCCATTTATTCTTAAACTAGGTGGGGGAAGAACACCCAAACCTCAGGAATCCACATGCGAGGCATGTTTTGCCTCCATGAACACCAGATGGTAGAGCAGTAGAGGCTCTGTCCTTCACAGTCTTGAAGGATCATCTTTTGTTACATTGCCTTATTTTTCTAGACACTTCATTTCTAAGCACACAAGAACAGCTAGATGCTTAACTGACACCCTATAGAACTTGAAATGCTAATTTCGAAGATTTACTTTATCCTGAGGACCCTAAATTCCCTAATTTCAAGTTTGCTCTTCAGATTAGCAAATGCTTTGAAAAGAAAATCTCCAGCAGTCCTCTTCCTTCCTTCTTTCTCCTCTATATCATTTTTCCTTTTGTTTCTTTTTCCATTGCATCTTTTCTTCCTTAATCCTACCCATCTTTCAGGATAGAAAGAGCATTGAACTATGAGTCTGAAGGGCTGCTTTGTCATCCCAGCTCTGTCCCTAGGGCAGTGAAGTGAATTCCCTGGTGGCTTGAGATTCCTTTGGGTATTGTGGGACAGTTAGATGACATGCTCTGAAAGGTCACTTACAAACCTAACCTTCTATGACCCTCAGCCACCTGCCGGAGCGCCTTCATTGGCAAGACGTGGCGGGGGATGAACTCAATATGAATGACTCAGCCCTTCACAAGCAGGTCTCTCTACCTCAGTACTTCTAATTGTTTTAAATTAGAAAACATGCAACTCCACCAGTTACAAACTCTATTTAACCCATTATTATCTACCCAGTCATTGGTATCATACTAACTTTCCTCAAGATTAGCTGATGTTTACATTCTTCAGCCAGAAAAAAATTTTGAAAACTGGATGCCCAGTGTTAACAAGCATACAGGTCTGACCCTAAGAAGGTCCCCAAAATACCAGATAACTCATTCAATAAATACAAAAAAGAACTAAGGAAAGTATTCCTTACAAAATCATACCAAAATAAAAAAGGCATTGAGATTATAATTACATGAAAAAAATATACACATGAACAACTTCTGAAAGAGAACAATTAAAGTTCTTAGAATTCTAAGATGCAAAAGAATGTTCATTGTTACATGGCTGTCACATTTTAAAATGTTCATCATTGAAACTTCCAGTCTAATTTTCATTAACTTATACAATCTGTTTTCTGTCAAGTTCACTTATTCCCTTTCTCTTCAACATCTTTTACTTGTTACAGACAGACTCACATGTTTTCTAGGTGAATTTTCACTTTGTCTAGAAGTTACACAAACAATATAAACTTTAGGGTGTTTTAGATGAACAAGAAGTAAGAGAACATCAGAACGGAGGGAGAAAGAAGGAACAAAATAGATAACTGTTAGGATAGCACCAAGAACCAAGCTTCTTTTCAGAAAGCATCCTAAAGAGGATGGGTCAGGAAAGAGGGAGGCAGTTTTTTCTAGTACAAATTACCCTTTAAGGGAAAATATGGGAATTGGCAGTATGATGAGGATTTACAAATACTTTAAACCAAAAGGCAAAGCCACACCATGAAGGTAAAGTTAGAAATGGTTGTAGAGTTTCCCGTCTTTCTCAGACTACATAACTCTCCTCTTGGTCTTTCCCTCGTGAATTGGGGAGATTGAGGTGTAATAAAGGACCGGCTTTGTGTTTTCCGAGTTTTACTATCCTTGGGTGTCTGTTTTTCATGGTTTGGAGACAGTGTACTGAGTGTGTGTGTTGGGGGCGGGGTGGGGGCGTGGTACGATTTGGTTTTTTTCCCCTTAAATTTAAAGCAATGAATGTAAGAAAAAAGCTCTCTCTCATGACCACTCTGCATATAGTGACCTTTCCTCCACGAGACTGTCAGAAGAAATGTTCAAAGAGGTTTATTTCATATGCCAGGACTTATTATGACATCATGATAAGAATAAAGGTATAATTTGGATGTGCGTGTATACTGCAATCTCAACATAGAAAATCTATATAGCTACTAAATATTAGCTGTTGTTGCCTTTGGCCTAATATTGTGTCTGCTTAAAAAATCCTTTGTTGCTTTTTCAAATCATAAAAAGATAAAGAATTTAAGGAAAACATTAGAAGTTGCTGATGACATTTTATGTATGTGCTAAAATTTTAGAACAGAAATCACTCATTTAATTTTTGCCCAGAGGCTACCATCTCAAAAATTTGGTATTTGCTTACTAATGCTTTAAAACATTGTATACTATTTTTAAATGATATGTGCATAATGGGAATAGACATTTTTTTCCCAGAAAAATATACAAATGATCAGTAAACACATGGAAAGATACTCACTTCCTTACCTAAGAGCCTACCTCTTACTCTAAAGCTAGATCTGAATCTAAATGCTGCATGTTTTTCTTATCCTTCTTTGCTGCCAAATAACCAGTCTCAGAAATCTTAGATGTTTCCTAACTATACACTATCTGGGAGCAATCTAATTAAGTAAAATACTGAGTTCTAACAACAGAAGACTGTTACCTATTCTTTTTAATTATGAAATTAAGAGCTCAAAATATTTTTCAAGGATAGTTCTCAAAATTTGAGTAAATGGTAATAAAGCTATTTGAGAACTGACCATAAAAGGGAAAGTGCTGACACTTTTGCCTGGAGACCAAGAATAAAGAAGCCAAATTCTAGCCTCACTTTAAATTCATCATCGTATTTACCGAATAGGCATTATTTAGTAACATTTAAGAAGTGACCTCTACTACTGATCCACCACCCTCTGGAAAGTTGGAGAGATAACCATTGGGGTTTCTTTTTAACCTGGAGAGTCTGAGATTCTGGAGATCTGAGTTTGTAAGGAGGATGCTCTGTTTAATCCTCTTAGCCCTGCACCTCCGGTTGAGATGCCATGGGAGTGATGTTGGCACAGGTGGTGGATAGAAGATGGCAGAGTCTAATTAAAGACTGGAGCATCCTTGGGACAAAGGAGATGTTCAGAAGAATGGGGGAGGAACAGCAGCTTTACAATATTCCTTAGGCATTCCAATGATAATTGCCTGAAACAAATACGTAACCTCAACAGCAAAAGAGGAAAACGCCAATCGAAAGCCCTAAGATACCGCTGCATATCTCTTTAAAGGAGAAGGAGCAGATGTTGGTGCCTCTGTCCTATGTATCAGGCCCTAGGCCAGGTACCTTGCCTGAATTATCTCATTTGCTAATCCCCAACCTGGAAAAGGAGCCTTCTTATCCATATTCACAGATGAAGTAAGTATTTGAGGCAGAAAGGCTAAGGAAGGTCCCTAAGCCAATAGGGCTGTGAGTGTCCCTAGCTCCAGATGCCTAACTCACCAAAAGCAATATAATAATTTAAAATCAATATTGTTGGGGTTTTGAGGGAAGAGATACAAACAGATATTGGCACATTCTTTCTAAAGAGCAACTATACAAAAAGTATTCAGTGATCAATACCTATGTCCCAGATATCCTACATTGGGGAATAGCCTCTTAAAAATTTACATAACATAATAATGATGGTACAAAACTATTCATTGCATTGATAGTTTCAGAAATGACAGGAAAGAAGTTCAATAGCCAACAACTGAAGATTGATTTGTAGGCTATCACTATCACTTCTTTTTAGGAGTCTTTTTTGGATTATTTTGATGTGCAAAAAACTACATAAGATAATTTAAGACAAAAAGGTAAAATACAATAGGCAGTATGTGAACAGTAAATATAACTATATACAATGCATATATATAGCGTTGATGTGTCGTATTTATTATTCACAGTTAATTCAGACTTTTATATTAGTTGGAACATTTTCCCCATAAAGTTAAATGCATGGTAATATGTTGATTTAAACTTCCCAAAACTAATTTTACACTCTGATTAGCTATCCTTTACTTTCTGGAGCTGGGATTCATTTGAGGGGTTGAAGAGGCGTGAGAGAAAGGGGAAGGACTGTGAGATAGTCTGAAAACAAGTATAGTCCCCCAGATTGCTCTTGCATGTCCCCGAGGAGGACTTTTTATTTTGCTAGAAACAGATAAGATCTGGTGTGGTATTGACAATTCTCATGGAGATCAGGGGAAATCAGCAATGTCCTGGCCTGCCCTAGTGAATCCATTTATATACACATCCATAAATGTTGTCCAAGAAGAATTCTCTTTGAAAGTCTATGCCTGCCTAAAGGACTGAGTCATCTCATCTTAATACATCCCCAACCTGGCCAGAGGCATTCCCTGATGTCTTAGCTTTGGTCTTGCATGCTTTCACCCTAAGTCTTTATAGTCCTTTCCTCCAGATCTGGAATGCTCCTACATCTTACACATCCTTCAAGACCACCTTTAACTCCTCCTGTTTCTTCACTGGAGACTGATCCCATCTCTTGGGATTCCTAGAGCAAATAGAAGACCCTCATTTATTCTATCTCTATTTCACAACGAGACGTCACACTCTGTGTGGTGAGAGGTCCCACTTCTTGTAAATAGCCCGTACTGTTTTCCACATCAAGTGCTTTGAAACATGGCACAAAATCTTCCACTAATATCAGCGAAGCTGTCCTCCATTTCTCTTTTGCCCACAGTTCCTTTATAGTATTAATGTTGCACCATTAGTGTTTTCAGTAGATGAGTGGATTTGGGATCAAATGTATCCACTCACATTTTTCTTGTGATTTGGGGCAAGTTTTGGAATTTTCTGAGTCCATTTCCTCATGAAATCAGGACAGAAAACATCTGACAGGAGTACAATAAGGATTAAACATCCTTCAGTTCTCTGCTTAGTATTGCTGTGTTCAGGGTCCCTTTCCTGATGTCACTGCTGATCCCCCAGTCTGTGTCCTTACTGAACACCAGTGCTGTTCCACAGAAGTTAGTGCAGTCATGCTCTTCTGTGATCTGTGCTTTCCCACAGTAGCTACCACTATATTTGTCTCCTGAGCACTTGAAAAGGGATTAGTGTGACTGAGGGACTAAACTTTTAATTTTATGTAATTGTAATGAATTTAAATTTAAATAGGCACATGTGACTAGTGCCCACAGGGACACTCCCTATTATAGCCCTCAGCACACTGTTGTTTCTCTCATAATGAAATTCATTTTGACAGATGATCACTAGTATCCACAGCACCGAGCACATAGTCTGGTACAGGGTAAGCACTCTGTAAGCAGTCATCCTCATCTTCAGCATTATCTCGTCCCTCTTTGTACCCTGTAGCTTAGCCCAGCATACACTATAGATGCTCAATAACTGTTTGCTAACTGAGTTACTTGATTTCTAGATTTACAAACCAATCATTATCCGCTCCTAGAGTATGTTCAACCAAAGGAGTTAGTTGCATAAATACTTTTCTGACATATTTGTGTGCAGAATAGAGGTTGGAAGCATCTGATTAGATTCAAACTCTGACTTCTCCACTTTTTAGCTACATGACCTCTAGTATGTAAAATTTCTCTACTCAGTTTTTTTTTTCTGTAAAATGGGGGCATTGATAGCCCTACTCATTGAATTGTAAAGACTATATGTGTTGAGATTTAGGACTACTGTTTTGCAGGAAAGAAGGAACAGAGGACCAGGGTAAAGAGCTCCAGTTCCTTGTTAAGAGCTGCTCTATTGAGACATGATTGTCAAATGAAAAGTGTATGCTTATATGTATACATATACATAATATTTAAGGTATATTGCATGATGTTTTGATGTACATGTATGTTTTAAAATGATCACTGCAATAAAGCTCATTAGCATATAAAATTTTATCGCAAGGATTCAATCAGCAAAATCCAGACTATCAGACATGTTAGCCAGGAAATAGAGTAACTCATTTGCTTTGGACACAAATCTCAGGACCAAAACAATACTCTTGAGCTGGTGATCTGGCTGCATAAGAGGCTAGGAAAAAAACTTAGCCTTGTTCCTTTTCAGAGCAAGGGGCAGGCGCTCAGGTAAGGAAGAATTATCAGAGAATGGCTTCTGTGCAGTAATTAATAACTGGGCTCTAAGGCCTTTGGTAAAATCCCATTTGCAACTGCCTTCACTTTTACCTGGACTTAAGGATAAGCAGAGTTATATCAAATGGTTCCCTAAGCTTCAGATTCTGTCTGGAAGATGTTGCTGTGTCAGGCGCAGGAGATGAATCAGTTAACAGCGTCAGCTGTCCCACAAGGAGCAGCTGCACAGAAGCGCAGTCCTTTATTGGCACAGAAGTGAGTGGGAAGGGAGAGAAAATGAAGGCTGGAAAGAGCTTGCCTGTTCTTGCTGCTCTCAGGAGTTCCACGGAGCCCCAAAGGATGACAGTCCTGGGGTCATCTCTCCATATTCTCAGGATATATCAGCCTGAGGCCTCCCTGCTTTTTCTTCAATTTGAGAATCCTGAATTGTAACTAATGTACTTAACAACTCTTGTAGAAGAATTTTTAAAATCCTTATTTTATAAAATTAAGCAAAAAGGGCGTATATAGAACTACAAAAACAGTATAACTTCAATAAAATCCTAGTGCTGTCCACTTCTGTTCAGCTACCCTCCCATTAGCCGGACCCAAGATGCCATCATCTCTTCCTTGGATGACCAAGGACCCTGCTAACTGGTCTCCTTGCATCACTTTTTACTGCCCTAAAATCCATTCGCCAAGAACTGTGCAATGTGTGCACTTTAAAATAATGGCTATCAGGTCTTGTTGCTCTGCTGCGTAAAATCCTCCAAATGCCTTCCTCTGTCTTAGATAAAATTTCCACTCTGTATATTGGCCTTCAAGGCCCTGCATAGTCTGATCACAAAATATCTTCAGTCACTTGGCCCTTTGCTTCTGAAGTGTCCTGCCATGCTTACCTTTATCTTTCTGTTTCATGAACATGCCATATAAGCTATTTCATGCTCAGAGAATTTTAATTTTCTGTTCCCTGTGCTGGGAAGGCTCTTCATCTTGAATTTCCCATGTTTATCTTAGTTCCTTCACATAAACCTTGATTCCTATGTCATCTCCTCCAAGATGCCTTTCCTGACCATTGTACTGAATGGTTTCTAGTAAACACATCCCTCCAACACACACTTACATACCAGTGTTACTCACTGTATTAATACACACCAAATAATACAAAAATAATACAAAAGTACATTATAAGTCTTCAGGTTTACAAGGTGCCATTACGTATGGTACAAAGGGAAAAATTAACTTTATACCACATGTAATCTAAATTTCTTTTTCATATTTATGTACTTATTTTACTATGTTTAGTCACTTTTCATTGTTATATTACATTCATAGGGGTAGGGACCTTGATCGTGTGTATTTGTGTGTATGTGTCTATACTTGTGTATACATATATGTATATATACACATATGCATATCTCACCTAGACTAAAGCCTGGCACATACTATGTGCTCATTAACCACTGTTGAATAGATGAAGTAACTATACCTATAGTTATGTATAGGTATATATGTGTACCTCAAGGCAAAAAAAAAGACACAAAGATAACCACCAATAGCTAAGTAGTAGGAAAGTGGGACTCTTAGGAAACTTTTATTTTTTTCTCTGGCTTTTGAGATATTCGAAATTTTTTACCAAGATCATGTATCTTTTTCCAGTTATAAAAATAAAGTTATTTTTTGCAAACAGACATTGACATGCCATACAAAAATGTCAAATTCTGCAGACATGTGGCAGGGTGCACTCTCTACATCTGTGTATGAACATGTCTTAAATCGGAAGTCCTTTGACATTCTTCTGAAAGCACTCTCAGCACCACCTCCCTAAATATGTGAAGACAAATGCAGCCCTGGTGAGAGCCCCCTGGGAGGTCTGACAAGTCTCAGTCCATCAGCAGCCACGTGCCATGTGACCAGTCACCCACTTCTTTATCTCTAGCTCCCTAAGTCAGGAGTTTTGTTTGGCTACAGACCTTGACGCTGCAGAGGTCAGCCAAGGTCAGGGCTCCAATTAGAATAACTGGCGCCTTGCTCCCTGCTCTTTGCTGGGCACAGACTGGAGCACAGTGAGCACTGTGATTTTCCAGGAGGGGAGGGTCATTCCCTGTAACACTGATCCATGAATAAAAGCCAAAGCAACCACCAAAGGGGTGTTTGGCATTTAGGGGAAAAACAGGGTCTCTCCTGTCTGGTCCTATCCTGTGTGGCTCTGATTCAAAGTTGACTACCAGTGGGAACACACTTTGAAGGCTTGTCCAAAGGAGGGCAGTGATTATGATTCTAAAAAAATAATTATTGTGAAGGATTAGAGACATATATACAAGTATTAGCAATAATAAGATAAGCAATCTCAAGCTTAATAGGAGTTGTACATGCCTCACTGGCTTTGGAGTCTCATGCATTAAAAATAAACACAGATGCAATATACCCACTTCTAATTCCATTCCTATCTCTCCTCCCCAGTGGGAATCAGTATCATAAAGTAGCTGTCATTCTTTCAGAGAGTTTTATATATCCTTGTATCTATCAATTTTGTTGAATTGTTTTGCTAATTTTAAGTCTTTATCAAAATGTCATCATAACTCATATGATCTTGTAACTTTCTACTGTTGTTTTTCTGCATTTACCTTACTTATATGTCTGTTGATTCATGTGATGGTAGCTTTTTTGTTTTTGTTTTTTAAAGGAAAGGTGCAGGCAGGAATGAAGGCGAGTAGGCAAGCAGGCAGGCAGGAGGGAGGAGGAAGAAGCATTTTATTTAGGTATTTAATTTTATCTAGTTATTCATCTTGGTTGTTTCCCCTCAGCCTCTGGTCTCAAACCTGGGTCCTTGGGATGTACGTGGACTATATCTTGGTGACCTTATCTATAGGGTCAACAGAGCACACTGAGTGATGTAGTTTTATGTGTCAAGTTGGCTATGCTACCATCCCCATTCTCCTGTGACACACTGATCCTGGTGTTGCTAGGAAGATATCTTGTAGGTGTGATTAAAGTTCATATTCTGTAAGTAAAGGATTGTCCTGGATACGTTGGATGGAACAACAAATTGAAAGGCACTAAGAGCAGAGCTAATGCTTCCCTGAAGAAGAAATTCCACCTGTGGAGAGCAGTTTCAGCTATTGCTTGGCAGTTCCCACTTGCTCTTCCCAGTGGCTTGCCCTGTAGATTTTGGATTTGCCAAGCCAGACCTACAAGCATGTAAGCTAATTCTTTGCAATAAACCTCTCACTCTATACTTCCCACTGGTCTTTTGCTTTGGTTGAACTCTCAGTGATATGACTATATACCTCTGACTCTGGATTTTTTGTTTGTTTGTTTGTTTTTGTAGCACTGTATAGTGGGTGTTAGCATATTTTTCTTGTAAAAACCAGATTGTCAATTATTTTAGGCTTTGTGAGTCATACTGTCTCTGATGCCACTATCCAGTGATGCCGCTGTAAACAGACGTAGACAATGTGTCAATGTATGTGGGTGGCTAGGATTCAATCAAGGTTTACTTACACAATAGACATTGATCTTTGATCCAGATTTGACCCATGGACTATAGTTTGTGAAATACTGCTATATAGTATGCCATTGTACACATACACCATGATTTACTATTCTCCTGCTGGAAGATATTTTTCTACACCCCCCACCATTATCTTACAAAGCTGAATCTAACATGCCTGTGCACATTGCTTTTTTGTGTGTGCACACATTCAAGTGTTTCTCTCAGTCTAAGAATGGATTCCTAGAGCACGTGGCATGTGCATCTTCAGCCTAACTAGTGACAAATTGCATGCTAAAGAAACTGCTGTAATGTATACTTTTGTCAATTGTTCATGAGAGCTCACATTTTTCCAAAGCTTCCATATCCCTTGAAGTTGTCAAGAGTGTATTTACAATCTGATGGATGTAAAATTGTTTTTTTTGACCTCATACCACGAGAGTGGTCTATGTCAAAGACTGGAAATGGCAAGTGCTGAAGAGGGTCTGAAGAGGGGCAGAGCCTCCTGCACCGCCGAGGGGCGTGCAGTTGGGGTGGCCTCTCTTGGAGAGTAGTGTGGCGATTCCTCAGAAAAGTGAAAATGGATCTACCATTCCACCAGCAATTCCACTTTTAGGAATATACTGAAAGGATACAAAAACACTAACCAAAAAATATCTGCATCTCCATATTCACAGCAGTGCCATTTCCAATAACCAAGACATGGAAAAAATATAAATGCCCATGAACAGCTGACTGGAAAAAGAAGTTTTGCTGTATAAACTCAATGAAATTACATCCAGCTATTTAAAAAGATGAAATCATGCCTTTTGCAAAAAACCTGGATGAAACTGGAGATGATTTTGCTAAATGAAATAAGCCAGAAATAAAAAGAAATACAGGGTGAGCTCACTCATACGTGAATAGAAAGAAAGAAAACAAATGAACAGACAAATCTCAACAAAATTCATGGGACGCAAAACTGTGGCTATGAGAGGGAAAAAGGAAAGGAATGAGCTAACAAGGCAGTGGTAGAGGGCACCAGAACTCTAGTGATGGGTGTGCTATTAAATGTACACCAGCTGAGGTGTGAATTCAATATCATAAAAAGCATATAGCAATGGGAACAAAAGAATAAAGCAATTTTCAATAACGGATCTGTTCTCTTATTGAGTTTTGTAAAATCTTTATACTTTATTGATATAAGTCCTTTATTAGACATGATTTGCAAATATTTTCTGAGTCTGTAGCTTGTCTTATCATTTCCTGAAATATCTTTTGAAGTGCAGAATTTTTACATTTTTGTGAAGCCATATTCATCAATCTGTTCTTTTATTGATCATGTCTCTGGTGACATTCTAAGAAATCTTTATTTAACTTAAGGACACATTATTTTTTTCTTATGTTATCACCTATAAGTTTATATTTTTATGTTACCTCTCATGCATTTTTAGTTAATTTTATATATTAATGGAGGATAGGGGTCAAGTTTCTGTTTTTTGCGTGTGGATGTCCAATTGTCTTGATACTATGTATTGAAAAGGCTATCTTTTTCCATTCCCTTTGAATCTTTGTCAAAAATCAACTGACTGGCGTTACCTGGTGGAGCAGCGGTTAGGTCAATTGTCTCCAAAGGAGCGCAGACCACAAAACCCTGAGTTGAGTCCCAGGTCCAGAGGGAAACAACCAGTGTGAACAAATAAATAAAAATAAAATAAAGATGTTTCCTCCCCCATTCTCTTTCTGGCTGTCTACTTGCCATTATTCCTGCCTGCTGCTTTCCTTAAAAAAAGAAATATCATTTGACCTTGTATGTATGCCTCCATTCCTCAGCTCGCTGTGTTTCATGGATCAATCACTGTGTTGATTGCTAGGACTCTATAACATTCTGGAAATCAGGTGGCATGCGTCCTCAAGTTTGTTTTTCTTTCTCAAAATTAGATTGACTATTCTAATTCCTTTGCCTTTCCATATGAATTTTAGTACCAGCTTATTGATGTCTACAAAAAATACTGAATTTTTGATTAGCATTATGTTGAATCCATAAATTAATTTGAGATATGACATTTTAAGAATAAACACAGTATGTCTTTTGACATATTTTGTTCCCTGTTTCTTTTATCATTGTTTTCTAGTTTTCAGCATAAAGATACTACACAGATTTTTTTAGATTTATACTTATTATTTTTGCATAAATTATAAGTGGTACTTCTAAATTTTATTTCCAGTTGTTCATTGCTAGTATATAGAAATACAAATGATTTTTGTCTGTTAACCTTGAATCTTGCAACCTTGTTAAACCAATTTGTTCTAGAAGTTTTTCCTTTGCCAATTTATATACTGCTTGTGGATTTTTAAACTGATATACAAGAGTTCTTTCTATATTCTGTATATTAAGTCATTTGAATAAATATTTATTGAGTGCCTGCTATGCATTAGTATTCTTATCTTGAGTCAATTTTATTCATTGCAAAATTCTTCAGGAAGAAATTATTCATCTCAATTATAGAAATATTTATAGTGTAACTGTCCATTCATTCACTTACTCAAGACATTTATTGAGTACCTAACTATATGCTACTGGAGATATATCAGAAAGAGAAAAAATGAAAAGAATCCCTACCCTTGTGGATGAGAAAGACAACAAATACACAAATAAATAAATAAGTGACTTTCAGATAGCGAAAATGCTTTGGAGACAATAAATCAAGGTAATAGGACAGAGAGAATAGGTGGAAAGACAGAGAAACAGTAGAAGACCTCTCAAGAGACAATTTTAAGCTAAGATATGAGTCACGAGAACTAAAGCAAAGGCACTCTAGGAAAAGTCAATAGTAACTTCAAAGGTCCCGAGTGACAATGAGCTTGGCAGGAAGACACCAGAGATGTAGAAAGATGCTGGAGGTCTGCAGACACCATGGTGGGAGTGGGATTTGATTCTTAGCCCTGGAGAAATAGCAGAGCAGGTGCCACGTATCTCTGATACAAAGATTAATAAGACAGAGCCCAGTCCTTAGGAGACCTTGATCTAGTAGAAGAGATAAACACATGGACAATAGCCCTACAATAGGAAAAGTACTGAAATCGAGATGGGTATGTGGGAGGGAAGGAGGTTGGAGGCCAAGAGAGAGAAAAGTGGGATCCTTTATCTGAATTCAGCAGGTTAGAATTTCTACAGCCTTCTATTTAAATCCTAAAATGTAAAAATATCTTTAGAAGTATATATTTATATATAATGATATAATTTATGTTACCATTTTGTTTTCAAGTTGTGATTAAAAGATTTCTTCTCTGTATTCTCATCATACCCTCACCTTTCCCTTGGTCTAGCACCTGTAAAGCCTATATTTACTTGCTTCTCAGTCCCCTAATCGTTAAGTTCCATGAAGGCAGCAGCTGAACCTTATTTCCTATAACATCCCCAATGCCTGCCAAGAGACTAGTACATTCTTAGTACACAGTAAATGCTCATTGTGAGGGAACAAAACCTGAAGCTAAAGTATATTCATTTTGAATTTTATTTTCTTCTCACCACAGTCCGGGGAAATGAGCAGAACAGGCATTAATATCCCATTTTACAGGTGAGCAAACTGATCATCAGAGAGAGTGTTTTTTCCATAAAGCACAGCTTTGGTGGTAGAGCAGAATGTCAGGATCCTAGAAACCCAGTCTTTTCCTAGGGAATTTCAGGGTGTTTTCCCCTTTATACCCACTCTTCCCTCAGCCTATGCTGACTTAGGAGCATGTCATAGAACATGCAGGTCACAATGATGGCTGGCTTTCATATTCATTCTTGGGTATGTTTAACCAGTTACTTATCTCCAGAATATTATAATTCATTCAATTATTTGTATTGTAAAATTGTTCTCATCCACCCAGAAGAATATAAAATTGCTGATTTTGAAAACAATAAAGATCCATTTACATTATTTAGTTAAGAAGTAGATTATTACCATCATTCTAGAAGTCTTCTGCTTACCCCTTCCTTATCAAATTCCGTCTCTCCCACCTCAAAATAAACAATTTCCTTGCTTTTGGGGTGCACACGTCGCTTCTTGTTTTCCATAGGTGCCCTCCTTGCATTTATGCATCTAAACAAAATACGTTTTAGCTTTACAACACTGAGTAGTAAGCACAAGCCTATGTAAAAGTTAATTAAATGAAGACTCCTGGAAAAGAGAAGCTAAAGAGTCCTGGAGCCTTTGGACCCCCTGGGAGTGTGAGGGCCTTCTAAGGAAGTCAGTGAGCAGGTCATAAGTGAGTCCTATCTAACGAAGTGGGAGAGCAAGTGTTAACACAAGTCACTGCTTCTGTACTGGAGAACTTCCTGTAATCCTGAAAATGGTATTTAGGAGGAGAAAACTATAGGAAGGTTTACCTATAAAATATTTTCAACAGGAATTATCTGCTCGCTTTATTTTGGTCATTGTAAATAATATGGAATTTATGGGTTAAATAGCATGGCTGGCTGGGGACAGCCTGGAGGACAAGAGTATTCAGATAAGCATTTCCTACCTGTATATGAAGTATAAAACTGAGGGACTCCAAAATAGAACTTCCTTTGAGAGAAATTACATACATATTTCAAAATTCATCTGTTGATTTTACACCAAAATGAATGGTAATGCAGGAGATACACCTTTTAGAAGTAAGTGGTTTGGAGCTCATATAGGAAAAATGTGCTCCATTCTGTCTTCTGAGTTCACTACAGATTCTCCTCACTTTCAATAGTATAGTAAACCATGATGAGATACTTCCTCATACCCATTAGGATGGCTGCTACAAAAACAAAAACGGAAGGAAAAAAAAAGTAAATGTGGTGAGGAACATATATATATATACATATATATATATGTATATATATAAACATATAGCCAAAGGAAGTGAAAACAGGAACTCAAAGAGAAAACCTGCATTCTGATGTTTGTTATTATTATTCACAATAGCCAAGACATGAAATCTTAAGTGTCTGTTGACACATGAATAAAGAAGACGTGATAACTGACAAATATGTTAGGCAATTTCATCATTGTGTGGACATCATGAAGGATATTTACAAAGACCTAGATCATGTAGCCTACTACACAACTTGTCTATATATAGTGACAATTGTCATATATGCAGTCCAAATGTTGACCCAAAGGTCATTATGCAGCATGTGTGTATACATATATGTATATGTATGTGTGTACAGATATACATGCACACAATGGAGTATTATTCAGGCATAAGAAAAGAGGCTATCCTGCCTTTTGTGACAATATAGATGAAACTTGAAGGATTATGTTGTAACAGTAAGATATAACTTATATGTAAATATCAAAATGCTGAGCTCATAGAAATGGCGATTAGGATGTTGGTTACTAGGGGCTGTGCATCTGAGGGAAAGGGAGAGATGCTGGTCAAAGGGTACAAATATCCAGTTACAAGATGAATAAATTCTGGGGATCTAAAATATAGCTTGGGGAGTATAGTTAATAATACCGTACTATATACTTGAAATTTGCTAAGAGAGTAGATCTTTAATATTCTCACCATGAAAAAGAAATGGTGATCATGTGACATAATCTAGGTGTTAATACTGTGGTGATAATCCTCAATATATGAATGTAACAAATCAACAGGTGTACATCTTAAACTTAGTTAAACAAAGTTACAAAGTAAACAAAGTCACAAAGACGGGGAAAAATAGAGTTACCATAATGATCTAATAATTCCACCTCTGGATATGTATTCAAAAATAATTGAAAGCAAAATCTCAGAGATATATTGATAAAGTCATGTTCACAGCAGCATTGTTCACATGGTCAAAAGACAGAAGCAACCCAAGTGTCCACCAATGGGTTAATGAAGAAATGAAATGGTGTGTGTACCCACAGTGGAATACTATTCAGGCTTAAAGAGGAAGGAAATAAAAAGAGGAAGGATACATGCTGTAATATTATGTATCCTATTCTTCTTTTTTACCTTCATAGACAAAGACAGTTTGGCTTTAAGTAGTCAAATATGCCAGCCATAAAAAGACAGTTATATACTTCCATTTATAAAAGGTTCTTAGAGCAGTCAAATTCAAAGAGAAAGTAGAAAGATGGTTCCAGGAGAGAGAGGAATGAGGTGTGGCTTAATGGGCAGAGAGTTTCAATTTTGCATGATAAGAATTCTGGAGCTCTATTGGACAACAATGTGAATGAATTTGACATTATTAAGCAGTACCCTTAAATTTTTACTAGTTAAATAGGTAAATTGTATATATATTTTTCCACATTAAAATAAATAAGAATAGGCAAACTAGATCATATCTGTGGGAGTATAATAGGTGTTTCTGATGATCGGGGGAGCAGGACATGGAGAGGAGACAGGTCAAGGGCAGATAAGAATCTAGGCCAGTTTCACCCTGACTTGTTACCTTAAAGTTAATAAGAGGACAGTGGGCATGCCCTGGTGGAAAAACGGTTAGGTTGTTATGTAGGTTAGCCTGGGAGAAACTGGAGAAACAGAGAAGGGGGTGGGAGGAGGGATGCTGCAGCAGACTAGACCCTGCAATGGATGGATAAAACTCTGACTAATGGGAGAGCAGCACATATAGTCTTGCATCCGAGAATGGAACCAAAAAGGCAGTCCGGCTGAGCCGGCTCAAACCAGTTGGCTGCTCAGGTTCACTGACCTCTGTAACCACTTTGGAATAAACTCTGCTCCAGGATAATCTAATTAACATAAAATTGTATATGGGTGCATACATTTAGCTGATTTATAACAGAGTGAATTATGGGTAAGAAACATGTGCAATAAAGAGAATACCTATTCCTAAAAGTTTCTACCCTTTTCTTGGAAATCCCCACTCAGAACACCCCAAACACCCCAGGGGCAAGAATAAGGAAGGACAGCAAAAGGACCCCCTTAACGAAAATGTGTGTTCTGAGTGAAACAGTGTCAGTGTTCCCTCCAACTTGTCCTGCTTCTCATCACCTGATCGCTCTCTCTTTCTGCAATTAACCTTCTGCTTGCTGTCAACTCTGTCTGGTGTGTTAACCTTACATGTCGGATACAAGGACCTGGACTCCGGCTTTTTCCAAAGCCCAGACGCCAACAAGGTCATCCCCCTCTGAAGGAGCACAGGTCACATACCCGTGGGTTTGAGTTTGGGGGTGGGGAGTTGGGGGGTTGGAGTGATGAGCTGGAGAGGGCACAACCAGTGTGAACAACTAAATGAAAATACAGTAGAGTGCTTCGTCCTCCTCTCTCTTCCTACCTGACTGCCTACTCACCTTCATTCTTGCCTGTACCTTTCCTTTAAAAAACAAACAGGACAATGTAGCAAGCATCATGGTGATGACAACTCTCGACTGCATACCTCACTGCTCCATCTAGCCTGGCTGTCCCCTACATCTGCTGCAGAGCTCCCACCTGAGGGCTCCCTTTGCCACTCTCTTAGGGAGTGCTTTCATCTGCTTGCCATGTTGGGTCTCCTGCTTTCTGCATATCCCCTTTTCTGTATCTTTGTTCCTGGGTGTACTCTTTCTTTTGGAGGAGTATGCATGGGAAGTAAACTTTTTAAGATGGAGAATTCCAGAAAACACCCTTATTCTACCTTCATACACAAAGTTGGCTTTGTATAATATTTTAGGGCAGAATCATTTTTCTTTAGAATTTTGAAAGAAGGCTCCATACCTTCTTGATTCCAGTATCGCTGCTGGGAAATCTAAGTTTATTCTGACAGCTTTGGATGACCTACTTTTCCCCGCTGGTTGCTTTCAAACTCTCATATTGTCTCCGGTGCTTTTGCACATTGGTGTGGATCTATTCTCATTCATTGTTCTGTGAGTCCTTTAAATCTAGCAACCCATCTCCTCAGTCCCGGAAATGTGTTATTGAATTATTTTATCTAAGATTTTATCCCCCTGATTTTTCTGTCCTTATTCACAATCATGTCAGTGTGAAACTTTCTGAACTACTCTATCTTCTTATCTTTTTCTCTCTTTGTTACTTTATTCCGCTTTCGTCTATTTGGCTTTATCTTCTAACTCTTCTTTTGAAGAATTTTCCTTTCTGTTATTCCGAACTCTTTTCCCAAAACCTCTTTTTGTTTTCTAAATTTTCCTTTTTTATAGCATCCTGTTCTTATTTCTTGGATGCAAAATCTTCTCTCTGCAGATATCTATTATAGTTTATGGAGATCAAGTCTTCTTCCTGAAAAGCTTGTTTCTCCCTATTCTGTTTTTGTTTGTTTTGATCATTGGATGCTTTCCTAAGTTGTTTGGTGATTTGCTTATGAAGAAGAATGGCAGAACTAGAAGCTGATTGCAGTCTCTGAGGGAACGATAGTGCTGCTGACTCTGAGGTTGCCTATAGAGTGATCTGGGTGAACTTTTTTGGTGGGGACAGGGTTTTGATACTAGTGTCTTAGAATCATTGTACTGGGCTTACCCTGACCAGATCCTCACTCTTTTTCCCACCTCTGCTTTAGTCCTTATGCCCCAAGAGGCTTAAAATCTCCAGCCTACAGGGATGTCACCAATGTCCTACAGGACCAGTAAGGGAAGAGGACTTAATGTCCGTTAAGTATTGAGTACACTTATAGTGATTTCATTTCCCTGTTATTGGCATGGTTCCCATTCCTATTTCAAAGAGAAAAAAAAATAGGAATTCATTCCGTGGATGAGATAAATCATTCTCCATGAAGAGATAACGAACAGAACCAGTTTTACAGAGCTCCAGCAATGGTGAGATGGAGAGGGGATTTCTGCTTACCCTGCAGTCTAGTGCACCCCTTTCCTGGACCGCCTCTCTCTGCAGCTTTATTCATAAGTTCAATAACCCAGTGTAAGAGGTTTCTTATTTGACTAAGCTCTTTAGTTTTTATAAACTATAAGTGCATTTTTTAGGCTCTTAAAGGTTCATACCCACTTGTACTGTGATCAAGTGAAGTGCACCAAATCAAGTTATTATGGATGTGTCAGATAAACAAAGGGTCTGCCTCACAGAATCCTACTCTCCAACATAAACCAGGGATCCCTCCTGTTCTGCAGAAGCAATAACCCGCCACTCCCAAACCCCATCTCCCAACCCCCTGGAACTTGGGCATAACTCTTAAGTAGAATCTATTAGATTATATGCAAATGGGACTAACCATGAAAATAACTTGGGTAACCAGAGGCCCCAGTAGTACCTTTGGTAAACAGAATGAGGAATGAGGCCACAGTGGTTTTGCTTCCTTGTTTTCATTCAAGGCTGAAATGCTGGGCCTCAACTTATTGTTCAGTGTCACACTCTCTTGAAATTTGAGAGGGCTCTAGACAGGAAGGCACTGTCATATAATCTGGTTTATTTGGCAGAGTAGCAGAGAATTTGGAGGTTCTAAAAGATGGGGGTGAATCTGGGGTAGAAAGTGAGCAGAGATTGGCAAAAGATGAGTGGAACCACCCAACTCAGGAGATAACCAGCTGGCAATAAGAGGGCAGCACAAAACCCCAATGAGATGATTTAGGCGATGGATGAGGGCCAAAGGCACTAAAGAGCCTGAGATAATGATGATAAAAATAGCAACCAAATCATCAATGCTAATTAGTATGCCAGATGCCTCAATGCATTTTCTCCAGTTTTCAGCCAACTTCCCAGAGAGGGTTCATCATTTCCACAGTATAGATGCAAAAACAGAGGGTCTCAAAAACCTGGTGTGGCAAGGTCTGGCTGCTCCCAGAGTCAAGCTACCTTCTATAATACTAGGTAGAGGCTGTTTTCCAATTCACGCCAGCTTTACTCACTTTCCAACCAATCAGCTAGCTAGTACCTGCTAACTGCAAAGCTACATGTGCGCTGTATATATGTGTATACATATATATGTATGTGTGTATGTATATACATACACACATACATATATATACATACACAGATATAGCTTATATATACATAGCTTATTTATATGTATACATACATATATAAAATCACTAAGCACCAGAGAACTCTACATTATTTTAAAATCCATTTATTTTCTTAAAAATCTCGTTTATAGGACTATGAACACCACTCGAATTAATCAATAGTACTGTTGAATGTGAGACTCTTCTGTGGGTTGATTAAGGCCAAGTTTTCCTCACTTAAACATCAGTTCAAAGTGAGATTAGGGAAGCTCTCCTTCAGACTGATCAAATCTGCCACCCTAAACAATGAAAAAGCAGGAATAAACATCTCCCCAATATAAGATATGGCATGCTTGCAGACTCCAAAGGAGTACTTTGGGCTCTTAGGTGCTATTTAGATTTACAGCCACCCATCGCCAGTGTGGGGGAAGACCAAGAAAAATCTTGCCCATTATAATGGCAGCTATGTTTTATGGGCAATTAGATGTTTCAGGATATGGAGACTGGCAACATTTCATCTAGGTTCTGGGTGAAACTTCTAAAACATTAAGCCACATGTAAACATCTCCCATATAAACATCTCCTTTATATTTTGTAAATATTCAAGTCTTTACCACGATTCTTCTAGAAACCCTTTCCCGCCAATCTCACTTGTTAAACTCCAACATTGATTCCTCTTGAATTGCAAGTGCTATTACGTCTTCCGGGAATGCTTTCCTTTCCCTATTCTTTCCAAGGTTAGCTTTTTTCTTTCCACCACAGCATCTGTTACAAACTAAAACAATTTTTGTTTATTTTTCTGCTTGTTTTTTGCTCTGATTTTGTAAACAATGAGCATTTGTTAGAAAACCAGGTTACCTACAGTTGGCTTCCTGAAATGGAAAATTAAAGTACTGCAACATTTTGCTCTGATTCTCTTCTTGGTTTTCTATTTTGTCTTGCTCAACCTTTTTTTCTGAACCCTTTTCCTCCCGCTACTGATTTGGGGTGAGTGTTTCCCAGAGCTTCATCCCCAGCCCCCTTCTTAGTCTGTTCTGTCTCCTTAAGCCATCTGGTTACAGTTTTTTGGCTTCAATCTCCACTTGGATTCTTACAGCACCCAAATTTCCAACTTCAGCCTGGGGATCTCTCCCCAGAGCCCCACATCTGTATTTCCTACAGTCTATCGAGTAAGTCCTCCTAAATGTGCTGCCAGGTTCTCACATCTAACACCTACAAAATCAAACTCACCAAAAACCTACAACTTTCAAAGAAAATCCTGTTCTTCCAGTCATAGGCACCATCTTTCACCTAGTTGCCTAAGTCAGAAACCTGGGGATCCTCCTCACCTTACCCATCTTCTTTACCCCCACATATTATTATGCTTTCGGTTTTTCCTGCTAAATAAATCTTGAACTTGACTCTTCTAAGTTCTCTTTCGTGGTTCAGGCCCTTATGGAATAAAAAGTAAATTCTTTTCCTTTTATGTGGCCACTGCTCTAAGTATTTTGTTTAAACGCCTCATTAGTTCTGTACAGCTATCTCATCAGGTGTTATTTAAAAAACTTTATTTTCAAATGAGGAAATTGAGTGAAGAGAAGATGAATGAGTTTCCCAAGCTAGTAATCAAGACGTAAATGTAGAAATCTACACGCATGACCACCAGGCTACGCTGCCCCACAAGCTCTAGCCTGCAATACTGCAGTAGTCTCTTAGGTTTTCCTGCTGCTGCTTAAAGAATCTTCCAGATAACCACCAAAATGATCCACAAATAATGCAAATTTGGTTAAACTTATTTAAAACTATTCAATTATTCCTCATCTAATGTAAGGTAAATTCTAAACTTCTCTTCATGACCTTCATTGTCCTTCACAATTTTGTCCAGCTGAGCCCTTCACCCCTATCCCTAGAATTCAGTGATATACCCAACCTCAGGGCTGATCTTTCCTTCTGTAATGTATTCCCAGGCCCATAGCCAACCACTTTTTCTGGGTAAACACCAACTCAGTCTTTTAGATTCAATTATCAACTCTTTCTTATTTTCCCTTCTTTGAAAATACATTACTTCCTTTGACTTCCTCAATCTTGATTCATATTATATATTACAGCAATGATCTCACTGGAAAACAATAATTTGTCGTCAACCAAATGCGTAACTCGAACTCCGACATTGTTTTGTTTTGTTTTTTGTTTTATTTTTTAGAAAAGGTACAGGCAGGAATGAAGACAGGCACCAGGGCACATTGGAGTGTGACATTCTTGAGGGAGAGATAATACCACAGACAATTTTACATCCTAGAAATCCTTAGTACATACACTATGCAGTTCCTGATACGTAGTAGGTATTCATCAGTTATGGTTTAAGGGATAATAAACTTGAACCTGAGAATATGGAAAGTGAAAGAGTATCAGCTACCCAGTGTATTTTATATACATCATTTTTAGAAATTTCCAGTCACTGACTCTAACCATCTATCCCAATATTTGATTCTTTTCTACCAAATTCATTCATTCAATAGACATTTCTTGAGTGCTCAATCTGTTCATGCTATGCTGTAGATAACAAAGAAGAGCAAAATAGTATCTACTTTTGATAACCATTTGTCCATCCAGGACCTTAGTCTATGTGTGTGGGGGACACAAAAAAGAACAGAAGGCGCCTGTACAGTATGGCAGAACCATGGGACAGGGAGACACAGTGGATTACAACAGCACAGAAAAGAGGCACATAGCCCAGTGATGGGGTAAGAGGAAGTTTCTAGAAGGGGAAGACCACTCTAAGGTCTAAGACACCGCCAAGTGAAGGAGGTACTAACATTTATGAGAAAAAGGTAAGTACTCACTTTTCTGAGCGTTGATAAAACTTTTACCAAATAGATGAGAAATAGAAGATGGAAGGCTTTACATATCAAGCTAAAGAACTTTGGCTTTATCTTAAGAGTTATAGGGAGATGTCAAGAGTTTTACACTAGACAGTAATATAACTGACATATGTCTTTAGAAAAATCACTTTGGTAATGCGAAACAGAAAACAGAAGTTAGTCAGTAATCTAGGTAAGAGATGATGAAATTCTAGCTGCAGTTCCTCACAGTGGAGAAAGTGCAGGATGCTGATGTGAAATAAACAAGTCGGGTAGAATCAGCATAGCTTGGTAATGTGGAGTGAAGGATATATGAGAGGGAGGAGTCAAGTATGGCTCCCAGGAGGGTGGGATGACAGAGCCATTCAAGGAGATACAGAGTCTGAGAGGAGCACCAATAGATTAGGGGTGGGGGTTAGGAATGAGTTCACACTAGGAAATGTTTGAGATTGTAGTGTTATTTTCACATCCATATGGAGTTATCCTGTAGAATCTATTCAAACTTCAGGGAAGAAAAAGAATTTTGTATTAAAAGCATAAAAGTCATTGACATATAAAAGTTAAAGAAAAGAAAAGGGAGGGAGGACTAAGGATGGACCCTGAGGAATAGCCATACAAAACACAAAAGTAAATGCTGGTGATATGACCAGGCAAATGCCCAGATATCTGTATTCCCAGGGAAGGCACAAAGTCATATTTTTTTAGATACGTCAATACTTGTGCTGGTCTTCAGGGAGGGGCCATGCTAAGGTTTTTGAAGAGCAGAGTTACCTGTATGAGAGCCAGATGTCCACCACTAGACCCAAGAGTTCTCAGTAACCAGAAGTAGGCTATACTTTCCATAACATAATTTTAAAAAATCTCTGGGAGATTAAATGTAGTTGAGGGATGGTAAGAACAGAGATGCAAATAGCAATCATTAGCTCTCCCAGCAAGCTCTTCTTGAATATTTTCCCTAATGTGCTAGCATTTATATATTTGATTTCATCTAACCTCAGGCATGTATATTTTCAGATTTTCATTTTTGGAAGAACATTGCTGTATCCAGTGAAACACATTAATAATACACAAGTTGAAGCATTTCAATTGTGTTGAAGTTTCATTATGTTTTCTAAAAGAGCAAGAGAAAGCCCATAAGCAAGAGAATTGAAGTCTTTTCTAAGACTTATTTTGCAGCCTTCTGCAGCTATTCTTTGGTACTCATGGCTGGGAATGTTTATCTATGTATTTATGTAATATGCAGTCCCACAGTATCCAAGCACCTGGAAAATCTAATTAGTCTGGTCTTGATTGACTGTGTGCCGGCTAATGCCATAGTCCTCAGTCTGTTCTTCATCTCCTACAGCGTGCTTACTGATATGAAAATTGGAGACACAGTAAGAGTTTCCATGAGCAGCTGCCAAATGGGCTTCTTATGGTATCTTGTCCACACAGAATAATAACAGCCCATAAATAAGGATAGTTCTCCACCAATCAGGGGCTGGGAAGCAGACGGCGCCCGAGGAGAAATTACAGCTGCAGGTTTTATGACTACAGTCCAGTTACACCAGCGGCGGATCACTCTTTAACTCTTGCTGGGGAGAACCACCAGCAAATGGCATTGAATAGTCAGGGCCGACAGTGAAAGCATCAGGAAGAGAAAACAATGTGCTTTGTGTTGTTTCTTATCATTCAGCAAAATACTATCACCACTTTTGTCACTGGCATTGAAAGTCTAAAAACTGTATTATATAAACTATATCATAGATAGAGAAGGCATATATTGATATTGTATATATTTAGCTATGTATAGATATAGTCTATAGGATGCCATAATAGCTATAAAGATACAGGATTTATATCTATGTATAGAGTCTATAGGATAGTGTAGATAGATATAGATAGATGTGGTATATGACTAGAGATATAGTCTATAAGGTGGTGTATATATAGTTTTAAGTGAGATATATTTATACATACACACACATATAGATATATAGATATATAGATATATAGATATACGATGGTCTAAACTACCCTTTGTAGGAAGGAGTTGGGAGACTTGATAGGGATATTGATTAATGAACATGAGCACAGGCAAGTTTGCCATGAAGCAGATGAAACTTAAGTTTTCTGGCCCCTCACTAGATCAGGCCTCTTCCAAGATCCACAAACCACTGTTTGTGGCTATCAGTTTGCATTCTTTACCTTAAGGAGGGCCCCATGCATTACATAAAGGCTCAGGCCACATGAAATATGGATCTGCCCTGGGCTTGGGCTCAAAGTTGTTCCTAGTGGCATAGCCCAGTAGTTTTCCACAGGACCGATTTTCCCTCAACCCTTTCAATGATCCAACTACCCACCCCCACTCCAAGTTTCAGTGGGGCATGACTGCCATCGAGAGATGACATTTCCCAGCCACATTAGAAGTTAGGTTGAGCCATGTGATAAGATTTTATTTGTGGATTGTGAGCATAAGAAATGTGAGCAATTCCTAAGGATGCGCCTTCCTTCCTCTTCCCCTCTTTTCTGCTGGCTGGCAAAGACATTAATAGGAACAGCCATCTTGGACCCAGAGAGAGAACCCATGATAATGGTAGGAGATAATGAAAGACCATACAGCTCTGGACTGTTATTTGAGTGATATACACTCATTTATTTAAGCCTCTCTCCTTTTGGAGTCCTTTTGTTACAGCGCCCTAGCCCTCACCCTTCACTGCCAATGTACTACCGAGTCAGGATTTATTTCAGAGGCAATGTGAAATGGAAAAAGTTAACTGAGTCAAGCTGAATAAAGCCTCTGAAAAGTATTGAGAGTCAAAAACCAGAGACACAGATACAAATACCAGTGATCACTTGTAGAATCATGATTGAGAGGATTCAGATTCAGAAACCTGGCGGTCCCAGGGTGAGAGTGGAATCAAGGTAGGTAGGTCCCAAAGCAGTATCTGTTGGTGCCCATGGCTGATGCTGGGACTAGTTCATGGAGAGAAGACCTTGAAAAAAGCTAACTTACTGGACTTTGTACCACCTGAACCCTACCACCCATTTGTCTCAGCTGAAGGAACCAAGGATGAGTAACTCATCCTAAGCTATCGCTTACAGTCGGGCTGATACACTTGAATTGCATTCCCACAGGTGTGTTCTATTATAATGGGGCTGACTACCCTAATAATACCCTTTCTTACATGGAATTTGAATGAGAGACCTGGAAACAGAGAGTCAGCAGTTGGCAGCAGAAGTAGAAACTAAATGACATTAAGAAGCAAAGAGTAACACAAAGCCACCAGGCAAAAGAAGCACATAAGAGTCAGGATAGGCAGCCAGTGGACAGAGCCGAGTGTGGAGCACGGCTCACCTGGTCCCAGACCTTTGGATGGAGGATTAGAGCTGTGACTCTACCCCACACCTTGTGAGTTCATCTTGAGATTGCTTGACTCTGTAGCTCTGAGATGTCTGGTCTTCTTTACTTCCCTCTGTTACCCGCCCAATAACCCCCTTTAACTGAGTTAAATGGAACTACTTTAAAGACACAGAGCTAAAATAGCCAGAAAAGGCTGCACTGTATGCTGAAATGTTCTCTTTTCGTCTGGATTCCCTACCTTCCTGATCTTCATGATCAAATAAAACGAAAGTGAAGTTGAAATTGTTCTTTGAGTTACAAAGGTATGATCTTGAAACTGGAAAAGTGACACAAGCGATAAGGTGTGCATATCCTTTCTTTGTATATTATTTGTCCAGATGAGCCTCATAGCAGAATGACACTGTGTCATTCATTGTTCATGTTCACAGCGGATACAAATTTGGAATCGTTTATGCATGTTTAGTCTCCCTGCTGGAAGAGCTGTGAGAATATTACATGCTATTCTGGTTCTCTCCTGTGAATGCCAGCTCTGTTGGAAGGAGAGGAAGAGGTTTTATACTGTCTTTTCAAAGAGATCTGACTTTAAGGAATGCTTTTTCTGAAAAAGAAGTATGACAGCCTCAACAATACCTGCAGGCGTCTGTGGAGCTTACAGCCATTTTCCCATATCTGATCTGTCCTCACAACTTGGAGAGAAAAATGAGTGAGTCAAAGAACCATTCTTTCCATTTTAGAAAATGAGATCCTCTAGCATTCCTGCTTTATCTCTTACTTTTCTTCCAGGCCCATTCTCATATCCTGATCAATCAGCCTTTTTGACACTTGTCTGTGCTTTGGAGTTACATGCTTATGACCTACCCACCCTTCTGTCAGCTTAAATCCCAGGTCCTCCTTGAATTGGGGTTGGGGGAGACAGATGCTCTTTCTGTAGTCACTAGATTGTGCTGGTGTGTACCAAATGAGGGCCTGACAAGACATCTGCCAAGATAACATGTTTCCAGTGAGTTGTTAAGTACTTAGATGTTAAGCAGGGTCAACAAACTATGACCTGTGGATCAAATCGCACCTGTCACCTATTTTGTTAATGAAGTTTTACTGGAATATAGCCACACCTATTTGTTCCCATCTATGTCTTCTTTTGTGCTTCAATGGCAGAACTGGGTAGTTATCCACAAAGTCTTAAGTTATATAGTCTCTTGTCTTTTCAACAAGTTTGCTGATCCTTGACTTAGATTAAAGGGATCATGGACAATACAGCATTTGACATAGTGGAAACACTTAGAAAACTCTTATTGAAGGAGGGATGGCAGGAGGCACAGGGGGATAAAATAAATTGCCCCAAATCATGTTTCATATAATGAGATATGAATAAGAAAGTATATTCAAATCAGAATATACTCAGGATTCATTACTTCAGGTAAGGAGGCTGTGGGACAAGAGGGACTGGGGTAAAAAGAATTGTTCTAGTCATCTGTTAATACTACCCCCAAATTTAATGACAAACCAATCATTTTAGTGCATCTCACAACTTCCTTTCTTTCTTTTTTTTTTTAAGACAAGGTGCAGGCAGGAATAAAGGTGAGTAGTCAGGAAGGCAGGAAGAGAGAGGATGAAGAATCATTTTATTTATTTTTCACTCAGTTGTTCACACTGGTTGTTTCTCCCTGGACCCAGGACTCAAACATAGAGGTATGTGGCTTGGGTTCCTTTGGAGGCAACTGACCTAACCACTACTCCACCAGGGCCCTCTGTATCTCACAATTTTCTGCATTGGACATTTGGACAGGGTTTGACCCAATATAATCCTAATGATACTTCGCTGACAGTGACTAATTTGAAAGGTATAATTCAGTTCTACTACTTGCCTGGTGCTTTGGTGGGAGTGGTCCTAGGTTGGGTTCAGCTGCGTTTGTCCACCAGAGCACCCACACATGGCAATGTAGTCAGAATTTTCACATGGCAGCTAAGGGTTCCCAAGGCTGGTGTTCCACTGAGGAAGGCAAAAGCTGTGTTGTCTTATTAGCCACAGAAGTCACATAATGGAATTTCCACCTTTGTTGGTTGAAGTAGTGATGAGTCTGCCTAGGTTCAAGGTCACAGAGACCAACTCTTAATAGGAAGAGGATCAAAGAATTTGTGGCTACAGCAGAGTAGATGATGATGAAACAGTAGCTGAGGTAACCAACATTTACTGAAGGCTTTTCATAGCTATTTTACCACAGCTTTGTGGTCCAATTTTATAGCTTAAAGAGTGAAGATTAAATGATTCATAATTACACACATGACTGGGCACTGAGTTGCAGAGTTGAGATTTCAACTCAGAGCCATCTAATTCTGACTTTGGAGCTTTTTCCATTATTTCATGTCTACCTTGGAGAAATGAAGAAGAGTCAACCATGACAAACAGTTCAATGATGGCGGTTTAGGGGTTAAAGCGAAAAGACCATAGTCTTACCTTTTTGCTCTTGGAAAATAAAGTCATTGATTACAGGAGGGACCTGAGTGTCCTTCTGAGAGAAGATAGTATGCTCTGTCCAGATATAACATTATCTCTAGTCTGAGAATTGTCCCTATCTCTTTTCTGATCCTAGTCAGCTGTACTAAGCAGTTTCTGCCCAAGGGCACGTATCTTTGACAATTAAAGAGAGTGGTATTGCTGCAAAACCTAAACCACTTCCTACTGGGGAGGTGATTCTTACACCTCTGTCTTCATACCCAGCCTCTCACACAAGCACCTGTAAACCACTTTCACTTCAGCGTTCCCCACAATGCACTCAACATGTCAGGACACCCAGCATCATTTCTCAGCACAAGCTTCTGTTCCTCCTACCCTCCTTAGTTCCCAGGCCAGTGGAGAAGACTTCCAGTTTCTGATTCCACATATAAGGTGCTCAGAAGTCACCATTTCATCCAATAAGAAGTAACAAGCTAAGCAGACTGAAAAACCAGTCACTGTTTTTGACACAGGACCAAATGAATGAACCTATGATGGTAAAGGAGGAAAAGAGAGGGAGTCCCTGAGACTCAGGAGCAGAAACCACCAAAAGGAACCAGTAAAGGGTGGGGTAGGTGGGTAAGAAAGGAAACTCTAAAGGGGGAACCCAGTTAGGGCCCTGACAATAATGTGAGATTTACCTCCAGGGGCTCAAGCAGGCTCACATAGTAAATATTGAGGAAAATCCCCTCAGGTTTCTAGTATGTTGTTGGGGAAAAGGAAAAATTAGAAATATATCAGAACACTCTTCTTAACAAGGCCCACCCTCAGAAGACATTAGTTAACTGGAGTCTAACCTGCTGGTGTGTTGTTAGAGCCTAAATGACCTAGGAGAAGGGAAATACCCACCTCGAATGAGCCCTAACATTCCCTGTGGGGAAAGAGGAATGCCCAGCTCTAACCCTTTTGCCATTGTGTTCTTCCTAAGGTGGGGAGTGGGGAGAAGAAACCTGAGAAACACCTGTGAGGTTCCCAGTCCAGAAGTAGAAGCTTACTAAAAGACTGAGATCTAATTTTAGGACTAT
Organism: Solenodon paradoxus; assembly: GCA_004363575.1. Taxonomy (NCBI): domain Eukaryota; kingdom Metazoa; phylum Chordata; class Mammalia; order Eulipotyphla; family Solenodontidae; genus Solenodon; species Solenodon paradoxus. The sequence goes on along the minus strand of RJWH01000720.1, from coordinate 274,589 downwards.
TAGAACACTTCGGGTTCCTCCACATCTTACCAACACATGACTATTTATAGCAGTTCCATTTACCCAGTACATCATGCCTGGCTACCAAAAAAAAAAAAAAAAAAAAAAAAAAAAAAGGCCAAAAAAATGGACCACAAAACACAATCTGAAGAGTCAGAGCAGGCCTGAGAACCAGACATGCAGGGACATTGGTGTTACCAGACCCGCAGGTCCTCATCGACACTTTCTTTGCTTCTTCTGATACCAAGGAACAGTGTAGAAGGGCCCTTTGGCGCACAAGCTTTGGTTTTATACTGCCTGGCATGCCCTGTTGACTTTTTTCTTAGCTATTTGATTTCAGGCAAGTCATTTCATTTCCAGGGGCCTCAGCTTTCTCAACTAGGAGACAGCAATGATAATGGTACTTTCACAGAGTGTTTTTAGGAGAACCAAGTTATGTAAAATGCTAAGAATAGTCTTTGGCACATCCTAGGCTTATAATAAATATTAACAATCAGTGTGTCCAATTGATCTCCAAGATCTAGTAGTTTTCCATTTACTCAGAGTCCTTCCTGTTACCACCATCACTATCTTAGCCTGGATCCAAATGAACTTCTCCCTGTTTAACTGCACCAGTTTCAAAACAAAGGAGACCTGGGTCCTCATTTCTACACCAGTCCATTCTGCACTGGGATGGCTGAAACACCCTCACCACTGCTGACCTCTGTGTACTGGGAACTTCACTAAGCATTTTAGAGATATTATATTTAGCCTCTGCAATTCCTTATTAAGCTAAGGCGGTTATTATTCTTCCTTTTACAGATGGAGTCACTGAACTCAGAGAAGTAACTTGCCTGTGATCACACAGCTGGTAAGTGGCAGGCACTGCAATTTTTTAATTAAACCATTCTTTAGTTTTGTATGACACCAGAATTTGACATTCCACATGTCATCTCCCTGCTTGGAAACTTAAGTAAACAAATAAATGACTTGAATAAAAGAGAGGTAGAGATCTACAAATATGTCCTATTCATGCAAGATTTGTTTTAACCAAGCATTTAAACACATCACAATTTAGCCCACAATTAATTTTCTAATCTAATTTTTTGTGCTTCTTAACCCCAACTTTCTATTCTAGTCAGGCTAATCGAATCACAGCCTCGCCACAGACCACAGCCAATTCCCATTCCGAATCTTTGTGACATTCTCCCAGGCAGGACACCAGCCTCACATCCATGTTTAGGTCATATCTCAAGAACCTCACTCTTTCATTGGGCCAATTTGATAGAACTATGAAGACCTGAGATTTCATCCTACTTACAAGCTAACAATTTAGTCAATCACAGTTGCATGGAGGTGGCAAAAGACAGGAAATGCCTGGGTCAGAGACAAAGCGTAGTTTTTTCACTCACAGTAATTAGTAGTAGTCAGAATATCAGCTTTTAATGCCAGCTTCTCATGTCTTGATGTCCACAGGGTAAGATGAAGACAACCAAGTATCACTGCATACATAGTAGGCTGCATTACAGGAGAAAAACACAGAATTTTGGGAATCTGTACATTTTATAGTGGACAGTAATAAGCATGTCTCCCTTTTATCTATATCTATTTTAAAGCAAATCTGCATTTTGCTTCATAGAGACATTGTCTCCACTTACCATTGTTGTTCTCCACAAATATCCTTGAAGAAGTAGTGCAGGACAAAGGCAGTCAGTGCCTCTACTCACAAAATGAGCAAATATTACAGTGTCAGAGAGACACTGGTCTCCCTGTACTGACAACCCAAGTTACGTTGACATTGCTTTCCTCTTAGTATTTAAAACAGTATTTCCCTAGCTTGAGTGATGTACAAATCCCTTCTGAACTGAAAAAATATTGTCATTGTCTCCCTAGGGTCCATGTATATAGTCCTTTTGTAATATTTTATTTTTTAATTTATTTTTAAAGGAAAGGTACAGCCAGGAATGAAGGTCAATAGGCAGGCAGGAAGAGAGAAGGGTAAGCAACAATTATTTTTTTTTATTTAGTTGTTAACATTGGTTGTTCCCCACAGACCTGGGACATGAACCCAGGTCCCTGGGATGTACAGGGACTGCTCTTGTCTGGAGGCGGCTGACTGACCTAACCACTACTCTATCAGGGTGTGTCTGGTAACATTACTTCAATGGAAGTAAACCTAGGTATATTCTCATTGGTCTCATTGCTACACAAAGGGAAAAAAGAATTTAAATGCAAACAAAATAAAACCAATCAAATCGTACGTACAATATTAATATTATAAAAAAGTGTTGTTGAGTTGAAACTGAATCGCTGATAGTAGTAAAAAGACAATTATCAGGCCCTGCCTCCAACCTCCAGGGGGAAGGGAGTAGGGGTTGAATCAACTGTCAGTGACCAGTGATTTCATCAGCTATGTTTGTGTGGCGGCTCCATAAAAACCAAAAGAGGGGCTTCTGAGAGCTTCTAGGGTGGTGGGTGCATCCACACGCCTGGAGGGTGGTACACCCCAGTTCCATAGGGACAGAGGCTCCTGCACTGGGACGCTTCTAGAACTTGCCCAATTTTTCTGTGTCCTGTATAATAAACTGGCAAATGTAAACAAACAACCCGATCTTAATTTAAAAATTAAATTAAAAGACTGTTCTGTCTTTTGATTTCTATTAATATCACTGCGTTATTTGCCAAGTACTTTGTACAAAACAGCAGGTTTTGTTGGCTGATTCAGAGTAATTGCATCTTACATTTAACCAAAATTGAAAGGCAATTTTAAAGTTGCTTTATCAACTCTGAAAAATGATCATTCTCTCAATGTTGGCTAGTTCTACTAAATGACCAGAATCTAAATTCAATGTATTCTCTTACAATTGGTGTCATTGGTATAGGAAAATAATATTTGATTGGGGTTCCCCTCCCCAGCAGATGTCAAAAACAATCTCTGGTCACATTAAAGAGTAGCTATAAAGATGTTGACAGAATCCTTGAAATAGTAGAAATAGAATATTAAAAAAAAAATTTTATTGTAGTAATTATCCTACACATTAAAATAATTTCCTATATATTGGTTTCCCATTCTTAGATATATTTTCAACACACCCTGCCCTCCACCAAATCACCAAGTGTTCTTCCCCATTGTCCAGTGGGCTCCACCACCATTTGCCTCCACCCTCCCCATTCCTTTCTGGTAACCTCAGTCCTGTTGCAAATGTTTCAGGGTTGGTTATGTTTCATCTGTTCCCTTGTTTTGTCTATTCACATTCCACCTATGAGTGAAGTCATCTGATCTCTATCTTCCTTTTTTGACTTGTTTCTTTCACTTAGCATCACCCCCTCTAGTTCCATCCATGTTGATTCAAATAACAGGATTTCATCTCTTCTAATGGCTGTGTAGTATTCCATTGCATACAGGTACATTATTCATTCATATGATGTTGGGCACTTAGGTAATTTCCAGCCCTTAGCAATTGTGAATAGGGCTGCAATAAACATGGGGATACATACATCTCTGCAGATGGGTGCTTTGTAACTTTTGGGTAGATGCCCAGAAGTGGAATGACAGGATCATATGGAATTTCCATTTTCAGTTTTTTTGTGGAATCTCCAAACTGTTCTCCATAGTGGTTGTACCAAATTACACTCCCACCAACAGTGCAAAAGTGTTGCCTTTTCTCCACATCCTCATCAGTATTTGTTGTTCCCAGACTTTTGGATAATAGCCAGTCTTTCAGGTTATAAGGTGATATCTCATTGTTTTAATTTGCATTTCCCTGATAGCCAGCAAGAAGGAACATATATTTATGTTCCTGTTGACCATCTGTATATCCTCTTCAGAAAAGTGTCTCTCCAATTCCTCCTCCCTTTTTTTGATTGGATTGCCTGTTCTTCTGTTGTCGAGTTTTATGACTTCTTTGTATATTTAGATATAAAGCCTTTGTCAGAAATACTGAATAGAAATATCTTCTCCCAGTTAGTAGGTTTCCTTTTGGTTGTGATGATGTTTTCTTTTGTTGTGAAGAAGCTCCTTAGTTTGATGTAGTCCTAGTTGTTTATTTTCCTTTTTTTCCCCCTTGATGATGGAGTTGAGTCCCCAGAGGCTTATGCACGACTGATGTCATAGAATGTCTTTCCTATGTTGTCTTCTAAGAGCTCTATGGTTCCTGGTGTTATGTCCAAGTCTCCAGTTCATTCTGAGTTAATTTTTGTGAAAGATGTTTGAGAGTGATCTAGCTTCATTCTTTTGCCTGTGGCTGTCCAGTTATCCTAACACCATTTATTGAAAATATTTTGCTTTCTCCATCATACACGTTCAGCTCCTTTATCTTAGATTAACTGACTGTATGTGAGTGGGTCAGTTTTTGGTGATGCAGTTCTATTCCAATTATCTGTGCCTCTGGTATTATTCCAGTACTATACCAGCTTGATCACTGTTGCTTTGTAATATAGTTCAAAGTCTAGAAGTGTAATCCCTCCAGATACATTTTTTTTCTAATGATTGCTTTGGCTATTCGGGGTCTTTTGTTGTTCCATACAAATTTTAAGATTTTTTGTTCTATTTCCTGGAAATAAGCCCATGGGATTTTAATGGGGATTGCATTAGACCTATACATTGCTTTGGGTAAGATGGCCATTTTAATGATATTGATTCTTCCTAGCCATGAGGATAAGATGTCTTTTCATTTTTTTTGTGTCCTCGCCTATTTCTTTTAAGAAGGACTTGTAGTTTTCACTGTACAGACGTTTTACTTCCTTTGTTAGGTGTATGCCCAGGTATTTCGTTCATTTAACTTATATTTTAAATGGTGTGATTTTCATGATTTCATTTTCTCCTAGTGTGTTGTTTGAATATAAAAATGCAACAGATTTTTTTGCATTGATTTTGTAGCCTGCCACTTTATTGTATTCATTGATGAGTTCTAGAAGCTTTTTGATAGAGTTTTGGGGTTTTTCAATATTTAAAATCATGTCATCTACAAATAATGAGAGTTTTTACTTCCTCTTTTCCCATTTGGATTCCTTTTATTTATTTTTCTTTCCTAATTGCTCTGGCTAAGACCTCCAGTACAATATTAAATAGCAGTGGTGAGAGTGGACAGCCTTGCCTTGTTCCTGACCTAAGAGGAAATGCTTTCAATTTTTCGCCATTGACTATGATGTTGGCTACGAGTTTTTCATATATGACCTTTATTATGTTGAGGTATGAACCTTCTATTCTCATTTTATGGAGGAATTTTATCATAAATGGGTGTTGGAGCTTGTCAAAAGCTTTCTCTCCATTATTGATATGATCATGTGATTTTTTCTTTTGCTCTTGTTGATAAGGTGTATGACATTAATAGATTTACTTATATTGAACAATCCTTGCATCCCTGGGATGAATCCCTCTTGGTCATGATGGATGATCTCTTTGATACATTGTTGAATTCGATTTGCTAATATTTTCTTGAGAATTTTTACATCTATGTTCATTAGAGATATTGGTCTGTCATTTTCTTTCTTGGCGACATCTCTTTTGGCTTTTGGTATCAGTGTAATGTTAGCCTCATAAAAAGTATTTGGGAGAATTCCCTGTTCTTCGATATTTTGAAAGAGTTGAGAAGAATAGGTGTTAATTTTTTTCTGAAGGTTTGGTAGAGCTCATTGGAGAAGCCATCTGGCCCTGGACTTTTATTTTGGGGGAGGCCCTTGATTACTTCTTCAATTTCTTTGCTTGTGATTGTTCTGTTCAGGTTTTCCAATTCTTCCAGGTTGAGTATTGGTAGACTATACTTTTCTAAAAATCTATCTGTGTCCTCAGGGTTATCCATCTTGGTGGCATAGAGCTATTTGTAGTAGTCCCTTATGATGTTTTGAATTTATGTGTTATCTGTTGTAACTTCTCCCCATTCATTTGTGATTCTAATTATGAGAGTTTTCTCCCTTTTTTACTTTGTGAGTCTAGCCAATGGCTTGTCAATTTGTTTATTTTTTCGAAGAACCAACTTTTGGTTTCATTGATCTTCTGGGTTGTCTTTGTTTCTATTTCATTTATTTCTGCTCAAATTTTGATTATTTACTTTCTTCTGCTGATTTTTAGCTTTAATTGTTCCTCTTCCTCTAGTTGTTTTAAGTGTATAGTTAAGTTGTTTATTTGTAATTTTTCTTGCTTCTTGAGATAGGCCTGGATGGTGATGAACTTTCCCCTTGGTACCGCTTTTGCTGCATCCCATAGATTCTGGTAGCTTGTGTCCTCATTCTCATTTGTCTCTAACTATTTTTTAAGTTCCTCTTTGATTTCCTCTTTTACCCAAGAGTCTTTCAGGAACATATTGTTGAGTTTCCAATTGGTTTGGGGTCTTCCAGCTTTCTTTTCGTGGTTGATTTCCAGTTTTAGGCCATTGTGGTCAGAGAAGATGCTTGGTATGACTTCAATCTTTGTAAATTTGTTGAGAGATGTTTTGTTTCCCAGCATATGATCTATCTTTGAGAATGTTCCATGAGCACTGGAGAAGAAAGTGAAATCTGTGGTTGTTGGGGGAAGTGATCGGTATATGTCTATTAGACCTATCTGTTCCAGAAGGTCATTTAAAGTGACTGTTTCCCTGTTAATTTTCTACCTGGTTGATCTGTCCATTGTTGTAAGTGGGGTACTGAAGTCCCCCACTATTATTTTGTTGCTGTCAATGTCTCTCTTCAGGTCTAATAATACTTGCTTGATATATTTTGATGCGCCTTCATTTGGTGCATACATGTTAATAAGCATTATGTCTTCCTGATGGATTGATCCTTTAATCATTATATACTGTCCATCTCTGTCTTTCATTATGCTTTTTAGATAGAAGTCTGTTTTATCTGATAGGAGTATAGCTGTTCCTGCTCTTTTGTGGTTGCCATTCGATTGTAGGATTGTCCTCCAATCACTGATTGAGTCTTTGTTTATCTTTTGGGAAAAGGTGGGTTTCCTGAATCCAGCAGAAGGTTGGGTTATGCTTTTTAATCCATTCGGTCACTGTCATTTGATTAGCGAGTTCAGTCCATTAATGTTTAGGGTGATTATTGATATATAGCTGCTTATAGTGTCCTTCTATAATTTGTCTTTTGTATGTTGCTATAATAGAATATTTTTAAAACAGCTTGATCTTAAGTCAAATTTTCTTGATCTCATGATCACTTTGATATCAACCTGTGTTATTTAAACTCCTGTGAAATCTTAGCTCATATGGAGACGTCCCATGTACTTGAGTGGTGAGTTGCCTCCAGCACCTCACAATTTCACCCACAGGAAGCAACCACTGAAATACATTATTGCAAATCACTGTCATTTTTGTGATGACATATTTAAGTCTCAATTTATCAAAAAAAGAGAAATTAAACTCTTACTCTAGAGTAAGACTTTTTAATGACAAATGACAGGTATGTAAGATTTTGACATGAGGACAGAGGCACACACAGCACTGTTGCTGACAATTTGGCATTAGTAATACCTATCTAAAGTGGCCAAACACTGTAAGTCGATTAAAAGTCAAATTTTCTAAATTAAGAGGTTTGCTTAGCAATTACACACCACACACACACCACACAGATGCCATATTATACAGAATATACAGAAAGTATTTTTGATTATCATAATTAAGAAAAAGGAACATTAAAATATTTTGAGTATTGAGGATGCCCAAAAATTTCTCTGCAGTTTCTTTTCTTTTTTTAAAGGAAAGCTATAGGCAGACATATAGGTGAGTAGACAAGCAGGAAGGAAGAGAGGGGAGGAAGAAGCACTTACTCATTTTATTTAGTTGTTCACCGTTTAATTGGGGTGCCCTCAAAAGTTGACTCTGAGATAAGGGTTTGGGTAGAAGGAGTTTATTTGGGAGTCAATCCCAGGGAACATGATGAGAAAGTAAAGTGGAGAAGTGAAGAAACGAAATAGTGGATGTGTTCAGTAGCAGATACCACTGTGGATGACACAGACTCCATTTTGCTGGATGTCTTCTGAGACATAACCTCGGAAGGAGGTGTTAATGCTCAGACTATTGCAGTCTGCTATGATCTGGGGCAAGCATGCTCTAGACACAGAAAATCCTCAGGCGGAAGAGTCAGGTGTTTGAGGGGAAGGCTGCCAGGCATATGGGAATTGTTGACCAAACCATGAAGTACCCTCTGGGTGGGTCCATAGCATGTGGGTGGGACAGTAACACCTTTAAGAGCTTTTTGAAGAGGTTCATTAATTCCCCTTGTAGCTGCAATAGACTGTTGTTTCCTCAGGTCTAACTTTTAAAGCAGTCACTCAAGTGAGCCCTCTCCCTTGTGACGTATAATAGACACCCATGCTGAGAGAGCACCCAGTCTGCAGAGCTTAACACAGCCCATTTGTGCACATGAGCCAGCTGTCATCCTTCACTCCAAAATTCACTCTGACAGCAGTAAGCAGCAAGGCCTGACCCATTGGGCCTTGTATAAGTTAATGTAATCACCAATATGTTCATACCAAAGCAAGGGGAAAAAATCACAAACACAACTCTCATTTCTAAAACTAGTCATGTGATCAGAGTTTGTCTATGTTAGTTCCCTCACAACCATATTCCATGTTTTCTTCTTCTTCAGCAAGGAACACAGCTGATCACAATTTAGCATGACAGGGTGAACAAACCTTCAGTCCAGAAGGGTCAGGGTCATTAGTAATTCTGGTTTTATTAGATTATTTTAGTTTGCCATTAACTTGTATCACAGGACAATGGCTGGCTAAGAGACAACTAAGAGGATCGCTTGTATCTCAGACATAACCTTTTCCTGCTTCCCACTTTTCCCTGGTGGTCAGGATCTCTCCCCAGCCAGACACCATCCCCTCCTTTTGTTCTTTAACATAAAGAGTCTAAAGTGATCAGGAAAACATGTCAGATTCGGTTAAAATCTCACTGTTGGATCGGGTATCATTTCTCCCTGGGGCTTTAAGATTTCTAAACTAACAGAGTTCCAAGTTGTGAGGACAAAAAAGAAAATAATTCACTAATGGGCCATTACGGATAATAGAGAAGGAAATAATTTTCAATTCTACCCGTTTGATTCCAGGACAAAAATACCTTGGATGTGAGAGAAACATCACCACACACTGATTTGACAGTATGTTGCATCTTGATGGGAATTACTTTGGCCCTGAATTGTTTTGCCTCATAACTGACACCATAACTGAATTTCCCCAAACCAAACTTACTGAGGTATAGTTGACAGTTAACGTGTATATATTGAGTGTGCCCTTGTGACTCAGGTGACTGAGATTGTCCGGGGCAGACCATGTAAAGCCCAAGGACCAGGGTTTGTGACCCAGGGCCAGGGGAACAAACCAAAATAAACAATTAACTAAATAAAAATGATTCTTCCTCCCTTCCATCCTCCCTTCCTCCCTCCCTCCCTTGCTTTTTCTCTTTAAAAAAGTGTATATATTTAAGGTGTACAGCTTGTTGAGTTGACATATGTATACTTGCTAAAATATTTACCACAATCAAATGAATTAACATACCTGTCATCTCACATATAATGCCAGATTCAGAAAGCCATTGTCTAATTCTACTTCTAAAAAACTTCATCTAAATCCATAAGAGTTTATATTAGTCGAAACAGCAAGATTTTGAGTGGAAAAATATTGCTAGGTCATGTGGACTGGGTATTCTGATTGATAGTGGATAACATTATTAGATGTGATTCCCATGCGAAAACTAATTAAAGTGCTTCTTGAGAGTGAAAATATTTTTTTAAACTACACCTCACAATAAACCTCTACTTTCACACTTTTATATGATTAATGATACATCGTCCTACTTCTACAGGCGCAGCTCCCCAATTAATCTTTCTGTAACTCCCTTTGTTACTAGTACAGTGATTCTCATATTTTGTTCCCAGAAAACCCTAATAATCAGTAATATGAGCCAAAATGTTGCACCACCACTATAAAATAATGAATTTCCAATTTGCAGAAAACTCTTAACTAATGAATATAAATTTTTTCAACAAAAAAGCTTCCCTATAATGTCTTTTTAATATTTGTATACTTGGAATTGTTTGTTATCTACTACTCAAAAATGGATGAAGTGGTTTTAAAAAACATAGTAACAGAAAAGCTCAAATTGATTTGTGAAGGATGTCATATATATTCCTATCTGTGAAGAAAGACACTTTGCACAGATCATATATAATAAAGTCTTTGTTTTTGGAAATAAACTTTTCTGCAAATCTGAGAATTTTTGTTTCTTTAAGTTTCTTTCCAGCTCTCAAGTCTTTTTCAGCCCAACTGATAACTTTGTTAAAGTTGTTTTATGAGGGAGTTAGATTTAGCAATATTTCATGGCATTCTGAAAAGGGCGTTATAATTTCTAGGTGTTTTGACCCATGAAAAATGTGGGAAACACTATACCAGAACACAGTTTTCCAAAACTTGTTGTCACTAGCAGTATTATATTGCAAACAAACACATAGCATCAGGAAATTATTTATGTAGTTATAACTTCTTAAATATGATTCTAAGTTTTTCATCACATTGTCTGGCCTTAAAGTAGTCTTTCAATCAGAGAAACTCAGATTGGCATCCCCCAGCCCCCACCCCCCAAAAAAAATCATTTAAAAATAAGATGTATTTTGTGAGCACGTTAGAGTGCATACCTTTCAAAATTCCTCTTTTATCTCTCATCCTCTTTCAACATACATTGCAGCAATTTCCACGCTTATTTTCTCAAACTCCGCCCACAGCCCTAAGTCAATTTCTATTATTATTTTCTCCCTCTGTCTGTCTACCCTTTTCGTAGCACAAAAATGCAACATAATGGACCATATGGCAAGCTGGGGACCTACCTCAGTGGATAGAAGAGAAGAAACGGAGCAGGTAAAACCAGAATCTTCTTCGTTGTGAATCCTAGAGCACTGAGAGGTGTGATCGTTTTCCTCCTGACATTTACATATGCACATATCTGAAAATTATTTGTGTTTATAGTGAGGTCTGTGAATTTTCCTGTGTTACTTTAGCTCTTTGTATATTAGTTTCCTCGTCTATAGAAGGGTCATGAGGCACACCCTGGTGGCCTAGAGGTTTGGTATACCGAGTGTAGTCCACCTACATCTTAAGGTTTCTGGTTCAAGACCCAGGACTACAGGGAACAAACAGGATGAAGTAAATAAAGTACTTCTTCGTCCTGTCTTTTCCTGCCTGAACCTTTTCTTTAAAAAATAAAGAGGGGGGTTAATTAAAATTAATTTTAGTATATTCATGTATCAATAATATAAAATATAAATACAATATCAATATATTAGAATATTAATCATAAAACATATAATAAATCAATTTATAATACATGTATAATAAATAATATATAATAATATTGATAATAATATTTTCTTCCTACTGTGATCTTAAGGGTTACATGAAAGCACACCTACAAATCATTTAAGAATAGCACATGGTACATGATAAGTGTTCACAAAATGTTAGTAGTTACTATTAAGAGTAGTGGTAATAGTATCCGTGACAGAGAGTGATTTTGTAAAGACATGCAATCCACCTTAAGCAAAGGTTTGGACTAATAATGTAAGTAAATCTTAGAATGTTGCAATATTAGTGACAGGAGAGGTAATAAAAATGTTAAACTCTCTTCTAAGTACTTCTTCATTCACACTATAATATACCTTTTTAACCTCTCTGTTGAAACACTGGTATTGTTATTGTTCTAATTTAATAACCAGCTATATCGAATGTTGATGATGTATTATCCATTCAACTAAAATATAATATGTATTATCTTATTTACTACAATGAATGTAGTAACTAATGGTGTAACATATGTGCTATTACTGTTATCTTCATTTTTCAAGTAAGGAAACTGAAGCTTCTGAGAGGTCCCTAAGAGCAAGAAGGATATTTTTCCTCGTGTGTCCAAGTTTTGTCTATCACGGTGTCTCCCACCAGTTGGCACTCAGGAAAGGTCTGTGGAATGAATGAGAGGAGTAGTTAAACTTTACTTGTCTTTAGTCCTGTATCTTACACCCAAAGCACATTTTCAAAAATCAATTATGAAATTAAAAACAACCATGCTTTCCATCCACTCCAAGTTTCCCCAAATCATTTTAGGAGGGAAATGGAAGATGAAACTGAAATAACATGAGCCTCTCGGTAGGAGAGACGTGCAAAGTGTGTAGACACTGAGCTAGTCAAAGTTATGAGACTGGGGTAGGCAGGATCACAGAGAAAATGATTTCATTGTGATCATCAGTAGAGGTAAGACTCTGGGACGCTCTCTCTTCTTCATTCTGTTTGTACCCCAAGGGCCAGGGCTTGGTGGTCTGGGCTATGAAGCTGCTGAAATGGAGCCTGAGGTGCAGACTGCCCATCACTATACACAGCTGCTGCTATGGCCTCCTAAGACCCAGGCTTAGGAGAAGGGTTGGCCCAGGAGTCTGGGCCAGCTACCTACCAACCTGAGTCTTTCTCACTGAGGTCAAACAGCTTCTCTTCCTCATTTCCACAGGATGATGTACAATGGTTCTATGATGCTCAGGATCATTATCTCTACTGTTTTATCCTTGGTGAACTGGAAATTATACCCTAGCTGACATGCTCTATAGGTTGCTATGAAAAATGAAGAACAGCAAATTTATCTCCTGCTGTTTTCTTTTAAAGAAACATGCCCTCTTTCCTTGAGAAAGCACTGACATGGCTGTCCTCAAAATGAGTCAGAACCAGCAGTGTTAGCATCACCTGGGATCTTAGGTCAGGAGACTCAAACTGGATGCAGAAAGCAATATTTGAACGAGGGTGGGAGGGTGGAGTGGGCTGTGAGGTTAAGAGTTTCTTCCTTGGCTGGTCTTTTTTTTTTTTTTTTTTTTTTTTTCCCGAGTTTGAACATTTTTTTTGGATGGCTACAGAGCAGTAGAAAAATTCTCAAAGCTGTAATTTACTACTAAAGCTCAAGATTTAAATGAGAGAAAATGAGGTCATAAACTTGAGTGATCAATTAAATAGATTTGTAAGGATGTGAGATTTTGGAAAAAAAAAAACCACTTTAAAAAAATAATTTAAAGGAAAGGTACAGAGCAGGCAGGAATGAAGGTGAACAGGCAGGAAGGAAGAGAGGAGGAATAAGTACTTCTGTTTTATTTAGATTTAGTTCTTCACACTGGTTGTTTCTCCCCAGATCTGGGACTTAAAAATGAGGGCATATGGCCTGCGCTCCTTCAGAGGCAACTGACCTAACTGCTACTCCACCAGGGTGCACCAAATTTGCCACTTTTTAAGTATTTAATAAAGTGCTGGAGATACTGAAAACGGACACTCAAAATGATTGAGAGTTTTGGCAGAGTAAAGGCAAGAGAGAATGAGGGGATCTAACATAGATTTTGAAAGAAGAGACTGGAGTCTTCATTCATTCATTCATTTACCTGATAATTATTTATTAAGCATAAATATATAACTAATCATACATAAATTACAATAAACACTATATAAAATAAACATGATAATCTATTTTATTAAGCATTAAATATATATTTAATATGTTATTTTCCTGTGATCAATAGGAGGTCATTGGCATGTTGTCAGGAGGGACACTCCATGAGTGACTGCAGTGCGGTGCACAGAATGGGTGTGGAAAAGGAGAGTGAAGGGGAAAAATGTCCAGTAAAACAGAAAGAGCATGACAGCAGCATAGATTAAGGTGGGAACTATGGAAATATTGGAATAGGAATTATATTGAGGAACATTTTTGAAGTGAGATAGACCTTGATGATAAATTAGCTTTGATGAGTGAAGGACATGAAGGCATCAAGAATGATACACATAGATGTAGACAGGTACTATTCATTCAGATCGGAAATGAAGGAAGCAAAGTAGATTTTCTGGGAAAGATCATGAACTTGGTTTTGGACATGATGAAGTGGAAGATGGAGATGTAATAGGTAGTTGAGTATCAGGTTTTGGAACACAGAGAAGCAATCTGTACTGGATATATTAATTGGTGAGCAATGATACACAGTCTCGTTGAAGTCATATTTGATAATCTCCTGGAGTTAGTGCTCAAAGTGAGAAGAATGCTAGAATTCAGACTTCAGAAAATTCAATGTTTAGTCAAAGGTGGAGACTGATCCAGAAACAGAGATTAAAAAGGACCAACCAGAGATATGGAAGGGAAACCAAGATGTAGTTTCTCAGAGCCAAGGAAGTTCAAGCAAGAGGCACCGTGTCCAATGCTGATGAAGGGTTAATGAGATGAAAACAAAAAAGTCTTTTAGATTTAAACACAAAGAGATCATTTAGAATCTTAATGAAGCCTCTTAAGGGAATATTTGGGCTAGAAACCAGATTATAATGGTCTAAGGACTAAGTCAGATTTGCAAAGATGGTAGTGATGAGTACACAGCTTGTTAAAATGCTATCTCTGAAGGACAAAAGAAAAAGAGAGTAGTAGAAGGAGGTGACATATAACTGAGGGAGGCTAATTTCTAACATAGAGTGGACTTAAATACTGGTGGGAAGGACCTATTGAGAGGAGAAAAGAGACAAAAGATACCCTGAAGGTTTCTGGAAAGGTGGGAGAGTATGGGGTCCAAAACATGGTGTGACTCTGATTAGGGTGAATGCAAAGTAGAGTAAAAATTAGAGGACAGACAAGGTTTTGGGATGAGAGAGTAGGGTACTGCTGTTCAGAATGAATATTATCTTATTCTTTTCCTCCTCAAGGTAGATCATCTTGGGAAAACTGAAGTCACACAAGATGATAATCTTTAGAAAAAGTGAAGACCTAATTTCAATATCCTAAATGGAAAATTATCATTGTGAACTAAAGAAAAAATAAGGATTACTATAGAACACAAAAATATGTATGCTAAAGATATCTAATATTAGCACAAAGTTGTCTGCAGGTTTCATTAATAAAAAATCCTATGCCATGATTAAGAAATCTGGCAACACATAAATTATTGACTGAAAGATATACGTGTAATAGTAAAGTAGAGTGATTTTTGTAGACTTTGATGTCACGAATACTCTCTAACGTCATCCTGAATTGCAAAATCTTCTAATAAGATATGGAACTTCTAGAAAAAAAAGTGCAGATCACATTCAAAGTTGTATAAACCAGGAAGCACTTCCATTTCATCTTCTCTCAGACATCTAGTTCAATGAGACCTCAATAAAAAAGGACTTACTAAACTTTCATAAAACTTCGTAATCCTTATAAGATCCCTGTGAGGTGGATACTCTTGTAATCTCAATTTTAGAGATCGGTAACTGAGGTTTAGAGGGTTGACTAATTGGTCTGAGGTCAGGCACTGCTCAGGGGTATTTACAGGCTCTCTGCCTGCTCCAGGCTCGTTACTGCCCTGCTGGGCTACGTCTCCAGAAAAGATGCTGACTGACAAGTCATTTCACCCTTAACCAATCTGAACAGATGTCCTCCCATATAACATGAACACCTGTGTGTGTGGCCTGAAGGTTATTACGGCATCATCCCTTAAAGGTTTTTCTCTTCCTGAAGTGTCACAGAGGAACTAGAAATAATTATAAGATAGAAAGGGAAGAAAAGTCAAGAGAAATGAAATAAGAAATGCCACCCCCAAAGGGAACAATATTATTTAAGGTTAATTTACAGAGGGAGATATGTGAACAGGACCATAAAAATGCTCGGGCATTTATGTAGCAGGTGGGATTTCCAAATTGCTGTTTCTGGGATTCGCAGGCTTTCACTGTGCAGCCTGAGGAGCAAATATCTGACAAGACTTTTAGCTTCACCACAGAGCACTTCACTTTCTTCTGTTTTCTTGAAGAAGTTTGCTTATTACAAGAAAATGCTGGACACAACCAGGAGTTATATGGAATGACTTTACAGCAGATGGGGCAGTTTCCTGGAGACCAAATGACTACCCAGAATTTTTTTGAACAGGTAGATCTTGGGTCATATTTAATCGACCTTCATGAAATATCACACTATGGCTTGAGGTTACCAGGATGTGCACAGGAGTTTACTTCCTCTTCTTTATGCCCCAATGATTCCACCAGCAAAAAACGGAGGAGAGAGAATTTACATGTCTGTTTGGGGCAAGGTTCTGGGCTCTTCTGGGTAAAATGGGCCACATTGTTTTTCCAGGGAGAAAGGAGGCCTCTAAGTGGGGAGGAGGGGATTTTTCATCTCTACTTCTAGAAATCTCAGACATGTGTTTTATTAACCCTTTTCTCCTTCCACTCTATCCCAAAAGACAAACTTCCCCCAAACCCAGGATGATGTTTAAAAAGATAACACAGATGTTGCTGTTGAAGTTCCTTCTTTCACTTCAGCATCTTTACTGGAAAGAACTCATGACCTTTGGAGGTGGAATCAAGAAAATTCAAGAAGACTTGTCACTTTTCAGTGTACTTTTTTTCCTGGATGCCTGAGGGTTGGTTTGGGGATTGCACAGCCCTGGGAAGATCAGGCTATTAATAGCAAATGATAGTTACTGCCTCACAAAAAGTGTGCTCTTTTCAATACTTTCAGCTGAGGGTACAGTGTAAAATTCCTTCAGTGTCACTCATTCATAGTCTTTGAGACAGATTATTATTTCTGCCCTAAGTTATGTGGGTTGTTTTTTTTTTTTTTTTTTTTTTTTTAATTTGTATCATTGGAAGGAAACCTGGATCCTGGATCTATTCTTACCTTATAACTTTGTAGAGACTTTGGGGTCACTGATTTCACTAAGCTTTCCCAAGTCCTTAAAATCTCTTTCTAGGATATTGAACTTTAATTGAAAACAAGGGTATAAGGAGATGAGGCTGGCAGAAGACAAGCCATAATAATCTTAATAACAGCTTACATTTATTTCCCAACTACTGGGCCAACTAAGTACCTTACAGAAATGATCTTATTTAAATATTTACAACAAGCCTATAAAACTGGCAGTATTATCATCTTTCTGTTTCCCTTGCTGAGGAACAGTTTTAGAGAGGTGTCATCATAAGAACTCCAGTGTAGGTCCTGGGTCTTGACCACTGTATACCCTGCCCCCAGGAAATGTCATCCCTTAGCCTTGGAGAGCCATGTGGAGGATGTCAGCAAAGCTCTCAGTCCAGGGGACAAGGCTCCTTTCACTGAATAAGGAGACCCCAGAATCTAAAGCTAGGTATAATTTTGAGTCCCACACTTTGTGCCCCTGCCTTTCAAACATGGTAATGACCCACCACAAAATGAGAACTGACCAGTGTAAGGCTTCTAGAATCCTGAAGCTTCTGATAGCTTCTTCTATCTCCTTTGTCCCACAGATTATTCTCACTCAGCCCACAGGGCTCTCTCTCCCAATTTCCTGTACCACTTCCAAGGACAAAAGCTCAATAAAGACAGTTCTCATAGTATTTTACAGCATGTTTACGTAATTACATCATTTGCTCTCCACTGAACCTTATTGAAACAGGCCAGGGCATATATTATATTTTCATTATTCCTTTTTAATAGGAAATGGAATTCCAAAAAGTGAGGTTACTTGCCAAGGGCACTGAGCAAGTCTGGGGTTCAGTTAGGACCACAAGTCACAACCATCAGCTCTAAGACTTGATTTGGTCTAATGCCCCTCCCCTTTACTCAGGAGATGCTTGCCCCAGCAGACTAGGTATAGTCTTCTGAACAAAGTGCTCTGAATAGGAAGCAGATGTGGTCTCCACCCTCAAAATGTTGACTATTTTCTTTGGGAGATGGCCCTATTCTCATTCACTTAGCACACAAATAGTGTATTGTTTTTCTTAGAACTATACCGCAGGCACAATGCTTCTTTCTGTCCATCCCCTCTCTCCCCACCCCAGGGGATTTTGTGCTTTGCCCACCTATACCCAGGAGGCCTCACTACCTATTGGTGTCAACAAAACCTGCATTAGTGACTAACAGTGGTAGCTTGGTTGAGAGGCTGAAGACTTTGGAATCAGGCCAATCTGCATTCAAGTCCTGCCTTTGAGCTTTCTGGTGTGTGACTCCAGGTCAACTCCTGACCTCTCAGCGCCTCGGGCACATCTACCTACAAAGCAGACTGTGGGGCCCATCTCTCAGTGCGACAGTGAGGACTGAGCGTGAGTGCAGTGCACAGAGGGAGTAACTGGAAAAGCTTTGTGTGGCTGTATGAAGGTGTCTGCCTCACCGCCTTCCTAAGAGATTCTCAGCTGGTCCTGGGGGGCCTGCAGCACTTCCTCTGCTTCAATATGTGCTTCTGTCACATCTGTAGCTGCAGGCCCTTCTCTTTGATCTTCAATCAAGCAAGGAGGAAGATGGCACTCAAAACCATCCTTTAACCAAAGTGCAACTTAGCACGGTAAGGCCCCCAGATGCAGGGATGTGTATTAATAGGATCAACCCCCAGAGGATGCCCACTCCACCCTTTACCAATATCATCAAAGACACAGCTCACAGTTGGAACAGAAGCCTTTAGACCACAAGCCCCTTTCTGCTATTGTGGCACCGCATGCTCAGTGAAAAGGCGGGACAAGCTTTATTTTAGTGATACAGGTACGTCCCACAACACCAGTAACCACCCGTACAGGTGAGCACCGATTCAAAGTGCCCACAACCCCCTTAGGAGAGCATGTTAGTGTGAACCAGCACTGTTTCCCAAAGAGCTGACCCCCTTCCTCTGTGCCAGTGGTGGACACAGTGCCACTGAGGTCAAAGGATTCCAGCTCCATCATATCAAATCTCTGTTTTTCTCAGAAAAAGAAAATGTCTGTATTGAAGAGAGACTTCTGTCGAAAAAATGGAAGACAGTCCACTACTGTGGCTCCGTGTGCTCAGTCTTCTGCTCCCCTCACAATGGCACACACAGTGACAAAGTGACTTCCTTCCAGGGTCACTACCTGGAATTCTATCACCACGTGTTTCCAATGTACCCTTCCCTGTGACTCAGGTAGCAGAGGACAATAAGTGGTCTTGACTTACAGTGTCACCTCCCTGGGACCTCGCAGACCCCCAGCCAGCTCCATTCTAAATCCTCAGGTCTTTTTCACTCACCCCGACCCGGCTGCAGAGAAACTGGCATGGGCAGAAGGGTCTCTTCCTACTGTACACTGTGAATTTAGCATAAAGTGCCTTTGAAAGAATTTGACAGCAGCTAGGGCTGTACCTGGAATACATTCAGGTGAGTTGTGAGAATAAGGTGTTAGTTGTTCTGCTTGGCTTTCAAACAGCTGCTCTTCTCACTTCTGAGCCCACCCATGCTAACCTTCAGTTCTTGGTTCACGCCAGGCTCTGCACTGCAGTTTGCTTGCTTCGCCTCATTTGAAGTCAACACAGACCCCACCGAGTAGGTATTACTATTCTGTCCATTTCGCTGTTAAGAAATGTAAAAAGGGAAATTCACTCTAGAACCTATGTTGCTAACCTCTGCCAGTGTCTCCCAGTTACAAGATGTGAGCTTTGTTCTTTTTAGGCATCAAAGTAGGGTCCAAGTCTTAAAATTCTGTGTCAACTTCTCCGTTCAGTCCTCACTACCAGATAGGAGTTTCAAAAACATCATGATCACTTGTTCTCAACAAGAATTTATAACAAGCATGTCCCTACTTAGAGCCTCCTAGGTGTTCAACTTAGCGTCAGACCCTATGGGGTAAACAAAGGAAGCATATAATTTATTTGAGAGAAACCTCTCTCAATACAACTGAGACATCAATTAAGTGTTAGACTAAAAATAAATGTTTCAAGATCCAAGGAAGGGGAGTCCAGAATCATGGAGTAGTGGTGCCATTTAAACTGATCCTTGAAGAATGAAACCAATGTGAGGAGGTGGAGAAGGAGAGAGCAGGGAAAGGGTGTGAGAAAAGTTTTGGAGAGAAGGTTATGGGGAGTTGGGCCATGACAGTATAATATGTGCATTATATTTCTCTTCACCATCAAGGATGAGAATTCTAGAAGTCTCATAGTTTCTTTTCTTGATATAAACAAATATTCCCTCACTCATCAAACATATTTTTCTCCCAGTTCTGGGTTGGGAGTCAGGGGGCTCCTCTAAGGGATGTCCCAGAGGCAGGAGCGCTGGTGTTCTTGCCAGTTCTTGTCTTCTCTCAGTCTGTCCTCTGCTGTGTTTGTTTGCTCTGAACTTTGTTTTTGGAAACTTTATGAAGTGGGATATGGAAATTTGAAAACCTGACTTGGAATATGGAAGCTTTATGAGTGGAATAAGACAACCCAGGTTGGTATCCTGACTCTGTCCAGAGCTCTATGTGATGATGAGAAGGAGGAGGAGGAGGAAGAAGAGGAGGAGGGAAAGGAGGAGGCAGAGAAGGAAGAGGAGGAGAAGGAGGGAGAAGAGGAGGAGGAGGGAAATATGGAGGAAGAGGGAAAGAAGGAGGAGGAGGAAGATGAGGTGGTGGAGAAGGAAGAGGAAGAAGAGGAGGAGGAGGAAGAGAAGGGTGATGATGATAGTGGTGGTGGTGATGGCCATGATGATGTTGGCAGCAAACCTCGACTCAACATGTGTCCTATGATCGATGACTGCCAGGCATTCTATATGTGTAAACTAATCAATTTTTCATGAGAGTTGGTCATTCACTATTATCACCCACTTTTATAGATGACAAAGTGGAGGTTCAGTAAGCTGAAGTCACTTGCCCATAGTTGTGCATCAGGTCATTAGCAGAGATGGGACACTAACCCTGGGGGTTCGTGTACTCTTCTGTCCATGTTCTTAGTCCACTAAGAACTGCTTCCCAAGACCCTGAACTTCTTGTTTCCTCATTTTAAAATATTCATAAAAGCTCTCTGGTGCAGAGTTGAAAGGAGTAACATGGTAATATAAGTAAAACATCTAACCCATGCTTAGATCAGTGCTGATTGTCCAGAGATGCCATCATTATTCATTTTCACCATTTAAAAACCTAATGTTTACGTGAGCTTTGTCTTGTGCTGTGCTTTCTACTTCAAGGATTTTGCAAATTACCCAGGAAGTACAGAGAGTTTTTTTTAAAAAAATCCTTGTATCTTTGTCTGCCTCTGTAATACCCACACGAAAAACTTGACACAGCTACTTTTTCAGCTTCTCCCTTTCTCTGCTTTTTCTCTTTCTCTTCTCAGTAGCTTCATAGACCACTGAAGGTAAAACTAGGAAAGTGCTTCACTGAGAAGTGAGTCTAGGAAATGGAAGGTGGAACAAGGCTCTGTTGCCCTTGAGTCAGGGTGGGGAGTCCTGGGTGCCTTTAAGTCAGGCAGCAAGCACTGTTCTACTAAACACATCCAGGGCAGGTGTCCCAGCAGGTGGGTCTCCAGGCAGATGCTGAATGTGGCCCACAAGAGGTTAGTGGATATAATTACACCTACATAAAACTGAATGCCCGACTCTCTTCCCTGCTGCGTCTTAGCTACAGGGGCTAAAATAAATATTTTAATTAGTTTTGAGTTTCTAAAAGAATCTTAGCAGACCAGACTTCCGAATAAGCCTCCTAGAGGGAAAGCACTTTCAAATCCCACCAGTAGGTAACAATTTCCTTCCACATAAAAACCCAAACCCCAAAATCGCATTTCTAACTAGACATATAATTGTGTTTCTTAGATAGACAGCTTGGTTATGTATTTGGCAGCTTGGAATAACAATCTTGGGCAAAAGCAGAACTTCCAGACCTTTTAACATTTACCATTAAATGACAGGTAATATCTATGCTTGAGCAAAATGAAAGTCCTATAATCCACTACCCTTTCATGTGATATTTTTTTAAGTATAGGTGAGTCCCAGAGCGTTTAAGGTACTAAATATGCAACTAATTCATAGTGACTTTCAGATAAGATTTTTTTTTTCATTTGGAAAAATGTCCATATGATGAAAAGTGTCCACTCACTCAGAGCTCTCACCACCCTACCAGGAATACACAGTACAGGCAGGCCCTGCTTTTCAAAAGTTTGCCTTCCACCCTTTTGCTTTTACAAAAGATCTGCATCAATTCCTGTTTTCACAAACCAAAACAAATCTGAAGACTTTTTCATTTGCAACAAACGCCAAAAAGTGAAAAGGGTGTTTGGCATTTGTTTGGCAGCAGCTGTCCAGGGGCAGCCCCAGTGTCCCCACCCAGCTCCCTCCCTGGGACTGTCATCCAGGCTGCATGGTATCCTGCCATTCCCACCTTTACTCTAGGTGAGTGACATTGTAGGTCTTATGTGCTACTGGTATGATTTTGTAGATCTGGGAATGCTCAAAAAGTTTCCTTATAAATGACTAGAAATTGTTTCTTCACTTTGGGCCACTCCGGCCTGCGCCTCTGGGAAACTTGTATTCCTTTTTTGCACAAGAGGAGCCAGGGCGAGACCTGACCTGACGAAGTGACTTGCCTGGCACCCCAACTGGCAGACACTGCCCCTGCAGTTTTCAGATGGCTGACAGCTCACTCTGAACCTCTGAGTTCCAGCTCTGGGTCACTTTAGAACAGCACACTACAAAATGCAGCACAGTCATGAAGAAGAAAACACTCTTGCTGAGAAACCTCATCCTTTAACACTTTCGCTTCCATTCAGGCCACTGTCTCCTTATTTTTGACTCTAAAAAAGGGAATTAAGCACACTGCATTTTGCACAGATATTCTGACAGCTGTGTATTCATTCATCATTTGTTCTTTCATTCACAAGATGTTCGCTGAGCCTGACTTAACCCAGACTCTGCACCTGACAAGCCAGCCTCTTGGACACCATTTCTGTCAGCTGTTAGGACACGGCTTACCACTTCAACTTTGGGCTGGTTTACATCTTCCCTGCGGACCCTTCACTGGTGCACATGTGATGTAATAGCAATAATACAAGCACACATTTCCTAAAAGATAAGGCTTCAGGAAGAAGTTTCTCTAGAGTGTGAACATCTCCACGACAGAAATGACACCTTACTCTTCTTGGATATCTTGCACTGTGTCACCCAACAAAACATCCTGTGGTGATGGAGTTGCCCTCTCTCTGCACTGTCCGCTACGGTTGTCACTTGCCATGTGTAGCTACTGAGCACTTGAATGTGACTCGTGTGACTGAGGAACCCACGTTTCTATTTTATTTTAATTAATTCAAATTTAAACAGCCACACAGACTTCGTGGTTACTATCTTGGGTTCTACAGATCCAGTGCAAGCCCTTCTCAACTTTCAGTGTCCATATTGCAAAGCTCATAAAAAAAATTTTAGATACGAAAAAACATATGTATATACACACACACACACACACACACACACAAACATACATATACATACGCCTTTAAGAGGAGTCATTTTCCTGTGTCCATAGTTGCTCTTTTTTTAAAATATATTGATTTATTTTTGACAAGTAAAAAGTGTATCTATTAAGATATATAGTGTGACATTCTGATACATCTAACAATGTAAAATGATTTACACCAATTTCATTCTAATAGGCAACTAAGAATAAGAGCTAATGCTCAGAGTAACCCATTGTTCAGTGCTCAAGAGATGTTTGTTGAAATATTGGAAAATATAAATGACCTCATTGGGTTAAACGCTCACAAAGAATGAACATGTATGAAGTTTTGTCATATTAGATATAATAATAGTATTAGTGATAGAATAGTTATGATATGTAACAACTACATAATTTTTTAAAGAAAAGGAGCAGGCAGGAATGAAGGCAAGTAGGCAGGAAGAAGAGAGGAGAAAGAAGCATTTTTTTTTAAATTTATATTTAGTTGTTCACATTGGTTGCCTCCTCTCTGAACCCAGGACTCAAACCCAGGGGTATGTGGCCTGAGATCCTTTGGAGGTGATGGACCTAACCACTATTCCACCAGGGCATGCCATAACAACTATTGGTATAAAGTTCATGTGTTGATATGCTAGCTAAACATGTAAACATCCATTCATTCGTTCAGCAAATAATTAAGCACCTACTATTTGGCAGGTACTGTTTTGAATGCTGAGGATCCTGTAACAAATAGAAGCAGACATGATTCCTGCCTTATTAGCTCTTGGGGACAAATAGCAACAAAGATGCTTACAGATGTGGTCATTCTCTAGGGAAAATGGAAAGGTGATGTGCTAGCTCCTGGGAGGGAAGGAGAACCAATCTTCAGGTGGAGAACAGAAAAGGTTCTTTGCAGAGATGATGTTTTAGATAGCGAAGAACCAGCCAGCTCGAGCAGAGACAGGAAATGGCATCCAGGCAGAGGATTCCATGGGTGCCCAAGCCAGAAGGGGATCTCATGAATTTGCGAAACATAAAGGACATGAATGACCCCACTGCTGACTGAGGTAGGAGAGCAGAGCACAAAATGAGATTGCAAGGCAGCCAGAAACCAGATGATGCAGAAATTTAAGGCATTTGGATTTCATTCTAAGGGCAAGGACAATTCCCCAGAGGGGAATTACAAAGAGGAAAGAGCGTTCTGACTACTGGTGGCCAAGTGGGGAGTAGGGGCTGTATTTGGGACTACAACTCAGAATGATGGCAGACGGATTGGAATGTAAAGGATGAAGAAAAAAGAAGAATTGATGTTAAATCTTCCTTTTTTCTTTCCTAGGCAACTTGGTAGATTATTTAGGTCAATTATGCTTTAGGAAATAACCCGCTTACATTATAATACTCTTTTACTTTTTCAGAGAGCTTGCCTTCCTCCATTCCTGTGGATATAAATGATCACATTAAGTTTTATCTAGACTAGTTTTGGAAGAGACTAAGTTCAAGGATTTCTGGGATAAAGAAAAAATCATTGAATTTCATTGTTTTTGGTAGCATTCATTGTACAAACACTCCCTTTCTTAAATCCCAATAACGTTTAACTAAACTCTCAAAACAGATCGGGATGTTATTTTTTAAATTTAATTAAATTTCATTGAAAGAACATTGTAGCATAACAGGACATGCTATTTAATTATAAAAGTTATCCCCATAAAATTCTTTAAAGCAGTGGGCTTTTCTTGGTATTCATTTCTTTATTCTACACTTCTATTTGAATACTTGGCAATGTGCCTGACCCTGTGCTAAGTGCTGTACAGATGGGGCTGAGGTGAGTGATCTTTGGGGGAGACATATATGAGATACAGCTAAGAGATAAACCACGATGGTTCTGCACTGGGAGAGAAAGAATGAGTGAGAATAATGGTGAGCAGTGGAAAGTGTCATGATTAGGATGGCCAGTAAAGGGACTCTAAGAACATTTATCCTGAGACTTGATGGATACACAGAGATCAGGTAGGTAAAGAAATTGGAAAGACGAGGCAAGAGTAAGAACGTCCCTTAAAGAGGGAACCGCATTGCCTAGACCTCAGAATAAACAAACAACTGGGGTGGTGCATTCAAAACAAAGGAGACAGTGGAGAAAGATAAAATGAGAGTAGAATGAAATTTAAAAGATTTTTATTTATAGATAATCTCTTCATGGAGAATGAAGGAAGTAAATACAGCTATTACGTGGGGAGCCACTGTTCAGAAATGAAATTAAAATGTTCTCCCTTAAATTATAGAACTAGTAGAAAAACTGATTTGATTTCCATGTACTTTTTTTTAACTACAGAATTGGGTAAAAGATGCCATACTTGTTTCAATGTAAGAACTCCTTGGGTGAATTGGTAGTCATTTTTCTCAATTCTAGAAATAATGTATAGGAAGCATCTCTAAATTAATGCTTTGGGTCCATACATATGCTTTCTTTGGTCTTGCTAGTAGGTGACAAAATCTGTTATTTTAATTAGAAAAGATATCTCCACAAAATTCTTTGAAGCCATGGACTTTACTTGATATTTACCAGTGGTAGATGCAGTGGTGGATGGAAACTGCTACAATTCACCAAACATGTTTTCTTGTGTAATGAATTCACAGCTATACGACATTTCCCATCTACCCCAGCACAGACCAAGTTCTGCCAAAGGAATGTGGACAAAATAGGGTCACTGCTTCTTGCCAAAAAAAAAAACAAAAACAAAAAAAACCTTCTTCCAGTGCTCCAGACAGGCTCTCTTTCTCCAACTGCAGTTGAACGCTGAGAAGGAAAATACAGAAGATGCAGAGCCACCAGATGAAGACACTTGTCTTCAATATTCAAACAGCCTCCACAGTGAACTTCATGGTTTGTTATGTGATGCACACTTCATGGATTCACCACTGAGATTTTGAGTTTGTTTGCTAAAACCACGTCTTTGGGTCCTTCCAGAATCCATTCTGTGATACAGATTGGTATGCATGCATTTTTTTTTCAGGTGATCCCAGGAACATGGAAGATGACTGGGGAAGTGAAATGGACAGGGTTGGAAACTAAGGAGTGGTTACCTTCTCCCCCAGTTTCTGCTTTGGGCAGCTGGAGCTCAGTCTCACAAAGGTGCACTTGGGAGTCCACACAGAGCCATCCCAATGGAGAGGTAAGGAGACGGGTATTTATGCACTACCTCCCTGGTTGTCATGTAGAGCTGCTTTCAAGAACACTAACTTTGCAGCTTTCCTGCCTCTCCCACCCCAAGGCCCAGTGTGCACACAGTATCTTCAAACAGAGAATTAAAGGGGTTCACAGGAGGCAGCTGGGCAAGCAGAGGTGAGAGCTGAATGGACATGAGTGGGGCCCCAATAGTGTCTGCTGAAAACATTTTGCCTACACTGGCACAGTTGTGGGCATTTAAAATGAAAATTAAATGACTTTACATAAAAATCTGAATTTCTGACTTCTCTCAAAAAATAAATAGCATTGAATCTGCATTTCAATAAGGCAATAACTGGTTGGAATTCACTTTTGATGGAGTTAAGGTCTATAAGTCTCTATAATCCCTCCACATCCTCTTGTTTCATATCCCCAACCTGTTTCTCATTACAACACCTTCGTGGTCCTTGTGGTAAGCACTTGAATCTATAATCCCTGAGTTCTTCTAAAACAAAGCGCTGTTTTCCTGCTTTCATTTTTTTTTGATCCAATTGCATTTTCTTACCTTCCTACCTCAAAAGCTGCTCAATCTACATCTTGATGAGTCCTTCCCTGGCTTTCTAAGGCCATTCACCACACTTCTGTGGTCTTCTAGAACTGTACTATCAAATATAGGCCACATGTGGCTCTTCAAATTTTTAGCTAATTAAAAGGAACTAAGATTAATTAAAACTAAACATTTATCCCATGTATTGCACTAGCTGCATTTCAGGTGCTCAGTGACCTTTTGAGGTCAGTGACTATCATATTGGACAGCACAGATATAATACACTTCCATAATTTCAGAAAGTTCCATTGAACAGCACTGATCTGTAGAGTGTGCGGGAATTCTTAGTTCGGCTTTTTTTTGCAGATACTCTTGCTATAAGTATTCACCCTTAAAGGTAAAATCCACATAAAGAATGAAAGCTTGTTCTGCAGTGTGTTTTTTTTTTTCTCACTATTGAATATCTAAGCTGTTGCCTGCAGTAATGTTGGAAATGTTTCTCAAGTTCCCAAATAAGGTTCTGATCTGGGGTCCCTGGTGATCTCATTCAAAAAACACTGTTCTCCTGGCCCTTGAAGGTTTGTGTGGTATGGGGAAGTGCTTAGGGCAGAAAGAGACCAGCAAGATCAGGTATAATTTTAACATCATATCCTTTTAGAATTGGAAGGAAATTCATTAAGATCACTTACTGCTCCTAATTTGGAAAGAAAATCATCAAAAGTTTATTTAACTCATACTTTCGTGATTTAATGTTTTTAATGTCTTTATTTAAAATTTCAAATGAGGAGTGCCCCAAAGGCCTAATCCATAAGTCTGTTGCCTCCTGTTGAGCATAGTCCACACACATCCCAAGGTTCCAGGTTCAAGACCCAAGGCCAAAGGGATCGACAAAGATGAACAACTAAATAAAATAAAGTGCTTCTTCTTCCTCTCTCTTCCTACCTGCCTCCTCACCTTCATTCCTGCCTGCACCTTTCCTTAAAAAACAAATAACTCCATGTGATTAAAGCAGTTTCATATCAAAGCAAAGCCATCTGACTTAGGAATCTGTCACACTGGGGTTTAATCCAGCTCTGGAACTTATTACTTGTGGATGTTGGCACCATTTCCTCATCTCCCCTCTGTCTTAGGGGAATAACAACCATTGCTACTTCACTGAATTTGTATGAGGGTTAAATGAG
Source organism: Solenodon paradoxus (assembly GCA_004363575.1). NCBI lineage: Eukaryota > Metazoa > Chordata > Mammalia > Eulipotyphla > Solenodontidae > Solenodon > Solenodon paradoxus. Next base: position 246,612 of record RJWH01000720.1, on the reverse strand, counting down.
ATAAATTCCATAGCAAGTGTTATAAATGCTAGTAGCTATTTTTGTCATCAGCAAAAGATCATATTCAAAGGAAGAGCAGTCAAGATAAGAATAAACTCCTAGTTGCACACCTTATTGCAAATTTCCTAAGTAGGTAATGTATTCTCAGAGTTCCCACCAATAGAAACATTTGTAGCGCTACAGGAGACCCATTTGAACACACACTCATTTTTCTTGGAAAATATTAATGTATTTCCATTAGTATAAAACCATGATTGTGAGGCAAACATTTCACTGTCCTACTCTGCCAAAAAATTAATATCTCAAATTAAAGCTATCATTTGGTGGGAAAAAAGGAAGGTGGAAACAGGATGACCAGGAAAAGAAAGACCAAAGAGCTTCAAACATTCTACTTTAGGTCAGAAATGAAATTACTGTAGGGGATAGTTCTCTCATTTTCTGTCTTCATCCACATGTCAAATCCATTTGAAAAGAATAGAACACTGTGAATGATTTATTTTACTAAAGAAGTAAACAGCGATTGGACATGTTCTGAAGCACCTCTGAGGCATGGCTCTGTCCTTCTCCTGGCCATCAAGCTGTGAAAAATCGTAATGCAGTCCAATAATCTCACTGAGAAACAAGTTAAAGACATTTCCTGTGGAACAGAACAGATCATATTAGGTCTATCAAATAATGGCATGTTGGCCAAAGGCCATGATAGAAACTGATTTGGGAAGAGGCTCAGGAGTGGCATTTGGCACATAGCACTTCTGTGTGACACCCCATTTCTTGTTAGAAACAATGCTCAAAATCAGTTGCTCAGTGAAATGAGATAGATCACAGAAGAGGGTTGTGGTATGATCAGATTCTGGTAAAACAGTGTCAATTAAAGTTGTTTGTTTGCAGCCACAGATATTCACTCTGACTCACAAAACAAGGAATTTATTGAAAGGATGTGGACAATATACAGAAGTATCATTTAGCTATTGTGGCACAACCACGCTAAACTTAGTGGCTTAAAAAATCAATTTATGTGTCTCAGTAATGCAGGCAGGTCTTTCCCATGAGCTGAGGGAAGCTGTGTGTCTACTAGGTGGTTCTGTGTCTGCGAGCTGGCTTGGGCCCTGGCCTCTCCTCCAAATGGTTTCTCTCTATTCTAGCCAGTTAGGCAATCTTGTTCTTATGGCAGAGGCAAGGTTCCAGGAGAGAGAAGCGTATAAGGCCTCTTGAAGCCTCGGCTCTGGACTGGCACACTGTCTCTTCTGCATTCTGTTCAACAAAGCAAGTCACAAGATATCCCAAGATCCAAGGGGTAGAGAACTAGATTCCACCTCTTACAAAGGATATGGATATGAATGACCTTCATTAGGACCATCTATGTAATCCATTTGCCATAATAGAATTGAAGGGAAAGTTGAAGAGTTCATTCTCAGAAGCCCCATGATGCAGGGCTGCTCCAGGGGTCTAGGTAATGAGAGCCAGTGAGTGATCTCCACAGGGTTCTCCTCCCAGGATGAAAACACTACAGCATTTTAGAACTCCAGAGGCTCACTTAACTGGAAACTGAAATCTCACCTTGGTCACTGCTTACTGCTTTCCAGCAGAGGGTGTGATATCTGGATTGGCAGTCCCACTGGAAATTATATTCCATTGTTTAAGGGACTATCCCCAGAGCAAAGTGTGGGTGCGACTCCCTGAAGAAGACAGAATGAAACATGGGTCATCCGTACCAAGGTGGTCTTTCCACGTATCCTACTTAAACTAGAAATACCTGTGAGTGGGATTTGTGAAAGAGAGTTTTCCTTTTGTTTGCCTGTATTTCTGAAATTTCTCTAATACTTACGTAATTAAAATTATAGAAAAAAGTTAAAGAGACATACAAACTGCTGGCAGGTTACATGGAGTGGACAGGTACCTGGATTCCAGGTATTTTTACCTCTGCCCTCCTCCTCCTTCCCCTCTCCTCCTGCTGCTAATACCCATATGTACATAGACATATCTCATTCCAAAAACAAAACTGCTTTGAGTCTTTGTTTTCTCATCTGTAAAGTGATGGAAGAGATTATCCCTAAAGCCATTTCTATTTATGAATAGTAGAGACACATGTAATACTAATTTACCAGATACATTATTTTATATCCTGTTTGATACTTTCTCTTTGTCTCAATATACTTGATTTTAGGTTTAAAACCTTAAACTTATTCTGAAAGTACATGGGAAAGAAATGTTTTCTTCAACTTTCTTCTTTTCAGTCCTCATCACCAGATGCTGATATGACAGTCAGCTGGAAGAGCACAGAGTTCTAACAGATGCCACTCCATCCCTAGGGAATGCTTGAAATGTAGGTCTGACATACTAGAAATCAGTCCCCGCAGAAAATAGCCCTCCTTACCCTTCATGACACCCAGACAGTAGCTTTGACCTTGTGGGTTGGAATTAATATAGCAGCCCCCCAAACCCGCTGCAAAAAAAAATACAGGATGTGCAGTTATATTTGAATTTCCTATAAATAAGAAACTACGTGGTAGTTAAAATATGTCCAAATATTTCAGATATTCCCAGTTTGGGCATACTTACACTAAACTATATATTCATTTTTACCCGAAATTCGAATATTGTTTGCTAAATCTGGCAACACTACTTAGAATCAATTTTTAATGTTATTTGTTTGTCCTACGCCACCTCAAATTCAGGGAAAGAGAAAATATACAACCTGAGTCAGACTTTGGCCAAAAGAAGACTAAGACTTAAGATTATTTTGAAGCATCTGAAAGAAATAATGAGGGGAAACATTTATGGGAGGATACCCTTCATCCTTCATTTTCTTGGGATCATGATGATCTGGGACAGGAATTAGAATCTGGTTCTAAATTCAGGAAGAAAAGTACAGTTGACCCTTAAATGGTGTCAGAGTTAGAGACCCCGATCCTCACTTAACTACTGAAAACCTGGTTAACTGGGGTACACATAACAAACAGCCACTTAACACATATTTTGTGTATATATTATGCACTGTATTCTTGCAATAAAGCAAGCTAGGGAAAATAAGAAATCATGAGGAAGAGAAAAATGCATTTACAGTACTGTTCCGTATTTATCAACATCATAGGTGTATCATCTCTTTACAAGAAAACTCATATAAGTAGATCTACACAGCTCAAAATCATACTGTTCAAGGGTCAGCTCTACTTTTCTTGGTTTTCTTTTATCCTTCACAAAAATACTATATATATATATATATATATATATATTTTTTTTTTTTTTTTAAAGGCAAGAATATCTACAATCAACAATAGGCCAAATAAGACAGATCCTTCGAACTTGAAAAGGAAACAGGCTTTTCAACTCTGAGAGTTGAATTAATGCAATAGCCACATCACATCCTCACCAGCTCCCAGAACAGTCATATGACTGCAGGAGAAGCTGCGTCATTAGAAAATACATAAAAGGAAGGTACGCTGAGAAAGGAAGATAATTAACTATGGAGCATGGGAAAGGCAGATGTGAAGATGAAGGCTTGGCAAGCCTGCTTGCACTGCCTGGGAAGAGAGAGCAGCTGACTGGAGGGAATTTGAGAGATGGGTAAGAACTGGCAATTAGCAGAGATGTGGTTCAGGCATAATTTACGTTTTATGTTCAGCATACAGAGAACTCTGGCCCCTGAAAACATCCAATCTGCCTTGTGCACAAACATGGACAAGATATGATGGGGGAAAATGACAGACATGTACACCAGTTGGGTGCCCCAAATGAACTCCTTGGCTCTTGTGGTAAACAAAGGAATGGCAATAACTAGGAATGCCAGTTGTTTCTGACTCAGTCATTGACACTTTGAACAGCATTTGGGACAGCCATCATTTAATGTGCTCATGTCCTCCTGGCACTAGTGAGGTTGGTCTATTTTAGCCTTTACTGACAAGGACGCAAAGTGGGCAGGCAGGCAGGCAGGTAGGCAGGTGTCCAGAACAAGAATCTACCGAAAGACAATTTCCTGTGTTTGCAACGGGGGGCATGCTTCAGCTGAGAGAACGCTATTCTTTGATCATGTTTCCTAAACAGAGCCCAGTTGAATTTTAAAATTCGTCAAGCAGAGATCCCCTCCTACACCTTGTTTATATTCTTTCCTCTGACCATTCCGATCTGCAACCATGGACTCAAGGTCAATTTACCTCATTTATGTTTTGTGTACCAAACATTTAGGTAGCACATGCTATGTGTCAGGTATTTTTTTTAAAAATAAAACTTATTTAAACCTCCCTTTACCTGTGTTAGGGAGGAACCACTGTCATCTTACAAATGGGGAAACGGAGGTACAGAGTGGTTAAGGAATCTGCCCACAAAAATGGCAAAGTCAATACTTTCAATAACTTTGTTATGTGCTCTCATCTTTGGTATAGGCATCTTTGGTAATGTGCATCTCTTGGCTATATCATTTCTAATTCTTTTTTGTTGTTTTGATTTTTTTTTAAAGGAAAGGTGTAGACAGGGATGAAGGTGAGTAGGCAGGAAGAGAGAAGAGGAAGCAGCATTTATTTTATTTAGTTGTTCATCTTGGTTGTTCCCCCTGGCCCTGGGATGTGAACCTGGGTCCTTGGAATGTATGTGGCTTGTGCCAGCCAGAGGCAGCAGAATTATCTCCTAAACCACCAGGACATACCTCTAATTCTCTTGCCTCCTGGATGAATGCATTCTCCTGGGTGGGAGAGGTGGAATGGAGCTTTAAGGGAATGCATATTGCTGAGCAAGATGGGGAGATGGGAGCAAGATGGCAACCGTGTTAACTAAGGACACATTTGAAGTCAGTTGTCTCTAGAATCTAGTTCTTGGGCTTCCCAGCATGAAGTTTGGGGTCTGCCATTTCCAAGAGGGTTATGCAACTTCCAAGAAGAAAAGCTATGTTAGCAGCAACCTCATCCCCAACAATTTGCCATCTTGGGATCTGAATTGTTCAATAATGCTTTGGATTTAGCTAAAGCCAGGGATAAATTCCTTCCTGAAAGTTAAAATTTCTCCATGTGAAGGAGATATTTTGATAAGAGAGTGACCATCTATGTAATCATCCAAATTATAGCACTTGAAGAGTGAAAAGAAAGTGGCATTTAACCAAGACTCAAATGGGCAAACAGGAGGCATGATCACTTTAATGATAAATATAGAAGTAGTCATCTTCAATCTATGACACAGGTTTTATTCTGGATAAACCCACTGGGAGATCAGGAGACACCCTGGCTGCTCGTCCTTAGAGGGCATTAAGAAGTCAACCAGGGTTAATAAGTGGTGTGGAGAGTCATAGTGGTACTTAGATATGAACTCTACCGGGGTCCTGAAGTTGCTTTAATAGAGCATCTACAGTACCACACAGTTAGGCTAAGTTAGTACATAAACACAGGGTACCATAGACTTGCTAATTTTCTACAGAAGACCAACTGCCATTTCGACATTGAATAGATTTTTCTCAGTCCACTTGATATGCTTTAGTTCAGTGGAGGGCGACAGGATGTCAGGAGGACTTGACATCCTGTCAACTGAGTGACAGCTGAAGGAAATGGGAACATTTACACTGGAGAAGAGTAACATGGGGTCCCATGAAGAGGCATTAGGTAGATGACTCCCCTCTATGTGCGAGAAGGAAGAGGCTCATTGTAAGTTGTCCGTAGTTCAGTTCAAAATGGAAACTGCAGCTTATCTGATTTCAGCTCACTTTAATTTCCTTTTTGTTATTTAAAAAAAAAGTTAATTCAACTAAAATGTGTAGGGTGGAAAGCAAAAGCCTTTTTCTTTTCTTCTGTTCCACCTTCCCATACTCCATCCCACCTCCATGAAACCCTATATATTTGTCCTCCCATCTTCCTATGTACCTATGTAAACGTATTATCTGTACAATTATATAGGTGTACTATGTGGACATATGTTTTTTCTGAACGATTACTACAGAGATATCGTGCAGATCTGAAATAAGAGATAGATGACTTCATTTATTGACTGTAAAGGTGTAAATATCCCACATTTTTCATGAACTCCTTTTGACGTTTTCATTGCAATTTTTCCTAGGCTCCTTGGAACGTGTTATGAGACATTTGTTTTTAAGAGATAGGATAGTCAAATGATTTAAGCTGTTGGAAAACGGAGGCACTGTCTAGGAGTGTTAGCCACTGGTTATGTTCAAGCTGAGGGTGCTGGCCCACTTGGTTGGGACACTGAACAGGAGATTAAAGGCACAGATGGGAAGGCAGAGAGTTGGACTCGGTGCGTTCCAAAATCCATTGCAGCATGCCGAGGCCCCGACTTCCTGCACATGCTGGCTTGGGCAGTGAGCAAGATCCAGGCAGAGTCCCGTGAACAGAAGAGGGCGATGGCCCAGGCCGCCCTCCCCCACCCCAGCGGGAACAGCCGGTGCATTCACAGCCCGGCTGGTTCCAGAGGCCGCCCACTGATAGGAGGCTTGTGGTCAGGAACTCACGCAAGCCACGGGGCTTGCTCCAGCTGCCCTTTGGACCTTGGGAGGTTTCAACTTGGGTACCTCAATTTGAAAGAAAAGGAATTCCTTTCTAAATACTGCAGGTTCTAAATTAATGGCAAATATAATACATTTTTAAGAGCTTGGAAAAGCAGAAAATTATTCCTTCACCTATTTCCTATTCTGACATTTTACTGAGGCAGAATTCAGTGGCTAAGAAAGTTAACGTTATTATACTTGAACTTAATAAAGAGTCACCTGGTTTTTCAGTGTTCAGCATCCTATCTACTTATACACGGGCTGGAGAGATGAGTTTATTTTCTTTTTATCTTAAAAGCAAATTATCTCTAGAGACATTGCAAAAATAGTACATAGAACATCTGTATACTCTTACATTCAGCGATTACTAACATTCTTACCGTATTGGTTTTATTTCTATGTACACATATATAAATAGTAGTACTAGTGTCAGGCACTGCTATAGGTCAAATGTTTGTGTCCCCCAAATTCATATATTGCAATTCTAACCCTAAGGTGATGGTATTAGGAGGTGGAGCCTTCGGGAGATGATTAGGTCACGAGGACACTGCATGATTAGAAGTGGTGTAAAAGAGGTCCACAGAACTTAGCCCTTTCCCCATGTAAGGACACAAGGAGAAGCTGTGACCTGAAAGAAGTCATCACTCTACCATGATGGCCCATTGATCTTGGACTTCATCACCAGTACTGTGACAAAGACATTGTTATCTGTAATCCACTCCGATCTGTTATAGCAGCCTGTACCAGCCAAGAGAAGACCTACTGAGGTCAGCTGCAGGTATCATATAATCTTCCCACCTGCATATATGGGTGTTTCCTCAGAACAGTGGCACAGTATAAGGATCAACTTAGGGTATTTAACATTCATATAACACTATTACTAAACATAATCACATATTTTTACACACATATATCTTCACACATACACACACATATAAATGTATATATCTCCAATCTTTCCAGTATTATTTTCCCAATCTAGGATTACATAGGAACATTTAGTTGGGTTTCTTTAGTCTCTCTTTTGTATATTTTAAAGGAAAGGTGCAGATAGGAATGTAGGTGGGTGGGCAGGCAGGCAGGCAGAGACAGGAGGAAGAAGTATTTATTTAATTTAGTTGTTCATCTCAGTAGTCCCCGACCCCCAGGCCCAGGTCATGAACCCATGTCCTTGGTTGGAGGTGGCAGACTAAACCATTAAACCACTAGGGTAGGCCTTTATTCTCTTTTATTTCAGAATAGTTTCTCACCTTTTGTATTTGATGATATTGATATTCATGAAGAGTATAGGTTTATGGCCTCCAATATGTACTTCAATTTGGCTTGTGTGGCGTTTCCTTTCAATACAACTCAAATAATGCACACACCATGTCCTTCTCAGTGTGTCTGTTAGAGAGCACTAGTTGCCCGTTTGTCCTGTTGTTGGTGATGCTAACTTTGATCATGTAGTTAAAGAAGTGTTCAGTTGATTTCTCCAGCTGATTTAGGGGAATCTTACCCCTTTTAGAATAAGAAATCTATCAGGATACATTGGTTGTATCACTCAGATTTCTTCACTCTAAAGGTACATTTTTCTCTTTGTGATAACAATTTATGGGCAGATATTTTTAGACTGGCTAAGTAGCTATTTACAAACAAACTGGTTTTAGCATCCATTGATGACCCCTGCCCTAATCAATTACAGCATTACTATGGTGAGTAGATGCTCCTGGAAAAGAAATATTATAATATTGAAACCTTCCTTCACCCCTCAACCATATCTCCAAAAGAGATACCCCAGGAAAATCATCAGGGCTAATATGACTAAGGTCCCTGACAACAATTCTCTCCACCATTTCAAAGTTTGGGTTGTGAGGGAGGATGAGACAGCCATGACAATAAGACAAAGAGACCTGAAATGAGAGTTGGAAGAGCTGATGATTGGCCTCTCTATTTGGAGATTCCACAAATCCCCATGAATGAGCATGTCCTAAATGGAATTCTTTTGAGGGGGGTCCCTCCTGTAAACCTATGCCTCTTGGCAGAGTTCAAAATCTAAGAATGTTCACCCCCATTTACCTAGTTGCCCAAGTAAAAATTCTTTCCACAATCTCCTGACTCTTCCTTGCTCTTCACATCTACTTAACATCTCAGTCCTATGTTAGGATACCTTCCAAGCACCTCCAAGAGTCATCCTTTTCTCCAGCTCTAACACACTACCTGACCCAGGATTCAGCATCTCTCACCTTCTCTGGTGCACTAGCCTGACGGTCCTCTGCCTCCAAGACTCTGTGCACTTAAATCTACTCTTTTCACTTCAGACAGAATGACCTTTCTGCTACATAAACCTGATCACATGCCCTCGCCAGCACTCCCTCGGTAGCTCCCCATTGCTATAAGGAGCATCTGTTTGAAGGATGTAAACTCCCTAACATGGCATACAATTGCCCCTGCAACTTAGAGTTGGTCCACTTGACCAGTGGTGTTTTTCATCACACACCATCTCTGACTTACTTACTGGCTTCACTTCTGGCCAGACAGACCAGAGTAAGCACAAGGTGACAGATATGGAATATGTTGTTGAAAAACCACATGCTTCGACGCCCACACAAAACAATATCTCCTTGGGAAATCATGGAAGCAGCCTTGATCTGACCATTTCTAGTACTCTGACTGTAGAAAGCTGCCTCCAAACTGTGGATTCTCCTGAGTTGAAGAGAAATACTGATGAGAAACAGTTCTTCATTATCATCCAGGTGGGAGAAGCCATTGAAAAGTGACCAGCAGAGGGCGCACCATGACCCTGCAACAAGCTTGAGGAGGGATGGTTTCTGCATTTATTTTCTCTCGAGAGAAAAGATGTTGGGTACAGATTAAATGCATTTATTTATGCTTTCTGACTACCACATGCATTCCACATCCCAAGGCAGCAACATTCTTTTATTTTTATGCTGTATCCATGGTTTCAGGAGAAATATGCTAAGAAAAATCTTTCCCATCACTAATTGAATAGGGAAATATGAAAGCTCAGGCTATTTTTTCCCTCCAAAGTCAGACATTTAAAATAGTCTCGTCTTAGAACAGAAATCTTGAGTCATTGAAAAACTTGAATATTATCAAATTCTCAACATTAAAAACCAGGCAAAATGACAATAAAATATGATTAATAGCTACCTTTTTTGGAGCATTTACTATATTCCAGATACTATATGGAGAGTTTTCTATGAATTAAAAATATAAATATAATTAACTCACATAATAAACTTGAAGTATTATTACTTCCATTTTTCAAATGAGAAAACAGACTCAGAAAATTTCAGCAACTCACCTAAGATCACCTATTTAGAATTTCAAGGCAGGGCTACTAGATGTCTTTAGTTATATGATCTCAGAACTCTCAAATGCACTACTATCAAAATGCAGACTTGTAGAATAACTTGAAAAAGGCTGCTTTTAAAACAAACGTATTCTTTTTCTTAGATAAAATTACTAAAATAGAACACATTTTAGCTTAAAAAGAAAAGGGGAATACAAAGGCTGACATATTGGCCATGTTTCATCATGAAACTTTTTTTTAAGGTAACCTTGATTTACAAAACAATATGTTTTAGATGTGTTGTGAAACATTTTTAATAGCCTGACAAGCTTTTGAACAGATTCACTTTGTCTGTGCATTGTGGATAAATAAATAAGACCTTGGATGGCTTCATTTTCTCACGTTCCACCCCTGCCCCACCCACCCGGGACAGTTTCAGTGATGTTCAGAGTCCAGGTAAAGCAACCCAGAAGGATCTTCCCACGGGTGAGATTCCTATGTGTCCGCTGCAGGCAGAAGAGGTCTTGTGTGGAACTAATGGAACCTTTAGATGGTGCATAAATGTTCATTGGAGGGAACTGATTCACTTCACCTTAAGCTCCAATGATGTACTAACAGCTCCCCTAGCTTTGCTAACCTCCCCCAAAAGGAGGAGCAAAGAACTCAGTATTTCCAAAGGAAAGATAAGTCAAAATCAAAGACTGAAATCCACTCTGGTGTCTGCTTCCTGCTGCTTTTTCTTACATCCTTCTCCTCTGCTCCTTCCCTCCCCACTGCCCACACAGTCCTTCCCAGATAGATGTGCAGTCCCGTGATTTCAACTTTCTTTCTCCTTTTAATCCCTCAGGCACAATTTGTTCTGCTCTGAGTCAAAGCTCACAGCACAGGTGGTCCGGCTGCGAGCAGGTGAAGTTACTGGGTATAATTTTGAAAGAATCATATATTTTTCTGGCAAGAGCAAGCCCCCGTGATCTACCTCCATAAAATCCCAGATTTCAAAAAGTGAACCTGACAGCCTCTGAGCACCTGGTTAATTTCCAAGCTGAGAGTCCAAGGCGAGACGCAGGAAGGGATTTTCTGAGCGGTGATTGGAGGTGGGTTCACGGGAAAGGGTTACTCTTCCAGCTTCTGCACTCAGTTCTGCACAGCTGGTTTGTCACACTGAGCACAAGCTAGCTCAGTTAATGCCTTAAATAGCTTTATCTTTATTATACAGGTAAAGAAATGGAGACAGAGGGAGGTGAACTTGCACAGCTAGGAGTTTGGGAGCAAGACTTGAACTGAGGCTGTGTTACTTTCAAACTTGTGTCTTGTCCATCTGGGCAACTTCCCTTTTCTCTCCAAGAACACTGCCTGCTCTCTCCTCTCAAGATTGAACTGGCAGTGGAGACCAGGCAGGAGTCATTAATGCATTTTGTACTAACCTTTAAAATTGTTTCATGTGAAGTCTAGCTTCTCTTCACAGTAAGTATCAAAAGAATCGTATCAAAAGTTGTTATTCCTGCAAGTGTGAAATATTTTTCAAAAGGAGTTCCATTTAAGCAAAATGTCTAATAAACTTAAAACAATTTTTTTAATTGAGGAGGGCAGGCAAGCAGAAATGAAAACAAGCAGGCAGGCAGGCAGAGACAGGAGGAAGAAGCACTCTCTGTTCATTTGGGATTTCACCTTAGCCCCAGCTTGTGAACCCAGGTCCTTGGGCTTTACACCGTCTGCATGACAGTGTCTCAGTTGCCTGAGCCACCAGGGCGTGACCCAGTCTTCTAGTAAACTTTTAATGCTTTAATTTCAACCATGCTACAATGAGTTCTCAAGAATTGAAATCTTGTGTTAGATCCCATGGCCCAGTGAAGTCGTATGTTTGGGGCCAATGGTTCTCAACTCTGGCAATTCACTTGCAGTCACCTGAGGAACGTATAAAAAAATGAAACTTGTCACCCCCAGTGGAACAGAGGTTAGGACAATCTTCTCCAAAGAAACCAGGCTACATACCTTTGGGTTCGAGTCCCAGGTCTGGGAGGAGGCAACCAGTTGTGAACAACTAAATAAAAATAAAATGGAATGCTTCTTCCTCCTCTCCCTGCCTGCTCACTTGCATTCCTGCCTGCACTTTTCCTTTTTAAAAAAACAAAACTTTGAGCTATAATTTATGTACAATAAACTGCATATATAAAAAGTGAATACTCTGATGTGTCAGTGTTTATGTACTCCCAAGTCATCACCAAAATAAAGATAACAGATTTGTCACCCCACATTTTACTGTCCCTGGTTGCTTAATATTTGCTAACTTAAAAATAATTGTTTCACAGTTTCTGTCTGATTTTTTTTTAATTGTCTCAGGTGTGAAAAAAAAACCCAAAAAACAAACCCTGCTCCCTGTTAGTCCATCTTGGACAGAAGCAGATATTTCTCACTTGGGAAGTTTCTAAAAAATAATTTCTGAGCTCCATCCCAGAGTAAATGAACTATAATATTTTCAGGAAGGGCTTGGAAATACTGATTTTTAATTTTCAGTAAGGTATTATTTATATGTAATAAAATTGATCCTTTTAGCATACAGTTTGGCAAAATTTTTCTTTTTTGACAGTGATACAGAAGAAGCACTTTATTTTTTTATTTAGCTGTTCACATTGGTTATCTTCCTGGCCTCAGGTCTTCAACCCGAGACCTCGGGATGTTGGTGGGACTGCTCCCAGGTCTAGTCTGCTAGATGGCTAGGCCACAGGACGCACCTGGCTTGGTAAATTTTGACTGACGTATATCGTCATGTAACTATCACCACCATCATGATATTGAACAGCCCCATCCCCTGTCCCAAATTCTATGTCCCTTTGTAGTTAGTCATTCTCTCCCCTGACTTCGTGTTAAATACTGGCAACCACTGATCTCTTTTCTTAAAGTTCTCCCTTTTCCAAAATGTCATATGCATGGGCTTATCCAATATGTAGCCTTTAGATTCTGGCAATTTTCACTTAGAATAATGAGTTTAAGATTCATCAATTTGGTTGATACACAAGGTGCTCTTTCATTTTCACTACATGTCATGTACCCCTGGTTGCTCTCCACTCCCCAGCTGACAGGCCTATGTTTTTAAAGCCCAGCAGGTGACTCATGTACTTCCAGGGCTGAGAATCACTGTGAGCTAGGTAAGATTTCCCAATAGTCAAATTAAGGTAAACATTAAGTCCCTTCCCTCACTCCTCTCCCCGCTTTCACATCAGATTATCTTAATACTTAGCCTCCTCTGCTTTATTAAGTAACTCGGGCTCTCAAGTATCCTCTAGTCTGTAGTCTCCTTTTACTCAGCCCGCCTCTGCACACTCAGCATCCAGCCCATGTGTCAATCTCCCCATTGCTCGTTTGTGCTCTTGCATCAACATGCCTCCTTCAATATCCAATTCCTCATAAAATTCCTCATGCATTTCTCAGACGACAACGTTCAATTGATCTTAATAGTAAAACCTGTAGGGATGCTAATGATAAAGTGATACAGGGTAGTACAAGTCAGGGTTTCTTGGAAACTCAGAAATGTGGTACAGAGGAATGAACTCTCCCAAATCCTATCTTCACTCAACTGCATCCAGAAGCAAGACAATTTATAAGCCAAAAGAACAATTTTTAAATATAAAAATTCATGCACAAAAAATTCAGCAATAGATGAAAGTTTTAAATGAAAAGATCATTCTCCACTCCTGGCTCTAACGCCAAATTCAGAGGTAACAACTATACTAGTATATTCCTAGTATTTTTCCAGAGATTTAATGTATGTATCGGCATATATACATAGGTCTGTATTTTATATTTTATTGCTATTTACAGAAGATAGATTTTATTATTCACTGTTCTGTGCTTTGCTTTTGTCACTTATCAGCATTTTCAGCTGACCTACCTTACTTGCTTTTAGTGCTTGTATAGTATTGTCGTATGGATTCACCATAGTTTATCTAGCAAGTCCACTGTTAATGAAATTTAAATTGTTCCCTCTCTCCGTGAATGTAATACTTGTACACAGAGCTCAAAAATACTTTTGTAAAATATGGGAAAGGTAAATTCCTAAGTGGACTCCCTGGGTCACAGGGAATATGCATTTACATATCTTAAAGCTGCAGTCAAGTTTGAAAAGGAAGGACTTTCTTTAGAACACAAGAACAGTTTCTGAAGTTACACGAGCTCTCCTCAGATGTCTGTAAGTCTTGCACTTTCTTCAGCCTCTGAGAGTGCCGGCTTCCCATGACCTCTCTGTGGAGTATTTTGCTAAACGATTGAATTTTTGCCAACTGACAGGTGAAAAAATGGTGTCTCCACATAGTTTTGATTTGCATTTTTCTCTTTTGAATAAGGATGGACATCTTGTAATACAGTCACCAACCACTGACAATTCTTATCTGACCTATCTATTCATTACTTTTGCCTGCTTGTCTATAGGATTATTGGGTTTTTTTCTTCTGTTTTTAGAAGTTCTTGATACATCGACCCTTGTGATTTAATTTTCAAAATCTTTCTGACCATTTTCTTTTGACTTTAACAATGGTGTTCTATTGGCTGGCCAACTTGCAGAAAATAAAATGTACCTCTAATTTCTGAATCAACTGGCTCCAAATGGTTTCACAGTATCTGTCAACAGGAGGTCTGACTAGCTTCAGTTGTCACCTTTCAGTCCTCACAGATAACTGGGGATAGTGTGTACCAGGAGGGACCTCTGTCCCTACCCACCAGCTGATTATAGAATAGAGGAGAGGAGAGAATTGTCTCTTAGAAGAATCTGAGAGACAGTGATTGGATTGGTAAGGACAAGACTAGAATAACATTGTGATCATCAGAAATGAAAACAGACTAATTACAAGTATTCTTATTTAGTCCTTACACAAGTCCTATCAAGGGATTATTCTCAGTCCCATTTTCCAGGTGGGGAAACAAGCACAGAGGAAATAATTGGTCAAGGCAATCAAGTTAGAGGCAGAATCAAGAGCAAAAAGTTCACCTGGCACCAGGTCCAACACTCTGTGTATGGATCATGGTTGGGACAGACGGGTCTCTACCTTCTCCACTTCCTTAATGAAAGGAATGACTCTACACGGACAGTGTCTGCAAACATTGCTGATGTGAAGTGAAAAGCGAAGATTTCTCACCCCTCTCTCAGCTCATGAGGCCAGTCTTAGAGAACACCAACGCACCAATAAACACAGCCAAAGAATTTCTCTTTCCATCGGGGCAACTTCCCTTCATGCTAAAAACCCTCTTTATAACCTAGCTATCTGCAATCGTCTAAGAAGGCAAAACAGGCCCTCAGTCAGTTAGATGCCTTATTTAGGTAGCAAGAGTTTCTATTTGGAAGGTGGAAGTGGCTGCCAGCTTTGGGTCTCAACCCAAACAGTCAAACAGAATGAAGATTTCAATAAAACCACCTCTTTCAGACTTCTGGAATTCTCAGCCATCAACCTGCTTGGTGGGTTACAGAGATGCTTCCATCCACTTTGGAAATCAGCCTTCTGCATCTCCTCCCTCTCTGTTCCTGTAATTAACAGTGATTCTCAAGTGTGGTCCCTGGATCATCAGCATCACCTAGGAACTTCTTTCAGAATTGAAGTAAAATGTATATCACATACTATTTACCAGATTGAAGCACACAATTCCTTCTCATTTAGTACATTTTCAGTGTTGCATACCTGTTCCCTCAATCTAGTTTTAAGACATTTCTTCATTCCAAAAGGGAAGTCTATAAACGTTAATGGGTCGTTCCTCGTTTCCCATCCCTACAGCCCCTGGCTACCACGAGTCTCCTTTCCATCTCTGGATTTGCCTCTTCTGGATATCACACATAAAGGGATCCTACAATGTGTGACCTCTGATGTCTGACTTCTTTTACTCAGCATCGTACGGAGGTTCACCCAGGCTGTACCGTGGCCCAGTCCTGCAGTCCTGTCTATGGTTCTAGGGACTTTTTGACATGCAAATTCCTTGCCTCACCCACACCTAGTGAATCAGAAACTCTGAGAGGGAACCTCACAATTTGTGTTTTCACAAGTCCTTTTGGGGCTTCTGCATCTTAGGGTTTAAAAACTTCTGCATCTTAGGGTTTAAAAACTACTGATTTAGGAGATATCCGTCTTTGTCTATGCTGGTTAATTCAGAAGGAAGTTGCTGGATTCTTAAATTCAGATTTTGTTATACTGCCCAAACCCCAGAGTGGGTATTGATTTTTTTAAATCAAAATGGTTTAGACTTTTGAGTTGCAGGAGAGAGCTGCCAGAATCTGGCAAACTTATTTCTGGTCTAAAAAACATATAAAAACAACAACAAAAAACTAGAGCACATTCTTTCAAATAATCCCAAACTATTTTTAATCTATCTCAATGTTAGCTTCAACATTACCCATTTTGTTTCCATCCTATTTATAGAATTCCTGATGGCTTCTCGAACATCTCCAGACGTGCCTTCCATTTCCCGAGTTGCACGTTGTAGGAGCCTTTAGACAGGGCTGTCCCGGCTGCCTCTGTCCTTCCCTAATGGTTACACAGCACAGATCTGTCCTGGAAACACACATGCCTTGACCCCCAAGGACACCCAAAGGGCTTCTGTCACAATGTACCTAAAGGAATTTCTGCAATTTGACACCCAGTTTCCAAATTTCTTCTCTGGCACTTCCCTCACTGGGTGGCTTATGTAGCCCACTGCACTCTCAGGTCATTTGTAGATTTAGGAAGAATTCTCTTGGTGGCACTGAGAAGAACCTGGAGAAGAAACTGCAGGGAACGGGTAGTTCAATGCTCTAGTTCAAGTGCTAACTTGATTCATGCTCTTGTCCATTCAACAAATACAACATAAACACTCCATTATTGAGTGGGAAGATCCTAGTGAGCAAGATAGATATTACCTCCCTCCACTTCAGCTTTGGGGTGCTTAAAGTCTAGGGGGAGAGTAAAAAAAAAAAAGAGGCAATTTCAGTACTGTGTGAGGATACTTCCATAGGAGTGCCTGCAAATAAGCTTGGCGCACATGGAGACACACCTATTTCAGCGGCATGGATGAGGTTGGGTTTGGGGTTCAAAGAAGGCTTCCAGGAGAATGAAAGAGCTGAGTTTGGACATGAAAGATGAGCAGAATTAGGCATGTTGGGTGTTGTTGAGGGCCTAGGGAGTTTCAATGAAAAGAACATTCTAGAGAGAGGAAATGGCATGTGGAAGATAGGGAAGGAGATGTCTAAGAATCAAAAGATTTGTGAAGCTGCTGGATTGTAAGGCCAGAGGTGGGTCTGGTGGGGCACAAGGGTGGCAAGACAAGAGGTGAGAGAATCAAGTCAGGGCCCAGTGAGCCCGGGGGCCTTGTCAGGAAGCACAGTGAAAATCCATCAAGTTGTGACTTGATCTGTTGTGTGCTTTATTGAACTGTGTGGGGAGTATGAGTTGGAGGGAATTAGAGAAGATACTAGGAATTCATTAATGGGGTCTTGCACTGGGACCTCCCCTACATCGCTAATGGGATGCAAAATAGACAATCACCTCACAGAACAACTTGGGGATGTCTAGTCAAGTAGAAGGAGTGTGTCCTGTGGTCCAGAAATTCTGTTCACAAGAAGGTCATAACTGAATTTGTTGAAATAAAAGATTGGAAGCAATCTAAATGCCCATCAATAGGATGCATGCCCATCAAATGGATACATAAAACATGCTACATTTATGCAATAGAATTTTGTGCAGTAGCTAAAATGAATGAACTAGGGCTAGATTTATCAAATTGAAAAATATTAAAAATGTGATGTTGAGAAAAATAATGAGTTTTCAGAAATACCAGTACAATGTGTTTACTTTAAAGTTAATAAGAGATACCATTCATTTGTGCTCCATGGAGCAGAAGCTATCCTGATAATTAAATTTTGATAACATGTTTTCTTACACTTATAATTTGACACTTTGTATTTGACTAGATGGCTTTGTATCATATATTACACTAATGGGTGCATAAAAGGAGAAAACATAAGTGAAATAAATTAGTTAAGAAATTCGCCAAACTTTTCCACATTTATTGTCCGACTTCTGATTTTTTTATTCAAACTAACTGACAACGTGTTTTCCCACACAATAAGTTCTCTATCCACCTAGAAGGCAGGTGATAGAAAATGTCTGTGTAGTCTTCACGAAAGAATTGAAATCCATTAGCACTGGGCTCTTAGCTATTTTGCCTCTTCCTGTCTCTGTTAGATCCCTGCCCTGGAACACTGTTAAACAGTTCTGACTTACTACCTCCTCTACAATTTCCTTGTGGCTGCTTGGCTCCTCAGGGTCAAAGAGAAAAGTCTCACTATTGTCTCCAAAATGTTCTGCATGTTTGTCCCTGGTACTTTCGATGCTGGAGGATGTCAGGCAGTAGCTGCACAATTGCCACCTGGCTGGCAGCTGTAGTAAGACACCATCCACAAAACGAGCATTCTCATTTCAGAGAGCGCAAAACAGAAAAAAAGAAGTGTCTTACAAACAATGAAGTATGGTAGATATTATGAATAAAAATGTATTTGGAAAATGTAAAAACTCTACATGGAAATGATACAGCATCAAATTCAAGATTGTTGCGATCCCAGACGAAGCAGTTATGTGAAAATTGAGGCACGTGATTGGAAATGGATGAATAGGGAGGGTCGAGTGAATTGCTAATGTTTTAGTCTTTAAGACACGGGGGGGGGGCTGTTTGTATTATTCTCTGTGCTTGTTGTATGACAAATATTTCATTAAAAAAAAAAGAAAACTGTTATACAAGTACAATTCTGTTAATGATTGGTTGTGTGAGTCAGGAACAAGTATAACTTTCCATTCTATGTTGAAAAGATGGTGATCCCTTTCCTTCCTGCCTCAGAAGAATTCTGGGTTGAGCAAATGATTATGGATACTTTGTTAAATTACAAAGCACAATAAATAAAGGTTATTGAGATGGTTATCTTACAAGAAGGCCCCAGGTAGAAGCCTAGTCAATAACCAACACCAACTTCTAGGCATGAGTGCAGCCATCTTGGACCTTCCAGCCCCAGTGGCCTTCTGGCTTAGACCAACAGAACTCCCTGTTAAGCCAAAGAATTATGAAAAATGATGAATCACCATTGCTTTTTAGGTTATCATGTTTTGGGGTATTTTGTTTTTCAGCAAAGTCTGTCTGAAACAGAATGTCATTGAAAATTTACCTATGATTTGCAGTTTGATATGATCTATTTTGCGGACCACAGAGACTGTTATCACCATACTGCATTCTATACTGAGCAGTAAGTAATTTTTAAGCACCTACTTTATGTAGGTTATTGGCTAGGTGCTATGAAGACATCAAAAGTCACTATATATATAGGTAGTCACAGCATTTAAGAATCCATAACTTAAGAAGACATAAATTATAGAAAACTAATAAGAGCATAATAAATTGCAAAATGCAGGCTGTGCAGAGAACATTTTGAGAAGTTCTGAGTAGGTAGCAGGAAAGATGACCTAATTCATTTATTCTCACAACAAACCTATAAAGTAAGTTCAATGTTTATTGACATTTTATAAGTAAAAGAAATCAAGGAAGCTGTAGTTAAGTAAGCTGCCCAGAGTCACACAGCCAGCAAGTGTTCAAGCCAGGCTTGGGCCCCAGTAGCCTGATTATAAAGCCCACATGCTTACTTACCAGTGTGCCCCGGACTGAATGTTTAACTGAGCCAAGGCTGTGAGCTCAAGGGCACAGATACTCGGGGTGGGGAAAGAGGCTTGAAGAATGGAGAAGATTCTGTCAGGAGAAGCCAGGAGATGGCAGAGGATGTGGTAAACTGAGCAAAGGCCAGGGTCCCTGCAAAGGCAGGAGATGAGCATGGAAGGGAAAGGGCAGGACTTAACCTAGAGCTTGGGAAGCAGAGTAAGATGGAAATATCAGATAAATGGTGTGGGGTTGGGGAGTCAGAGCCTCCTGCAGGTAGTGTGGAGACTGGGCAATGCATTCTGAAAGCAAGAGAAACCAAATCAGACTTCACGTGAAAACAGCAATTCTACCTGACCAGCTTTTTTTTTTTTTTTTTTAAAGGCAAAGTACAGGCAGAAGCAAAAGTGAGTAGACAAGCAGGCATGAAGAGAGAGGAAGAAGAAACACTCTGTCTTAACTAGTTGTTCATCTTTGTGGTTTCCCTGGCGCCTCCCCTCTTGGGATATATGTGAACTATGCCTGTGAACTAAGCTACTAGGCCACTAGGGTGCACCCCGACCTGTTCTTAAATTCAGTCTTGAGGATCAGTAAAGATGCACGAATAATGCATGATGCTGAGAATATCCTGTGTAAACAGATCAGAAAGCCCTACCTGAACAAACCCTAGAAATGCAAGAGATCAAGTACATATTTTGTTGAACAAATAAACAAAACACGGTTGAGTAGAAAAATTTGAAAATACGGGTGAACCAAAAAAAAAAAAAAATCACTTATGTCATCATCCAGAGATAACCATATCCTTCAGACTTTTTTCAATATATGTGTCTAAATATATACTACACAGATGGGTCCATACTATTTTAGAACCTACCTTAGACTATCTTTCCATAGCAATAAAATATACTCAGTGGCATCATTTTAAATGGCTGTTTTCCGCGTTGAAGAGCATCTTGAACCTTCTCCAATCCCCCACTGCTACTTAAATAAAAGTCCCAGGTGTAGCCATTCAAGTGATATGTTCTTAAGCACAAAAGAGGGTACTTGAAAAATAAATCCCTGAGTAATCATTACTGTCATTTCGCTAATAACTACAGAGCTCTTTTCAGTGAGCACCCTGAGGAGCATTCTGCGGTCTTCCAAGAGTCTTTAGGTGGTGCTATTAGACAGTAGTTTCTTCCGTACACAGATGACTCATCGGGGGAGTGTGTGGGCTGCTGTTGTCCAAACATGATACTGTCATCGTATATTCTCTATTAACTCTAACTTCCGCCAACAAAAATGGTAAGAATCAGGTATTTTGTAGTTGTTTGTGATCGACACGCATTCTTGAAAAAGGACCAACTTCAATGGATTTAATATATCCTGCAAAATGCTATGAGTAGCTTGAGTAGAAGATGTCTGTCTTACTAGTAAGCTCTACCTGGGGCCTTCTGTAAAGTTCCCTGCTGGTGGGACACCAGCTCTGATGAGCTAGAAATGCTGAGAGCAAATGTGCCCCAAGGTTTGCAGAATACATTTTCCCTCTAGTGCCATTATGCACAATAAAGTATATCTCTTAGATAAAAGCATCGTGAAAATAATGCTACTAGGAGTGAAGGAGGTAGGCAAATTGGGTAAAAGGTCAATTATATGGTGGAGAGAACTGGACAGTTAGGGATGAATTTAATGTATGTACATATATTGATTAATGATGATGCACAGCTTAAACCTACATATTTTAATGTAATGCTACTTCAATAAAATAGGAACAAATACATTTTTCCATAAAACTATGATGACATTATAAACAAACACAAATTTGAAACTCACAGAATGAAGCACAGGGCCTCACGGCTTCCCCCTAGTGGCTGTGTTCTGCTTCATCACCTATCTTGGCACGAGTGGGGTCCCCTCCTGGGAAACCCAGCGCCCTCTAGTGGACTTCCCGGCGTGGCCGACTGAGGAAGCCGGTATACCAGCCAGAACAAGGATTAAACACTGAATTGCCTCTGCCAGAGGTGGTGAATTTTTTTCCCCTTCAGAGATATCTTAAAAGCACACTTGAATCCATTTTCATTCCTCTATGATGACTGAGTGTCTTTTTGATGAAATGCTTTTTGCTATTAGTCTATTTATCCTGTTACATTAGAACATTTTCTCAGAATTAGCCAGCTTAAGAAATAGTGTCAGCCCATTTATCAGACACGGTCTTTGGTGAAGGGAATGCTCCAGAGAGATGATGGTGTGGCCCTTGAACCATTAAAACATTTGTCAGGTTTTGCAGACAGAAGAGAGTGATTAAGTGCATGGGCTCTGTCAGGCAAACTGAGTTGCAGTGCGGTTCAGTCACCTGCCTTAACCTTGCAAAACCTCTAGTTTCTGTCCTGCAAAATGAGGGCCATCAGAGATTTCCCCTTGTAGAGTTATTGTGATGCTCAAAGAAGAATAAAAGGCATTTAGCATAGTGCTTAGCTCACTGTACTTAGCAAATGCTGACTTTTACTGTGAGCAAAGTGAACATTTCAAACAGAGTGCCACGATTGATATGAACCATTTTCTCCGAGTCTCAGCTTTGTCCTTATAAAAATCGACACTATGCCTATAAATAAAAGCAATCAAGTGCTGAGAAGTAGCTGAGACCCAAGTACAGTTATCCTGCTTTTTTTTTTCCACCACCACGTCGGTGGTCTGTTTGTGAACTGACTACAGTCTGCAATGCTTGCTGAGCTATTTCTATTTCCATTTTCACCTTTTCCTTCATCTTGCTGCCCATCTCTAAACCACTCCTGACCCATACATTTTCCATTCTGTGAGAAATCAGAAACAAGATAACTTGCTAGAATTCTGCCTTATGCCACAGATTATGAAGACTCCAGATGAACAGTTGAATGGTTTCTCTCCCTGCGCAACACGTACTTACCTCTCTGAACGCGTGCGTGCCTTTCAGTGCTATGTAATCCATACCCAGTGGGTGGGAAAGTGTCAAAGGCAGAGAAAGGTGAAGACTTTCTTAGAATGGGCAGTTGACCATGGGAGCTGGGAGCTTTGGAAGCACTGTTTTTTGATTTTTGCCTCCTTGGAGGTGACTGGGTTCGGCTGCCTGAACTGGAAACACTACCCCCTAGTGGAGGGGGAAGACAGGATGCTGCTCAGGGCAGCTGCCAGCAGAAAAAAAAGTTCTGCAGCTCCTGACAAAAGGAGAGTAAGGAGATATTACTCCAGGGCTCATAACTGGTGAAGACTCAGAACGAGAGTCAAGGTGGGAGAAAAGAACACAGTGAGGAAAGGCAGGTGTGTGTGTGGGAGGCAGTCTCTCATAGAGAAGCCGAATAAGAAGTGGGGCTATGGTACCTGGAAGGATGGAGGCAAGGGGTTCAGGAGGAGCGAGGTGGATGCTCCGAGATACAGTGATCCTACATGGTGGTGGGTGCTCCGATAGGGGTCATATTTAGTGTGATGGAAGTTTTGTTGCACAGGAATAGACCTTCTGACCTTAACTTGGACAGAGACACAGGAAAGAGGGACATTTGAAACGGGAACATGTCATAAAGAAACGTTGTGTTTCTCAAGGGGATTATATTCAAACAGTTCTCCACTCTAGCAGTGTTTCCCAAAACACAGACCAGATCCTGAAAAGCATCAGTGTTCCATGATGAGCCACCCTTATAGACGACTTCCTGTATTCAGGTCTTATTTTATAATTATGCTCCTTACGTCCTTAAAGCTTGTTAAGCCCTCCAGACCCACACTCTGTCCTCTGTAGACAACCACCATGGTTCCTTTGGTCTAATTCTGTCCCTGGTCCAAAGACTACAGCTTGCATCAGGCAAGCCTCTCTCTCTGGAGTGGGTAATGGTGCCCTCTTGTTACTAGTTCTGAGATAGTGTTATTTCTTGTGAGATCCTTACACCCTGCCCACACCTGCAGAAACCATCCTTTATCAAACTGCCCTCAAATGACCCCAGTTGAGTGTGCCAGCTCTTTCCTTTCAGAGCACAGACTAACACACCATATATCTCACTAGGGATTCACATTGTCTAATGACATTTTAAAACTGATTTTGTCAATTTCCTTGTTCTGGTCTTTTCCACTGGAACATAATCACAGTATCTGGTACAGAGAAGGTACTTGTCTTAAGCGGGATTTTCTCAGAAGCAGACCCTGAACCAAAAGAGATGGGTGCGTGTAATGTGTTAAGGACACGCTTCCTGGAGAAATAACTAAGGGAAGTGGAGGCAGGTTAAAGAGTCAAGTGTTCAGCAATGGAGGGATGTCAGAACACAGGCCTGGTCTCTGGCGGGTCCCATGGGGGCGCACTGGAGCAGATGTGACACTTCAGAGTCTGTTTTTTCTTGAGCTGAGGAAGCATGCAGTTCCAATGTTCCCTCTGGCAGCACAGTCACTCCCACTAGAGTGGGTAGAGGCCAGTGGGGTGGGGGTGGGGGGGGTCTCCCAAAGATTTCTGCCCTCCAGACAAGCAAGGTCACTTCCGCAGTCTCTGTCAAAACTGTGAAGAAGGCCAAAGCTGTGGGTAACCGGCAGCAAGGCACACAAAAGCTGGGTCCGGGCACATAGAACCAAGGGGATGTGTGAGGGTTTGGGAGGGTTCACACTGAGTTCTCAAGAGCGCTCATGAAATAGGTGATAAATAAGGGAATCAGTAAATGAATAAAGGCCCTGAAAATTCCCTCTGTACAGACACAATGGGCATCATTTTTTTTATATTAAATGTATTTATACCTCAATTACCTAGCAGTCTGCAGATTAGATTTTGGTAAAGAAACACTGCTCAGCAAGAGAGTATTTCCTCATCAGTGATAATGGTGTTAGAGCAACAGACCCTCTCATGGCTGCAACAGTAAAACTGAGTTCAGTACCAGAGTCAGACCTTCTAAAGCAATGCAATCACCAGTGCATGGCGAATGTGACCTGAGAGGGAGAAAGATGTGACCAATGAGGTCATGGACCTAGCATAAAAAATGAGCATTGGAGGACCTAACAAGACCTTAGCCCTGTTACTATCCAAAAGAAAACGGGACCCCAGACATTCACACATATGGCAGCTTGCAAAGGTGATTTTGAGTACAAAATGACAAGGGAATAAGAAGAGATCAGAGTTAACATTCCTGTGAGAAGCAGGTACATCAGCAGCAGTGATAAAACATGTATGAATAATTTTTATGGCAGTCAATCTCTTGAATGATGACAAAGAGAAGATATGGACACAGAAAAACCCCAAATCTCAAATAAGATGGTGGCTCTGTCCTAGGCATTTGTGAAAAGACAAATGCATCATTGCTCACCATCCAGGAAAGAAGATTAAAACCAGAATGGTTCATATTTTAGTTCAAGTGGGAAAAGTTATTGAGTAGAAATTTTATGTTTGCCTATAGTAGGGTGGCTATATTAAAATGAAGATTTTTTTTTTAATGTCCCTGGTAAAGGACCTTCGACATGGGGCGTACTGCAGTAGAAACATGAAAGATGATGGTATATCACTCCAGCACCATCCAGTCTAGAAAACTGGGTAGAAATTACTCAGAAATTGGGTATGCAAAATAAGTCTGGTATAGAGACTTTATTATAAAAATCCTGTATGTTGTAGAGCCTTAGAAACAAACAAGAAAACAGTACACCCTAACTTCTCAACTATGTTCTCACTGGCTGTGGATACTGGGTAAGTGAGCTCTCCAGTCCAGGCCTTTCCTTTCTGCCATATTTGAATCTAGGTCCGTCTGCTCCATCTACCCTTTTCCCTGTGGACAGATGCACGATGATTTAAAGGGTTGAGACGAGATCCATCTGACCCTTATCGCACCCCTTAAAGGAAGCAGAAATGAAAGCACTCAGAAACTCGGACTGGCATTTGCAGTTTGAAAACATACAGCTAATCCGCACTGATTACTTCTCAGCTTTAACCACCTACAATAAAGTTATACCACCCAGGGAATTTTGAAATTTTATAGCCCAACCAGTAAGTATAAAAAAAAAAAAAATGCAACTGAAAATGAACCCAGCCCAGTAAACTTGACACCTCTGGAATGTTTTGTTCTGTGTCTGGAGGTGTGAGACCAGGGGCAACAGTCTGAAAAACATGTGATGCACTCTCTGGTGCCCAGAAAATGCAAATAAACATCTGTGATAGAAATGATGATTAGTCATGAACTAGTACCATTATTAGTGTTGCGGGAGGAAGGGAGGGAGGGAGGAAACAAGGAAAGAAGAAAAGCAAGCAAGCATTTTTTTTTCTGGCTGTTTCCTTGGGACCCAGGTCCCAACGGCATCAGATGGTTTCAAACTACTGGGTTTCAAATCCAGGTCCTAGGACATTAGGTGGTCTGCACCCCAGCTGCAGGCTTAGCACCGGCACCATTGAAAGCTTGATATAAGCGGTATCAGCAGTTTTCTAGAAAGAGATTGTCTACATTTTCAGAAATAGTGCAGTGAGTAGGAGAGCCACAAGCCACAAGTCCATTCGCACCATCTGATTACCTGCATGTAGATGTCTCTGTTGAACTTGAGGAATATTACCCATTGCCAACAAATGCTGCGAGGGGAAGCCTGCAGCTATTGCCTTTTTGAAGCACCTGTCCAGACCCAACCAACTGTATCAACTGAGGGCCAAAGAGAGAGACACTTGGAGTGGATTTAGAACCCTGCTGTTCCCTCTTAGTCCCTAGCACTATGGTGCAGTTAGTGTCCTTAAAATCGGCCCATCATGTGAGAGCTGCTCCTTGGCAACAGTCTGCCATGTAACTGAGATGGACCGCCACCCCAATCAAAGAAGTGTGACTGGAAGGTGGGAATGCAGGGGAGGAGGGAAGCCATAATTTCAAGTAGGTCATCAGTAGGCTTCTGACTGCCCCCCTACCCTCCTCTTCTACCAGCATATCTCCCCACTAGTATTCTTTCTCATTACGAGAGAAACAGTCAGCTCTGTGAACACTGGTCCCAGCAGACCAGGAACTGCAAATTCAAATGCCCATATGAGTCCATGTAAGCAAAGACATTTCAAAAGCCTGATGAGTGTCAGTCTCCTGAAAAGGCATTCATATTTGGGATATTTTGTTTGTTTACTTTCTTTTATTTGTTTTGTTTTAATATCGTCATGGCCAAATAAGATACATTTGCAGTCCAAATTCTAATGACAGGTCACCAGTGTGTAACCTGTGCTGCAGATCATCCTTTTGCTCCTGGATAGTTTTTAAAGTAACTCTGCAGTGTTGAGGACTGATTCTTAAGCTTAGCTGTGCATTTTAATCACTTGGGGAATTTTTAAGATACACCTAAAAATGAATTCCTTTTTCCCCCCCCCTCACTTGTTTATTTAGAAAGAAGTTATAAGTCACAAAAGATACATCATGCGTCTAGCGTGGCTGACACATACAGCTAAAAACAGAAAAAAAACTCATTATCCTTTTACCAATCCCTATCTTAACACCATAAAATGGTTTCTTACACGTATTTTTGCTTTTGGGACTATGACACTCATGACATGTCATTCATTTAATTTATAACAAATTTTCTTTTCCACTTTAAATGAATTTTGTGACACATATCATTTTAAAACTGTTTCAGTATTCTCACGGGAGAAAGCAGAAAACTGTATATTAAAAATCAATTCTTAATTCTACCCAGATCAGTAAATTCAGAATCTCTGCAGGGTAAGAGGAGGCAATGGTATTTTTTTTAGAAGCTTCCCTGGAAGTCTACTGTGGGGCTGGATTGACAGCCTCTGTGATTGGGCTGCACTGATGTGCTTCCCAAACTCATAGAAGTGAAGCCTGGAGAACGAGCCTGTAGGAAATGACCACAATACCCTGTGGGTGAGGCCCAGTTTGGAGAGTACATTTTCAAGGGCATTCCTGGTGACCCCTGCAGAACTCTGTCTGATTTTCCAAGGCAGGGCTGGGGCCAATTTTAGACTCAGCCTTGAGAAGTCTGTCTAGACATTTCTTTGCCCATAACCTGTTCTCTCTGTCTACCTACCACCTAACAACAGTTCTGTCTACCACCCAACCCAAATGTTGAGAATTAGGCCTTGACCTCTAGAAAAAGAAATCCAGTCCTCTCACAACCCCACAGGACATGGTAGAAAAACAGAGGGTGTTGAGAGCAAATGAAGAGAACAGAGCTAGAAGGAATGACATATAAGGAAAGAGTAAAAAGCATGAGATGCTTGGCTAAGTAGCAGCCAAGGGCTTAGCCCAAACACAACTTCAACTCAGACTATATAAAGTCCCACATGTTTATGTCCAAACATGGTCACAATAACTCGTGTATTAGCGTCAAAATGTTAATGCCACTTTATCAAAATAAAACTTGCTATCAGTGTAAGGCCTAAAGTGAATTTCTTCTTAAAATGGTGTCTTCCAGGGTCTTTTTTGTGGTAGACCACACAAGAAATCATTTAGAAATGAGTCTGTAGCAGAAAAAGTCCTCTCATCATCTTCAATCTGAATATAAGGCTGAGAGGAAAAAGATAAGCCAATTTCCATTTTTTAGATGTGAAGAGACTGAGGTCTAGAAGCTGAAATGACTTGTCTAAGGTCATGTAACCAGCTTGTGGCAAAGCGAAAAGTGGAACCCAGAAATTCAGCAAATACTCTTACCAACTGCTGTCATTAAAGGACAAAAACTGCCATTCCCAACCCAGGTCATTAAGACTCAGGATAAAAAACGTTCAAGGCATTTAATTCCTTCTTCACGTAAACTCATTCCCAGTCCCTAACCTCTCTTTAAACCCGTGTAGGGATTTTGGCCTTCCTCTATGGCTTCCTTCTGTCTTTCTTTCTGAGGTCAGCTTGGATAGACACCACATTAACTCTGGGATTTACCAATGATTCTCCTCTTCTTTCCCCACTAGATTCATTCTGGCCCATGTGAAACAGAAAACACAAGGGCTCTAGACTCGATCTCAGTCCACAAAGACTATTGCTCCCTATTCTCTCCCAAGTCTCTGGCTGTCCCCAGCAAGCCTTCAGCCATGACTATTCCCTCTTCTTTCTGATTCCCTTTCCTTAGGTCAGTGCCTCTGATTCTCACAAGATTTCTCTCCTCAATTAAGTTTCTCTAACAGATACGTTAGTAATTATTTACTCATCCATGTGCCTTTCTCAGATAAATGTATACTTTCTGAATACAGAAATTATATTTCTGTCATTTTGTCCTTTCTAACATCCAGCAAATTACATGATCAGTGAGTCACTGAGTTAATGGATGAATGGATGAAATAAAAACAAAAGTGAAAGAAGCAATTTTAGCATCTTTGTTTATGGTGATGGTTCTTTTTCTAAGGGAACCAGACATTTTGTCCAACTACATATCTAAAAACACAATTAGGAAAAATAAAACATTTCACAACACAGTTTTACAAGGGTTTCTTCCTGCAGCTGTGGCAAAAACAAGGATGAGAAGAACCTAAAGTTAACAATGATTTTGAAAATGTTTATTTGTTAGTTCTTGGTGAGATAGCCTCTAGACTTCTGGGGGTAGAATTGACACAAAATCAACCCTCATAAGAATAGTTGAAAAAAGTCCAAAATTTCCCAAATATCTCCTCTACTGGTTACAGAACTCTAAAGCTTTTGACATTAACAACTATTAAATTTGTAAAAAACAAAAACAAAAACAAACAATGTTCTTTGAATAATCAGAATGCTTACAGTAATTAGATATGAGCATTTCATGCAGAATGTTTCTCACCTATAATCAGAGAACATTGACTGGTTAAACCAGTAGCATGGAATTGCTTAACTGATTAACCATCTGGCAACTTTAATCTTCTATAGAGGACCAACAATCAAAGGGAAATGGGGAGGTAAATTTTATTGGCTATTCTTCCATTAGAAAAATCTCCATTGACATTGTCTAATCTTGGTGACGCTTTCTGTTGGCAGACCTGGGATTTGCACAACTTCTTCCACTGGTCTGGGTCTTAGGAAAGAGAAGATTTTCATCTTCTTTGAACCATCTGCTTTCATGAAGTAACAAGTCAGTCTTGGTATGAACTGTTTAGGGAGTAAGTTGTGGCCAGGTGCTATGTCTGGCTGTTGGGGCTCTTGGGAAAATGATATTACCTGCACATTCACAAAGGGTGTCTCTCATATACACCAAATTATTAAATAACTACTTAAGTTTTAAAAGCTTATAAAACTCAATAATAAAAACCAAGAACAACGATCAAAAAAATGGGAAGAGGAATTAGACAGTTTTCTGAAGAGGATATGCAGAGGGGCAACAGGCCCATGAAAAGATGTTTCTACTCGCTGGCTATCAGGGAAATGCAAATCAAAACAACAATGAGATATCACCTTACACCTGAGAGACTGACTGTTATCCAAAAGTCTAGAAAAATAAGTGTTAGCAAGAAAATCGAACACTTTCACACTGTTGGCCGGAGTGCAAATTGGTGCAACCCCTATAGAAAACAATATGGAGATTCCTCAAAAAGTTGACTATGAACATAAATGTAAGAATCCCCAGTAAAATAAACAGCAAACTGAATACAGCAGCACATTAAAAGGGTCATTCTCCATGACCAAGTGGTATTTTTATTCCTACAATGCAAGGGTGGTTTAGCATATGCACATCAATAAATGTGATAGAGTACATCAATGAAAAAATATGTGATGCCTCAATCAATGTAGAAAAAGCATTCATAAAACGTCAATACTGTTCATGACAAAAAAAAATACTCCTATCAAATTAGGTATAGAAGGAACATACTTCAACATGATAAAGGCCATATATGGCAAGCTCAAGCTAATATTCACCTCAATAGTGAAAGATTGAAAGCTTTTCCTCTAAGATCAGGAACAAGACAAGAGTAGTCACTCTCATCGCCCATTTTTAACATTGTACAGAAGTCCTAGTCAGAACAATCAGGCAAGAAAAAAGGAAGAAAAACGTATCAAAATCAGAAAGGAAGAAGTAAAATTGTCTCTTTGCAGATAATGTAATTTTATATATAGAAATTCCTAAGATTCAGTTATAAAACCAGTAGATCTAATCAAAATATTGAGTAAATTTGCAGGGTACAAAATCAATGTGCATACATGAGAGTACTTCTATACATGATCAAGGAATTATCGGTAAAAGAAATAAGGAAAAATATCCTTTACAATAGCATTAAAAACAGTAAAATATTTAGGAACAAATTTAACCAAGGTGATAAAATATTTCTATACTGGAAACTGTAAGATATTGATCAAAGAAATCAAAGAAGACACAAATAAATGGAAAGGTATCCAGTGTTCAAAGATTAGAAGAATATAAAATGTCCATACCACTAATTGTCTTTAATAGACTCAGTGCAATCCCTATAAGGATTCTAGTGACATTTTTTACAGTAACAGAAAAAACAATTCTAAAATCTATATAAAGCCACAAAAGAGCTTGAATAATCAAAGTAATTCCACCAAGTGGAACTAAGTGGTAGGCATAACACTTTCTGATTTCAACCTATATCACAAAGCTATAGTGATGAAAACAGCATAGCACTGTCACAAAAATAGACACACAGACCAATGGAACAGAATTGCGAGCCCATAAATAAGTTCAGGCCTATAGGGTCAACTAACATTTGAAAAGGAAGTCAAGAACGCTTAGTCAGGAAGAACATTTCTTCAATAACGGTACTGTGACGAATGGACATTCACACTTAAAAGACTGAAAATAAATCCCTATCTTATATCACTCATAAAAATGAACTCAAAATAGATTAAGCAACTTCTGTCATAACAGAAGCCGTAAAACTCCTAGATGAAAATATAGGACAGAATCACCCTAGCATGGTCTTGGCAATAATTTCTTGGATATGACATCTAAAATATAAGCAATAAGATGAAAAATAAATGGGACTGTATCAAACTAAAACGCTTCTATACAGAAAAACAATCAACAAAATGAAAAGGCAGCCTAGATAATGGGGGAAATATGTACAAACCATATATGCAATAAGTGGTTAATTTCCAAAGTATAGTAAGAACTTATACAACTCAATAGCAAAAAAAAACAAAAAAAATCTACGCAAAATGGGCAAAGAACCTGAATAGACATCTTTGCAAAGAAGGAAAATGGCCAAAAGATGCATGAAAAGGTATATAGTGTCACTAATCATCAGGGAAATGCAAGTCAAAATCACAAGGAAATATGATCGCACACTGTTAGAGTGGTTATTATCAAGAAAGCAAGAGAAAACAAGTGCTGGTGAGGATGTGGAGAAAGGGAACCCATGTATACTGCTGGCAGGAATGAAGTTGGTGCAATAATATAGAAAACAGTATGGAGATTCCTCAGAAATTAAAAAAATAGAATATCCAGCAATTCTACTTTGTGTGTATATACACACACAAAGACATATATACACATGTATACATTTGCTCCTTCCCTACATACATAAATACATACATATATATATATATATGAAGGAAATGTTATCACTATCTGGAAAAGATGTTTGCACTCCCATGTTCATTGTAGCATTATTTATAATAGTCAAGATAAAAAGTAAAGTGTCCACTGACAGATGTATGGATCAAGATAATGTGGTTTATATATACAGTGAAACATTATTCAGGTGTTAAAAAGAAATAAAGTCTCATCATTCTTGAAAATAAGGATAGACTTTGAGGATACTATGCTAAGGAAAAAAAACAGAGAAAGACAAACACTGTATTATCTCACTTATATCTGGAAGAAGGCAGGCAGGGAGGGAGGGAGATTAGTTTTGTGGTTACCAGAGTCAGAGGGTGGGAGGGTATTAATCAAGTTAATCAAAAGGTGCAAACTTTCAGTTAAAACATAAACAAGTACTGAGGATGCAATGTGCATCATGATGAATCTAGTTAACACTGCTGTATGGTACATTTTGAAGTTGTTAAGAGGATAGACCTAAGAGTTCTCAAAACAAGAGTAAAAGCTTTTGCTTTTTGTATTGATATGAGATGATGGATGTGATAATCATTTCCATATATGTAAGTCAAATCAATATGCAGTACCTCTTTAACTTACAAGTGCTGTATGCCAATCATACCTCAAAAGAATCAGAGATATAATTGACATACAGAAGTCGAGTGGTCAAGGGTAATTTCTGTTCACCTACTCCAACCACCTCATTTACAAACAGGACAGTGAGCTTTAACCTGTGCCCAAGGGTATAAAATAATGAACAGTCAAACCCAAACTCATAAGAATGCTTCTGAATTCCAGGCTAAGAACCCTTGTGATTTCATGTCCATAACAACTATACTGGTAAACTTTCACTGATCTTTTATCAGAAATGTGACATTAAGATAGGAGCAAGATGACCCCTCCCCCTTTGTTGGGACCACAGGTGTGAGGGAATAATTACCTTATTAATAGAGCCTTTTTCTAAGCAACTTCCTTTCTGGTCTCCCCTAGAATCTTGTAACTACCAGGTCCTGTTCCCTGATTTAGTTAAGAAAAAAAGTTACCAAGGAAAACAAAAGTACAGCTCCTGAAACTCCAGGTCACAGTCACCATCAATCACTTGCTGAGCAGAAAGCCACCACTTCCAGGGCTCTCAAGTGTCTAAGAAAATGTTTAACAGCTTCAACCACGGTTTCTCAAAAGGAGCAGCTCAGGACTATCCCACAGCCCTCACCCTCCTTCCTGTCGCAGCCCCCAGGGCTGCCCTCCCCCAGGGGAGCAGCACAGGCTAATCCCTTTTGCCAACTCCCTCTCAGGAGCAACCAATAAAGCTTTTTAGTCCATGAATTTTTTTGGTCTGGCTTCTGGCTAATTTCTGTAAAAAAATGTGATGTGAGGCAGCCCTTGCTGGATCTTGGACTTGAAGTTAAGAAAGAGGAGAAAGGAGTTTTCAAATGTCAAAGTGAATGTGAAAGGGGCAGTGGGTGGTATGAAGACGGTGG